>CM077659.1:8804497-8936997 GCA_039707465.1 Rhabdophis nuchalis | reverse complement strand
TCCGTCTGCCTCACTGATGTCTGACTCTGAAGGCAGCTGATAACTGGCATATGGCCCTGGCCCCCTCTCTGCCTCCGACGCAGAGCCTTCTCCAGACTCCAGGACTGGTCCATGTCCCTCCCCAACTTCCTCACTGTCCGAATCTTCTGCCAGCTCTGCTGGCGGGCCACAACACAGATGTTTCATTCAAACTACGTAACATCATCAGTGCTAGTCTATCTCTCCCTAGACTAGCACTGATGATATTTCCTACTTGGGTAATGAAACGCCTGCAAGAAAACAACCAAGCTTAGAGAGCATCAAGGACCCCCAAAAGAGCTCTTCCCATTCCTGCTCACTTCCATAACCTCACTTGCAATGATGAGTTGCAACCTTCAAGTAGGGGATGGCCCCAAGAGACTCATAGCTGTGCTTGCCAACAGAGTCCCAAAACTACAGCCAGTAACATTTATCTATCGTAGATCAAACCCCAAACAAGTACCTTGAGAACAAAGAGGAAATATAAATAAATTCTCAATGAAAAGCTTCTGTTTTATTTGTCTCATCAAGATATGTTTTATCACCTCCGGTCTTTCCTCTTCCAAATTAGAAGAGGCTAGAAATAGGATAGGGGGAGTTCTTGACCCACCTTTGACAGGGTGACCTTGGGCCAGCCAGGTTCTCTCAGCCCTAGGAAGGAGACAATGGCAAGCCACTTCTGAGTAACTTTGCCGCACAAAACCAGCTCCATGCCTACCTTTTCAAACTTGATGCAAGAATTAATCGTCTCAAGGAAATCGGCTTTTTTTTCATTTGTAGGCACTTCTGTTAGTTCCTTTCCTATTAATTCGCCTTTCTGATAGCCCATCACCGCTTCAAATGCAGGATTTACATACTACAAAGACAGTAAGAAAAAGAAAAGAAACAAGTGAGGATGTAAGATCAACCTGAGCATTGATCTAATATGTAGAACTGAAGGCACATTTTCTAAACTGTCTAGAACGGTTTTCAATAAAACAGATCCGGGAATGGATCCAAGTACAGAGGCTGCACTATTACGGGGAAGCCTTTTAGCAAAAAAAGGCTAAAGGCTGAAAGACAGTGATGAAATTGTAATGCTTAAATAAATAATTAAACGAGGCATTTAGTGGTATGTAATCCCCACCCTACTCTCACCCTTCCAATGGGACTGCGTAACACCCTTAACCATTTCTTTAAAAATCTATTGGCTTCATTCACACATGGTAAACTCTGGCATATCTCTCTCTCTCTCTCTCTCTCTCTCTCTCTCTCTCTCACTCTCTCTCTCTCGTTCTCTCTCCCCCTCCCTCCTTCCCTCCCTCCCTCCGTGTGTGTGTGTGTAACTAATTTGTTTGACTCCAATGTTGCATGAATCTAGCCTGTTTGGTTGGGTTATGGTTCAGGATATTGTAGAAACCCTGAAAAGGAATGAGTTGATCAACCAGATAAGGTTTGCTATATGCACCCAATCTAGAGTCCAATATAGTTTGCTCCCCAGTGTATGATTATTGTTTTTCAACAGAGACCATGGATCATATTAGCCACAGAACATATAAAATGGAATGGAATGGACTAGACTAAACTAGACTAGACTAAGACTTAGACTTAGACTTAGACTAGAATATAGAAAAAGAAATAATAGAATAAAATATAAAAAAAGAAATAATAGAATAAAATATAGAGAATAGAATAGAACGGAACGGAACGGAACAGAACAGAACAGAATAGCAGAGTTGGAAGGGACCTTGGAGGTCTTCTAGTCCAACCCCCTGCTTAGGCAGGAAACCCTACACCACTTCAGACAAATGGTTATCCAATCTTTTCTTAAAAACTTCCAGTGTTGGAGCATTCACCACTTCTGGAGGCAAGCTGATCCACTGGTTCATTGTCCTAACTGTCAGGAAATGAACAGAAGGGGTGGATTTCAAGTGCCAGAATTCCTCAGCCTGGGGAATTCTGGGAATTGAAGTCCATCCATCCAAAAACCACCAAGGGTGAGAAACAATGCAATGGCAGAACTGAAGAATTCATTTGAGATGGGTTATAGGGTGGTGAACTCCACCAGCGCTTACATAAAGATATGGAGGAGCAAAGCTTAGATTGCATTCTCTCTCTCTCTCTCTCTCCCTCTCCCCCACCCCCCCCCCCCCCCATTCTCTCTCTCTCTCGTAGTCTTAAAATTGAGCTTTTCTCCTTTAAAAAATGTGCCGCATGACCTCAGGTCTCCCAGACCAAATCTAGCCCTCTCTGGTCAAAACTGGTTTCGATTGTAAACCAACTGGTCTTGCGACCTTCCAGGCCCACACAATCTCAATGGCCTTCTGGATGTGGCAGAATTACAACCACCAGCTACGTATCTCTGACATCATGGCCCGGAATGAGGCGTGCTGGGAGATACAAGTTAATCCCATCCAGAGAATCAAACGAAAGCATTTTGTAATTGCGCCCATGGTTGGAAGCATTCGCCAATATTTGTCTGGGAGATGCTTCGATCTGAATTGCATTCTGATTCTGCTAAAAAAGCATCCCCACTTCGTCCACCCTCGAAGAGATGCGTAAAAGACACAAGGCTCTTATTTTTAAAACTTCCTCCCCTCTTTGAAATGCGTGTAGCTGACTTTTGAGACCAGCAAGATAAGCCTCATTACAGTTTTGAATGACCTCGAGCTAAATACAAACGGGGCCATAAACTCCTGAAGCAAAGCAAGACTCTCTGTGAAGATGCAGCCTACAAAAACAAACACTCATTTAAAACAAATGGTTTGCAGATTAAGAGAGTTGGAAGGGACCTTGTAGGTCATCTAGTCCAACCCCCTGCCCAAGCAGGGAGACCCTACACCATTTCTGACAAATTGACAGTCCAATCTCTTCTTGGAGGCCTCCAGGAATGAAACTCCCACAACATCCGAACGCAACTTCTGTTCCATTGGTTGATTATTCTCAGCATCAGAAAATTTCTCCTTCTTTCCAGGTTTGAATCTCTCCTTGATCAGTTTTCATCCGTTATTCCTTGTTCTACCCTCAGGGTGCTTTGGAGAATAGCTTGACTCCCTCTTCTTTGTGGCAACCCCTGAGATAGTGGATGAGTGCTATCCTGTCTCCCCTGGTCCTTCTTTTCATTAAACTAGACATACCCAGTTCCTGCAACCGTTCTTCATGTGCTTTAGCCTCCAGTCCCCTAATCATCCTGGTTGCGCTTCTCTGCACTCTTTCTAGAGTCTCAACATCTTTTTTATAGTGTGGTGAACAAAACTGGATGCAGGTTTCTTAAAATGGATTTTTTTCCCTCCATGGAAAAGGTTAGAAAAATATGTACCGCATTAAGAATAGTTTCTAAGGCAATTCAATGCCCCCAGATGCATATATTTTATGTCTCTACATGCCTATCTGTGCGCATGAAGTAAGCAAAAGAATCAAATCACACAAAACCACAGGACAATATCTGACACTCATAAAAAAACAAAAAAAAAACCTGAGCAAACCTGTATTACATGATCTTCACTTGTAATCTCAGTGGCTTCTTGACTTTTCTCTAATGCTGTAAATATCGAGTTACAAGCCCTGAAATGCAAAGCAGGGGGAAAAAGAAGCAGGCACATTAGATTCTCAATCACATGGACTTTTCAAGATCTAGAAAGAAAAGAAAGCCCTAGAACTGGACAATTCATAAACAAAAAAGAGAATAAAACAACCGGAAAGTGCCATCAAATCTTGCAGGCTGAAGAAGACTGGACAGTCACCCATGGCAGATGTTTTAATTCAGTTTCCTGAGCTCAGCAGGGGATCAAATTTGAAGGCAAAATACAGGTAAAGATTCCTCTCGCACATATGTGCTACTCGTTCCTGACTCTAGGGAACGTTGCTCATCTCCCTTTCAAAGCCAAAGAGCCAGCTCTGTCCGAAGACGTCTCCGTGGTAATGTGGCCAGCATTACTATACGCCAAAGGCACACAGAACGCTGTTACCTTCCCACAAAAGTTGTACCTATTTATCTACTCACATTTGCATGCTTTCGAACTGCTAGGAAGGCAGGAGCTGGAGCAAAGAACATGAGCTCACCCCATTGCACAGAGCAAGGGACTCAAACCCAGGCTGACAGCTTCCCAGCTGACAAGCTCGGCGTCTTTGACCCCTGAGCCATCACCCCCTTACTGTAGACTTCAGCAGGGATCAAATCCCAACCAATTCCTGTATTGGTGAGAACAGGTTTTCCCTGTGCTAGGAATATTACGATGAGATAGGCAGCATTACCTTAGTTTAAATTGTGCCTGTACTTCTCCGAATTCCAACTGTATGAGTTCATTGTAACAAGCCATGATATTCGAGTTTTCAACGTATCTCTGGTTGTGGGAGGGGAAAAAAGACGTCAACATCAAAAGACCCTCTCTGTTCTATCAATATATTAATAAAACCTTGACTTGAGAAAAAAAGGAGTTTTCCTTATTAAAGAAACATTTTAGTTATGAGACACTCTTGCTTGTTGCTGTATAGGATGTTCCAGAAGATAGACATTCCCTTAATAAGCAGAGGTAGGGATTTTTATTATTTCTTTCTGGACTTCTTAAGTAAACAAAGCCATTTCACGCTCCTTGGATAGATCGATACTAGTCGTCCTTGACATAGGGCTGGTCCATAATGATCATTCACAGTTACACCGGCCCTTTTCAGTGATATCTATGGATATCCCCAGGGGTGGGCTGCTACGGATTTGAGAGAATCCGTAGCTAACGTTGTGGCTGGTTCGGAGAAGCTCCAAATCTCACCCTTGGCTGTCCTAACTTTGCAATTTAAGAAGTTGCAAGAAATATAAACAGCATCCCTAGATATGTGCCCCCTTATCTAATACTTTCCCAAACCTACCTAGCTGGCCAATAAATCTCCTTCTTCTTAAAGGAGGTTCCCCTTGCACATATGTGCCAGTCGTTCCTGACTCTAGGGGGCGGTGCTCATCTCCATTTCAAAGCTGAAGAGCCAGCGCTGTCCGAAGATGTCTCCGTGGTCATGTGGCCGGCATAACTAAACACTGAAGGAGCACGGAACGCTGTTGCCTTCCCACCAAAGGTGGTTCCTATTTTTCCACTTGCATTTTTTATGTGCTTTTGAACTGCTAGGTTGGCAGAAGCTGGGACAAGTAACAGGAGCTCACTCCGTTACGCGGCGCTAGGGATTCAAACCGCCAACCTTTCTGATCGACAAGCTCAGCGTCTTAGCCACTGAGCCACCAACGTCCCTTTTGTAGGAGAGAAATATTTTAATCAACAGCCTTACTGATAACTCTTTTTCATATATATATATGCAAAGATGACAGTTAATACAATGTGTGTGTGTGAAACGATGACTATAAATAAGTAGACCTACCCTTGTGAAGCCTGCAGAAAGAAAGGGCAATAAGGATGACTCCTCGCGGTCTGCATGTCTGGTGGAAAGAGAAGGAAGAACAGAAAGATGTTACGAGGGTTTTATTTTCCTGGTTCATCCTTGAAATATTAACACCGGCAGGCGAGAGGCTGTCTTTCAGATCAGCAATAACAAAACGGAAGTCCTTCAAACTTTGAAACCCAATGGCTTTTGAAAGGCTACAGGACTTCAATTCAGGAGAGGACAGAGGTCCCTAGAACTCTTTTCTCGCCTCTTTCATGTGGGATAATGGCAGCTCTTCCTCTTCTCTGCCAATTTCCCTCCCATCGACTCTGCTCCCTGCTTCTGGCTTAGTTCTCCCTTGCAGGCTGCTGTTACGCTTAGCACCGGCTTGCAAAATCAAAATACTCCGACGCGATTATTGTAAACAGTCTCTCTCCCACCCACAGCACCAGCCTTTCAAATTCATAACTTTTCTAGCCTCTACGCTTAAATCACAGCTACGAGACAGCAATAGTTCCATTTTGTTTTTAAAAAAAGGAAAGATCACACCCAAACAGTATTAAAGCAAAGGTCAGGAGTGCTAGCAGAGAAGAAGACAAGAGAAAATATTAAACACTTTCCCAGCCACTGCGTTTTACTCCCTAAAATCAGATATATACATATATATATATATTTCTCGCAGCTAGGATTTGAACTTGGAAATGTACTTGGCCGGAGAAGAACTTTTAGCTTGGCAGCAAATGCTCTGTGTTTCGCAAGAATTGCAGTTTTTTTTTTCATAAAGGCATTGCTTTTGCTGGACTGATTTAGAGGGTGCAGACTAGAATATAAATACAGATGCTAAGTCACCACAATCAACATGAGCAATGCCCACAGATCCCTATTTATGAAAACAAGATCACTGTGAATTATCCCCAGCTGGAGCAAACGGGATGCTTTGGTGGAAAATTGTACCCTTGGCTGGCAAAGGCCGCAGCCCTTGGCTTTGAGTTGGGGGAAGGTTTCGAGAGAACGTCGCGTAAGAGATGCAGCCGTAGAGTCAATGGGAAACAGAACGCGAGAACAATCTAGAAGAAGATAGCTTTATTTACTTATCTGCAGTGGCTCAGTGGCTAAGACAAGACTGAGCTTGTCGATCAGAAAGATCGGCAGTTCGGCGGTTCGAATCCCGAGCGCCACGTAACAGAGTAAGCTCCCGTTACTTGTCCCAGCTTCTACCAACCTAGCGGTTCGAAAGCATGTAAAAACACCTTCGCCCAAAGTCTCCCACCAGGAGGCCAAAGCAGACCCCCAAGTCAGCATCCCAACCCACACAAAAGACCCTGATGTGGGAGACTCTCTGCAGCATTACAAGCATCCATTGCACGTATCCGGCCCAGGGGCCATAGTTTGAGGACCCCTGATTTAGTGCAATATAAAAAATGCAAATAATTTTTCTGCGGACCACCAACATTTTCTCGGGGACCACCAGTGGTCCATGGACCAACAGTTGGTGACGGCTGTTTTAGCAGACACCCAATTCAGAAGACACAGGTCTTCTTCCATCGCCTGTGGCTCCACCCACAGCTGCACATCCATTCTTGAATCATCTTCAGTCACTCTGTTTTTATCTTGTCTGCCTACCGGCCCCATTCCTAAAATTCAAAAGGCCAGCCTGCGCAGCTACATAGTCAGCTAAATGTCAGTGAAAATCAGAGAGAATGGGTCTTGATTTCCAGTTACAGGCTTCCAAGCCTGCCTTTTTTGCCTTCGTCTATATTTTAATCGGATACTGAAATAATCTTTCCACACTTACTTCCGCACGACCCCAATAATAACAGTGTTTTCGGATGGTTTTGTTGTTCTAATGGACCTTGAGAGAGAGAGAAAAGGGAAGGTGAAGAAATGGTGATGGGTTCCACAACATGCTTGAAATCAACACAAGAATATTTCACTGAGATTCATGCAGGTGTAAATCAGAAGAAAAATACCCCACTCCTAACCATTAAGAAAGGTCAAGAAACTGTCGAGAACTAGTGAGATGTTGTTCTGACCCAGGGCTTCCTTAACAAGCAAGAAGCTGAATTGAATCTTGGTCCCAGCAAAGCCCCTTTTATTTACAAGACTGTGAATTCCTCTCATTCACAGTCAGCAAGGCTTGGCAAACGGTCTTTCGGAGGAATGTTTATCCACACGAACCTTATCTCATTTGGAGAGCTGCCAGATAACTAGTTTCCAAGTGCAAGGCAAGGCAACTCTTGGCACCAAGTCTCTTATAGTCACAAACAGAACTTTCCACTCTTAAAACAACAGAAGGAACAAATTGTTTCCTTCAGAAGCCCACTCCCCATTCGCTCCTCTTTTATTTTTCTATGGGAAGGACCAATCACCTCCAAGGTGTGGCTTTACTCCCAAGTAGATCCTGCTTTTAGTTGTTCTTGTCTTCTGGCAGCTCTGCGCATGCACACACTGGGAACAGGCTCCAGCTGTTCCTCTGCCTCATTGTTGTCTAGCTCCCATGCAGAGCCCTCACCTGAGCTTTCCTCAGCCCCCAGGACTGACCTATGTTCCTCCCAAACCTCCTCACTGTCTGAATCTGCTGCCAGCTCTGCCAGGTTTTTTGGGAGACTGGGCCACTTAGTGGCCCAACCTAACTTACAGGACAAACTGTGGGGAAAACACAGAGAAAGGAGAACCCAGAACATAAGACTCATAGGCCTGGAAGGAACCTCAAAGATCTTCGAGTCCAATGCCATGCTCTCAATGCAGGAGACCTTTTACCAGGGATGGGTAACCTTTTCAGCACTAAGTGCCGAAACTGGAGCGTGATTCCACGTGTTGGAGCACCAGGAGCCGGAAGAGAGCAGTGGGCTGGGGCGCATGCATGCTGTCACCATCTGCTCTTCATGTGCATGCGCCCCAGCCAGCCAGCTGCTCTCTTCTGGGTTCCAGGCCGGCACGCATGCGTGTGCCAGAACCCGCAAGAGAGCGCAGCTGTCCAGTGTGCATGCCATAGGTTCACCATTATACTCTCCTGGTCAAATGACTGTTCAGTTTATTTCTGAAAAACTCCAGTAATGGAGCTCCCACAACTTCAGGAGGTAAGCTGTTTCCCACTGGGAAATTATTGTCCCTGGAGCCTTCGTTATGCCACGGATCTCTTGGATGAAAGTCAGATCATAAAGCGAACGCATCGGATACTTCCAACGTCATTTGGAATGTAAACACCTCCGGATCACCGAGAGCCAGCGAAGGATTTCACCTTCCACGAAATGATCTCCACCCCAGGAGTGGCCAGATGCCAAACATCAAACGTCCCCAGGGCATCATGACCTTGTCAACAAAGGTCAAGTGAGCCCCATATGACTAAGGGGTTGATTGCCAAAAAAAAAAAAAAAGGGACTCACCTGCATAGCATTTCTGCATCGAAGTATCTCGAATTCCTGTGATCAATAATGATGATTTCATGGTGTTTATCCAAAAAACACTCCAGGGCTGATTCAGGCGTCCTGGCAATGCTGCAACGGAAGCCTGCTTTTTCACAGGCCCAGCAAAACCCATTGCTCTGGTTGTCTTCTTTGGCAAACACTAAGAGTACCTAAGGGAAGGAAAACGAAGATGGAGAAACTGGCACACGGCTCTGGTCTTCTGTCTGCCTCCGACAGACACAGAGCCCTCATCAGAGCCTTCCCCAGACTCCGGGACTGGCCCATCTTCTTCCCGAGCCTCCTCACTGTCCGAATCTGCTGCCAGCTCTGCTGGCTGTGGGCCACTGTTGGGCGACCACACCATCCATCCATCCATCCATCCATCCATCCATCCACTAAAAAGGTCGTAAGGGTGAAAAATTGGCGTACTTTTTCCAGTGCCGTTGTAACTTTGAATGGCCACTAAATGCAAGAACTGCCTTGACTTTATTCCAGCAGCGGGCAGCTTCGGATTTTTTTGCTGGCCTGGCCGCTGTCAGTATAGCAATCCAATTTACCTTGGCTATGGCTGTACTGATACCTTTGGACCGTTTCTGTATTCCGCTAAGTCGAATATTCTCCAAGCAACTCTTGGCTTTCAGTTCATGCTTCTAAGCAATTCCAGGCATTCCAACTGTGCTTATATTTGGATTAGAGCTGCTGGAATGTCAATAAATCTCAACATTTACACCTACCTGTAGGCCGAATGTGTTTATGCGCGTGAGCAAACACACACACACACACACACACACACACTGATTAGGTTTACACTTTGGATTAAACCTGCTGGAATGGCAATAAATGTCACAATTTATACCTACGTATAACTGATATATATGTGTGTGTGCCCTTGCACGAATGCCCCAGTTTAATTCAGGATTTCTCTTTATTAGCTCAATACTCAGTGAAATGGGCTGTGAATATTGCTCTAAAAGGCACATTTTACCTGGCTTTCTTCCATTCCTTTTTACTACTCTGGGATGCTATGAAAACACTTCAGCTGGAAATGCTGTTGAAGAAGCCAGCATTAAATGCATAGGCATTTCTTCATTTAGGTAACCAATTCCTGGACCAACCGAGAGATGCATCTTTAACGGAGGCTTACCTGAAGCTGTTCTCGGTGCAGTCTCATAGGGCCAAATTGCACATCAGTTCCCACTGCCTAAGAAGAAGAAAGGAACACATTTAAATGATATTGCAGGAGAAGAGCAGACGGAGATGGAGGGTGGGGTTAAATGTGTCATCAGTTTGGAATTTTTCCCATTCCAGCTCCCTGTGAATTTCTGTTAAACTTTATCTAGGGCCTATTTAACTCTGACCATTAGTTGGCCAGATTCTTGTGTATAGGTAGCAATGAGAAATACATCTACGCATTGAACTCGGCAAACACTCCTGGTCATTTGGGCCAGAAAGAGATGCTGCATCTGGGCAAACAAACATAGATTTCACTTCATGGTTTCCTCCTAACTCAGAAACATCAAGTGTCAATCTCAAAACCGCATGGAATTTGCAATCAATTACAACAACTCTAAAGGAGCAAATGAATCAGCTCATTCCAAAGCTTTTCGGCTAGCTATTTCTTAAGCGGACTAAAATAACAATAATAATTAATCACAGAACATGCTCAACCTGCTACCTGCTTGGGTAAGAAAGTTTGAAACCAGCCTGATGCAAAAAGAAAGAATAAAAAAATAGCAAGACGTTTCATCATTTCTTTCTGTACTTTTAGCTTTTTTTAATTTTCTTTTTCCTTTCCTCACTTTATATTAGTCCTTGTTATTTTTCTAAGTCTCCTTTTTAAATTTTTTAAAATCAAAAGTATGTATTAAAAAACCCCAACCTGACACAAGCAGAATGGGTAAAAAATGCATTTTATTTACAGCTGGACAGACAATAATAGTGGTTTTTCCCCACACTATATTGATGTTCTGGATGCACGGAAATACATAAGAACAATTTAGTAAGGAAACAGTAAGGGTTGATGTCATTCTTTGCTTAAAAAATCTTTGGAAAACCTTAGACCAGGGGTCTGCAAATTCGGCTCTTTTAAGACTAGTGGACTTCAACTCCCAGAGTTCCCCAGCCAGCTATGCTGACTGGGGAACTCTGGGAGTTGAAGTCCACCAGTCTTAAAAGAGCCAACTTTGCAGACCCCTGCCTTAGACCAATAAAGGACAAGCTATCAACAGAAAACTGCAACAGCTGAAAAGGGGTTTACACAATTTAACTCTGAAATTAGTGAAATTAGTATTGTTATTGTTATTATTTGCTCAGTGTTAGCAACTCTGGGTTCAGAACCAGTGTTACAATTCTGGTCCCTTAACCAGTGTTAGCAAATAAATGCAGAATGGTGTAATTCACCGGACAGTAAAGAGATACGTTGCTGTAAACCACAAACAAACTCTAAAACAGTGGTAGTAAGAAAATAAATAGTCTTTACTTTGTAGCAATTAAAATGCTTCTTCCGACTAACTTCTCAAACAAATAACAGTCCAACACCAAACACAGAGTTATCTCACAGTGATGCAAAACAATACTCCTTCTTCTTCTTCAACGGCAATCAGGAAACACGGGAATCACAAGGAATCGAAATAGGGAACTGACTGTGTTCCTGACCTTGCTTATATGGTAGAGCTGATAATTTACAGCCAATTAGCTTATACTTAGTTCTTAAAGCTACATAACTCCTTAAGAACATAGGCTCATATATATTGTCAACCCAATATAAGGCTGAATATCCTAATACTCATCTTCTGATTATTCTGAATTTGAATAGCAACTGATGGAAGGAGAGCACAGAAGTTAATGAATGGATTTCTGTCTGATTTTGTCTGACTCCAAACCTTTTGTTGTCTGAAACAAAATATAAGTTGGTAATTCTACATTTTTTATACAGAGGTACAATGATACTAACACCAAAACATTGTCCTCCATTACTATGGAAGTCTAACCAAGATGCTCAAAGCAGAGATACCCTCCAAAATGTCAGTCATGATTATTTGATTGAAGGTTTGCTCATCCCTTTGGTCCTTGACTTACAACTGGTTGCTTAGTAGCGAGTCACAACCAAACCCCAAAAGGGAAGTCAAAAACCAAACCCAAAAAGGGAACTTATGACCTAGATTATAATATGACCCCTCCATAACCACGTAAGACAAAACCATGCCCACAACAAACCACTGATTTGCTTAAAGACCACTCAGTAAAAGGTCGTAAAATCAGGTTGATCATATGATCAACCCATTTTATGACCATAACGAGCAAGTTGCATTACTGTTATATGTTGAGGGCTATCTATATTAATTGACAAAGCATATACCGACTTTTATCACGTAACCAAGGCTACCATCTTGAATATTTCGACACCCAACCATATGGATAGATTTCCCCTTTGTTCTGCCCTAGGCTATGAAGTCCTCTAGATTAAGAGTCTCCAACCTTGGCAACTTTAAGCCTGGAGGACTTCAACTCCCAGAATTCCCCAGTCAGCTGTCTAGGGAATTCTGGGAGTTGAAGTCCTCCAGGCTTAACGTTGCCAAGGTTGGAGACCCCTGCTTTAGATTGCAGACATATAACTCTAAGGCTTAATCCTATTTTTCTATTTACACCACGGCTCACCACAAATCCTTGAACAGTATTTGTAGGAACACCATGTTGATTTTGCTTTATCTTAAAAATTAAACTGTTGGAAAGGATTTTGATAAGCGCAGCAAAGAGAGGATTTGAGGCACGTGTGTAGGATTTATTGCAAACAGATTCTGATGACTACGAAAAGGGAATTTTTACAATGTTATCTTTCCCAGTAAAACCACAGGTTGTGATCTGATTTAATCCTCCAGCTGTCCAGAACTTGAGTAATTACTCCAATGCGTAATTTGAAAGAGTCAGCAGACTATCCCCCACACCACATAAAAGTCTGGAAATTACACGCTTTCTCCTGGGCTCCATCCCTTGGAACCACCACTGACCTTAAAACCGTCAGATGCTTTTTCATTTATTACTTTAGAAATCACCCATTTAATTTATATTTTAAACTGAAACCCCAAAGAAGGAGATAGGAGGGAGAATTCAGAATAGCAGAGTTGGAAGGGACCGTGGAGAACTTCTAGTCCAATCGAGCAGAAGATCCAATAAGGCAAATCGTGGTCCAATCTCTTCTTGAAAGCCTCCAGTGTTGGCACATTCACAACTTCTGGAGGCAAGTTGTTCCACTGATTAATTGTTCTAATTGTTAGGAAATTTCTCTTTAATTCTACATTGGTTCTCTCCTTGATTAGTTTCCATCCATTGCTTCTTGTCCTGCCTCCAAATATTGGAGCACTGCAATGTCAGCCTTAGTCCTTCTTTTCATTAAAAATAGACACACTCAATTTCTGTAACCATTCTTCATAGGTTCAATCCCCTAATCATCTTTGCTGTTCTTCCTCTCTCTTTTTTTCCCAAAGTTTTTTTTTAATTTTTTGTTACAAATTTTAAATTCTTTTGCAAACAAAGTTTTGCCCTTTAACATTCTCTCATATACATAATTCATTGTGCATCACATTTCCATTTCCAATTTTAGCCATATTATTTTCTTCCCATATTTTCCACCTTAAACTTAATTTTTTTCTCAACACATAAAAAATGTCATAATAGTGATTTTAGCACAGGGGTTAATTTGATTTGATTTTAACATTTTGTATTTGTATATTGTTGTATTTTTGGATTTTTAATTGCCTGTGCACCGCCCTGAGTCCCCATGGGGGAGAGGGTGCGGTCTATAAATCAATAAATTATTATTATTATTATTTATTATTATTTGCCCCTTCAGAAATAAACCAAATTTATCATTTCCTTTTCCATCTGTTATTCTATTTTCTATAGGTAGCATATATCCTCAAATTCAATTTTTATATAATAAACATTTAGATATCAGCAAAAGATGTTATGGGGAAGGGGGCTTGCCCAGCTTCCGACAGGCTCACTAGCAGACTTCTAAGGCACACAACAAAAAATGTTCTTTTTGCACCAACTCAGGAAGCTCAAACTGCCCAAGGAGTTGCTTGATTCAATTCTACAGAGGAATGATTGAGTCTGTCTTCTGCACCTCCATAACTGTCTGGTTTGGCTCTGCAACCCAACAAGACAGACACGGACTTCAACGGATAGTTAGAACTGCAGAAAAAACAATGGCTTTCCATTGAGGACCTGCACACTGCACGAGTCAAAAAGAGGACTGTGAAAATATCTACAGACCTCTCATACCCTGGACATAAATTGTTTCAACTCCTACCCTCAAAATGACACTATAGAGCACTGCACACCAGAACAACTAGACACAAGAACAGTTTTTTCCTGAATGCCATCACTCTGCTAAACAACTAATTCCCACAACACTGTCAAACTATTTACTAAGATTGTATTACTATTATTCTTATCCTCCTTCCTATTACCTATCTCCTCCCACTTATGACTATAACCATGTTGCTTGTATCTTTACTATTTATTTTGTTTTGTTTCCTAGTATGATTTGATTGCTTATTTAGTAACCTACGGCTATCATTGTGTTGTTTCTTATGATTCTTTATGAACATATTTTATTTTTCTTTACGTACACCGAGAGCACATACTTACTTTACTTTACTTTATTAGATTTCTATCCCGCCCTGTCTCCCAAAATGGGACTCAGGGCGGCGCACAGGAATGTAAAAATACAAAAATACAAACAGTACAAAATTCTACAAAAGTTAAAACTAAAATTAAATAATTTAGCCCGTGCTAAAAGACCAATTTAATTTAAAACCCAACTCTAAAAATAGCATAGCTATAGCAGCTATGCCAGGCCGGCCATATGGAAGAAATATGTTTTCAGTGTCTGGAGGAAGAGGCGAAGGTCAGTGATAGTGCGAAGGTCTGGGGGGGAGATCATTCCAGAGGGCGGGGCCTGCCACAGAGAAGGCTCTTCCCCTGGGCGTCGCCAGCCGGCATTGACCGGCGGACGGCACCCTAAGGAGGCCCTCCCTGTGGGAGCGGACAGGTCGAATGGAGGTATGTGGTAGTAGGCGGTCCTGCAGATAACCAGGTCTGCTGCGTGGAGTGCTTTAAAGATGGTCACTAAAACCTTGAAACGCACCTGGAAGGCTATCGGCACCCGGAAGGCTACATGCACCAAAGACAAATTCTGTGTGTGTCCAATCACGCTTGGCCAATAAAAAAATCTATTCTATTCTATTCTATTGATCCAATTAAAATCATAGCGTTGTTTTCAGCCTGTTTCAAAGCCATTTTCCCATAAACACACACACACACACAAAAAACACAGTGCCTTTAATACTATTTATTGCCTTCAAAAGCAGGGCAATTTGTTGCAATAACAACCTGACCATTACAAAAGCCCCTTTCCTTTGGCCACCAAAAATGCATGTTATTCATGCAGGAAGAAGAATCTGTGAATTCTTAAGTACATGAAATGCATCTCCCTCCCGCCCTCCCTCCCTCCCTCCCTCTCTCTCTCTCTTTCTCATCTGTCAGAAGGGTTCCAAGTTAGTCAATAATTTTGTGTGCATGACTTGCAAACAGAAAACATGCCCTGACCTAAATGACGTTGGCTTTGCGTTGCTATTTTTTTTTTTTTTAAAGAACAACTCGGTTACCCAATTGGCCGAGTCAGCAAAAAGGAAAAAGAGCAGACATTGTCAGATGCCACTTGTACTCACCAACATTTCTAATTTAAACTGCTCCCTGCTCAGTTTTCAAACAACTTTGGCTTCCATGCGGTCAAGTCTCCAATTCGGAGAGAGGGTTTTAAAGGTCTCAGCTTCTAAACCCAGAAAGATGCTCACCAAATAAGAGGCTTTCCCTGGGTCCTCTGTGGAGAAGGGCGGGATATAAATTTAAATAAATAAATAAATAAAATAAATAAGTATTTGTAGGGTGTTCAACCTTGGCAACATTAAGACTTGGGAACGTCAACTCCCAGAAGTTGACGTCCACATGTTTTAAAAGTTGCCAAGGCTGGATACTCCTGATCTAAAGTAAGTCCTGGGATTATAATGGACCATAATGTCCAGCTCTAGGGTGAAATCTACTTACCTTCGCTACCGGTTCACAAATATGAGCACACGCGCCACCTCTGCGTATGTGCAAGACCTTCCATGCATGCGCAGAGCATCGAAAATGGATGTGATGTTTTCCAGGCAGGTGGGCGGAGCCTGCTACTTAGCGCACATGTAAAGGTAAGTAGAACAGCAGGGTGCGGAGGGAGAAGAATCCACTGTGCCACATGATTTAGATTAGCTAGAAAGCAGGAAATCCTGCTTTCTAGCTAATATAAATCGCATGTCACAGCTGATTGACAGCTGAAATACCAATTTGCCCGAATCAGGAGCATTTTTAAACTGCTAGTTCAGATGAACCGGTAGCTTTTTTTGCTACCAGTTTGTCCGAACCGGTAGCATTTCACCCGTGGTACAGCCAATTTGATCAACTGGATTCATGTATTTGCTTCCTATTTGCATCCTTTCTTCATTAATAATTTTACTTGTGCGTTGAGTGAATTGAGAATGCTGGTAGAGTAGGTTATACCATGCAGATGACCAAGGCACTAGGATTGGATGCTTTTCCTACTTTTTTAATTTTATTTGTTGTAGCAATTTATAAAGTTCTTCTCACAATTTTAAATTCTGGATTTAAAAGAAAACCCAGAGAAAAATACAATTTAAAACAACCAAAACCCAAATCAAGACTGTTTTGTTTCCTTGCTTGTCTCCTTTTCTTTTTTTTAAAGGAAAATAAGTACTTTGAATAATTCGAATAAATCTCACCACTCTTTGCTCCAAATTATGAAGAAGGGAACAAGCACAGGCCTGCAGGGTCCCAGCAAGTCCAAAACGTCTGTTTTGCTTCCCTTTTGGCCCTCATAAATATTCATTTACAAGACCAGTCAGATTCCACCAGCGAAAGAATGATGCAGTGATTCAGGATAATGGGTGAGGATGTGAGACAGTGAGAATAACAGAATGTCAGAGTTGCAAGGGATCTTGGAGGTCTTCTAGTCCAACCCCCCTGCTCAAGCACAAGACAAACACCATTCCAGAGAAGTGGCTGTCTAAGTTTCTTCTTAAAACGCTCCAGTGTTGAAGCATCCACAACTTCTGAAGGCAAGCCATTCCACTGGTTAATTGTTCCCACTCTTAGGGGAACAATTTTACTCTTAGGATATGTCTCCTTAGTTTAAGTTGACTTTCTCCTTGATTAGTTTCCATCCGTTGCTTCTTGTTCTGCCTCTGATGCTTTGGGAAATAGATTAATTCCCTGTTCTTTGTGGCAACCCCTCAAACCCTGGAACACTGCTGTCATGTTGGCCCAAGTCCTTCTTTTCTCTAGACTAGACAGTTGGTCATCTGGCTTTCTGGATATTTGGGAACCAATCCCAAAGCTGGCAGGAATAGCCAATTTTAATTTTAATTTAATTTAATATTAGACTTATAAACCAACGCTCTAGAAGATAGGCTTAAGATACAGAAGGTTCTTGATAGACTTGAAACATTGGGCACTATCTAACAAAATGAAATTCAACAGTGCAAAGAGTAAAGTTCTACATTTAGGCAAGAAAAACAAAATGCACAGGTACAGTATATGTGGTACCTTGCTCAATAGTAGTAACTGTGAGAGGGCTCCTGGAGTCCTAGTAGACAGCCACTTAAATAGGAGCCAGCAGTGTGCAGCAGCAGCTGCTAAAAAGCCAACATAGTTCTAGGCTGCATAAACAGAAGGATAGAATCAAGATCCCATGAAGTGTTAATATCACTTTATAATGCCTTGGTAAGGCCACACTTGGAATACTGCATTCAGTTTTGGTCGCCACGATGTCAAAAAGACTTAGAGATTCTAGAAAGAGTGCAGAGAAGAGCAACAAAGAGGATCAGAGGACTGGAGGCTGAAACATAGGATGAAGGGTTGCAGGAATTGGATATGTCTAGTTTAATGAAAAGAAGGACTAGGGGAGACATGATAGCAGTGTTCCAATTTCTCAGGGGCTGCCTCAAAGAAGAGGGAGTCATGCTATTCTCCAAAGAACCTGAGGGTAGAGGAGCAAAAGTGGAGTTTGCAGACCATTAGTTCACTTAATTAGTTCGTGACTCTCTGAGACTCCTTGCCAAGTTTTCTAGATATCGGCCTGTCAGCTTTCCAAGCCAGATAAGTCTGTGACTGTAAATCCTCCCTTGAAAGACTTTGCTGGATGTGAATGCACAGAATTCACCGTAAATTAATAAAAAGGAGGTTTTATTGCAACAAGGAATTTGCTTCAAGTTCCTGGGAAGCTTAGGTCAGAACACTTGGGATAGGTAGATGTTTGATGTTTCCGCACATTTAATCAGATGAGAGTTGAAACTCCCACATTTTTGGAAGGCTGCCTACTTCTGCTTATGAATACGGAAAGCTTTTTAGGCACGATACAAAAATTAAGGACAAGGAACAGAGCTTTCTTACCAAACACGGAGACAACAGGAAGAAGGGATGGGAAAGAGAAAACAGGCATTCATCTTTCCCACTTATATAAACATTTCTTGATGAATAATGCTGAAAGTCCCCAATGAACAGAATCAGCTCCAGGATGCATGGAGCAAATATTTTATACTATGAGTGGTCCTCCATTATTGCTGTGGATGATTAATCTAGATCACATGTCCATTCTTACTCAGAGAAGACAAGTCAAGGAAGTTGGACAGACATCTACTGCTAGGACTGATGTTTCTCCCTTGTCCTGCAACAGCCCAGCGAGATCGGCTGAGAGTTAGGGATAGAATAGAATAACAGAGTTGGAAGGGACCTTTGGAGGTCTTCTAGTCCAACCCTGTGCTCAGGTAGAAAACCCTACACCACTTCAGACAAATTGGTTATCCAACATCTTCTTAAAAACGTCCAGTGTTGGAGCATTCACAACTTCTGAAGGCAAGTTGTTCCACTGATTAATCGTTCTCACTGTCAGGATATTTCTTCTTTGTTCTAAGTTGCTTCTCTCCTTGATTAGTTTCCACCCGTTGCTTCTTGTCCTAAGGTGCTTTGGAGAACAGCTTGACTCCCTCTTCTTCATACAATTACAAAACAAACTGTTGTAAGTCAAGGACTCCCTTTAGAGATCCTTTCCCCTTCCCCCACAATTCCATCCTTCTCATTCTCCAGTTCAACTGCCTGGAAACGAGCTACTTACCGTTTTATTTACTGTTGAATTTTAAAAAAAACAAAAAACCAACCCCAACCCCAGTAACATACATTGGAAAAGATCCTAAAATAGTTATGGCCAAATGAGCATGACTGATTGGAATCAAAGGGCAAATAAACTAGACGTTGACCTGACATAACCCACCAAAGCACTTCAAGTTTCTGCTCCTGGCCATGAGTCATTCTGTGCCATCCAGCCACGCAGCCACAACCTACTTGGGTGAATGTCTGTGTAAGCCTCGTTCTTTTTTATTTCTCCCCTGTCCACGGAATGCAAATGCTCCCAATGGCCTCGCTTTCCAAATACCTCCTAGAGCTTCTCAACCTTGGCAACTTGAAGATGTCCGGACTTCAACTCCCAGAATTCTTTCCATCTTGTGAAATGTTCTCCCTTCGAATACCAGGACGGTCCCAATTCTGCCAGACTTTTGTTAAGGCCTTAAGGACCTGGTTCTGGCGCTTAGGCCTGGGCGAACCAAGTGCATGGAGGGAGCCGCTTCTTGGTTGTATGCTACTTCGACTTTCGGTCGTGTTTTTATTTTAATTTAATTCTGTCCGCCTCCCAGAGTCACTTGTTGAGATGGGCCGTCCTGTAAATTGAATGAATAAAATAAAATAAAATAAAATAAAATAAAATAAAATAAAATAAAATAAAATAAAATAAAATAAAATAAAATAAAATAAAATAAAAAAATAAAATAAAATAAAATAAAATAAAATAAAATAAAATAAAATAAAATAAAATAAAATAAAATAAATAAAATAAATAAAATAAATAAAATAAATAAAATAAATAAAATAAAATAAAATAAAATAATAAAATAAAATAAAATAAAATAAAATAAAATAAAATAAAATAAAATAAAATAAAATAAAATAAAATAAAATAAAATAAAATAAAATAAATAAAATAAAATAAAATAAAATAAAATAAAATAAATAAAATAAAATAAAATAAAATAAAATAAAATAAAATAAAATAATAAAATAAAATAAAATAAAATAATAAAATAAAATAAAATAAAATAATAAAATAAAATAAAATAAAATAAAATAAAATAAAATAAAAGAACTTTTGAACGTGGGTGGATAGACAAATGGGATAGATCAGGGGTCTGCAAAGTCGGCTCTTTTAAGACTGGTGGACTTCAACTCCCAGAGCTATGCTGGCTGGGGAATTCTGGGAGTTGAAGTCCACCAGTCTTAAAAGAGCCGACTTTGCAGACCCCTGGGATAGATCATTTCTCCAAAGGTCCTCCTTGGAGAAAGAAGCTGCAATGATTTCTCAAAGCCTGGTGTAACAACAACAACTTCTCGTTTCCTCTTGGGATTGAATGGTGTGGGAACCCAGAAAGGCTGCCCTGGGCCGAGCATTGCAGAGTGAACAACGAGGCCCTCGCACACATCTTTAGGCACCCTGCATCTCGGAGACTTTTCCTGTCGTTCTTCCCTGCTCTGCTAGACTTTCTCCTGCAAGTCCTCCTTTCGGTCGAACGGAAGGAGAATGGGGAGAGCGGGGGAAATGCAGAAGAACTGTTGAAGTGTTGCCATGTCCTTGCTTTTCAAAACCCCCCTGGTGGGATTCAGGGTTGCAAATTGAAATGTGCCTTCCTCTGACTTGAAGTTGCTGGGTGGTGCCAACTTTCCCACCCACCCACCCCTCGCTCTCTTTTTCTTTTTGGGCTTTTTGCTCTGTTTTTTTTTTCCTTTGGCCTGGATGTTGACAGAGCAGAGACAGAGCTTCCCACCTCCAGCCTTCCCTCGTGCAAAGTTTGCCTTTCCTTTCCTCCCCCCACCCGCTCCTTTTTTAAAGTTGCAATCTAATCAGAATGATATTCGAATGAAAGTACAAAACTTCAATTGAGTGTTGCTTTAGTCCTGCGAAGCTGAACAACCAGTTCATCCAGGGGAAGGGAGGGGAGAGGAGGAGAGGGGTGGGGAAGGGAGGGGAAGGAAAGGAGGGGAGAGAGGGAAGGGCAGGAGAGGGGAGGGGAGGAGGGGAAGTAAGGGGAGGGGAGGGGGCAAGATGGGAGGGCAGGAGAGAAGGAAGAAAGCAGGGAAAACACTGATGATGTTACCTAGTTTGTATAATGAGACATTTACAAGAAAACAAGCAAGTTCAGACAGCACCAAGGACCCTGAAGTCCTTCTCCTCCTCCTCCTCCTCCTCCTCCACTCCACAAGCCCCACTCCTTTCTAACACTGATAATGTTATCTAGTTTGGCTAACGAAACGTCTGCAAGAAAACAACTAAGCTCAGAGAACAGTAAGGACTGAGTTACAAATACTCTCATTTATTGTTCTTTTTCTCCCAAATGCCTTGCTTATCCTATATCCAAGCCCCCACCCGGTGGTGGGTTCCAGATCCCGTCCCAACCGGTACAGCTGGAACGGGCCTGGCGGCATCCACATGCACTCATGCAGTGCGTGCATGGGTCTTAGCGCCTCCGTGAGCCTCCGCAATGCTCCAGCTGCTCAATGGAGCATCGTGCAGGCGTTGTACTCACGGAAGTGCCAAAGACTTAAGAGACCAGTAAGGAGCTCAGGCGAGCAAGTGGGCCCTCTGGAGCACTGTACCAGAACGGTATCCGGTGCTCCAGGCAGGCTCCGGTACACCTGTATCGGGGCGTACCACCTGCAACCCCCCACTGCCCCCCCTGTACTATTTGCTAGTAGTTATTTCCATTATTATTATTATTATTATTTTTAATAGCCACCCCGTCAAACCCACCATCCACGTCGCCGCTCTTAAATATTGCCATCGCAGAAACAAACATGAGTGTGGCTCCGTCTGGCTTCTCGCCTTTTTTTACAACCCGTAGTGCAATTTAAGCTAATGGATTGACAACTTTTCTCGATACAAAAAAAAAAAAAAACCAGGCGTGAAAGAAAGTTACAAGATGGCTCTTCGCTCCGAAGGTTTGGAGTCAACAGCAATCAGAAGTTAGCACAGGCGGAGGACAAAAAGTCCCAAAGCTGGTTTGCTTTTCTGCCGGCCAGATTAAAAAGGACAAAGGTGCAAGTTTCCTCAGAGCTCGTGCTGAAGGCTGGCAGTGACATGCTCAGCGTGAGATAGTTTGAACTCCTACGTGACGTTCTGCGAGTGTTACAGGTCCCACCTAAATCCCTACACCTATTCTAACTGTTCTGCCAGGAAATGTCTTCTTACTTCTAGGTTGATCCTCTCCTTGATCAGAGCAGAGAAGAGCAGAATAGAAGAGTAGAGTTGGAAAGGACCTTGGAGACCTTGGCTATCTATTAAATCATATTAATATATAATATAATGTATAATAATAATAATAATAATAATAATAATAATAATAATAATAATTTATTTTATATACCGCGTCCTCTCCCCAAGGGGACTCGGAGCGGTGCACAGGGAAAAAAATTAAAACACATAAAATATATATACAAAAATAAATACAGTAGAGTAAAAACAAATTAAATTTAATTGTCCCTGCACTAAAATCCCCATATTAAAACTAGTGTTCCCTAAACCCTAAAGGTAGAGACTAACCTAGGCCGGCCAATCAGAAAAAGTATGTTTTTAATTTCTGACGGAAGGAGCGGAGGTCCGTGGTTGTTCTAAAGTCGCGGGGAAGGTCGTTCCAGAGGGCTGGGCCCGCCACAGAGAAGGCCCTTCCCCTGGGTGTCGCCCGCTGACAAAGTCTAGTGGACGGCACCCGGAGAAGTCCCTCTCTGTGGGAGCGAATCGGCCGTGAGGATGTATGGGGCAGGATCCGATCACGTATAATTAAATTATATATCCAACGTATAAAATAACCAGCACTCATGACAGTTGCAGAATAGAATAGAATAGAATAGAATAGAATAGAATCTAGTCAACTAACATTCAGAGCTCAGTTGGCACCAGGTAATAGTGAATGGAATTCAAGAGGTATTGGATCTAGTCCATTTCTGGGAATGTAACAACGCTAGGCTGATGACTCACTTAACTCCACCCCTTAGGAGGAGAGGACAGGAGAGGAGAAGAGAAGAGTTGGAAGGGACCTTGGAGGTCTTCTAGTCCAACTCCCTGCTTAGCCAGGAAACCCTACACCACTTCAGATAAATGGCTGTCCAATCTCTTCTTTAAAATCTCCAGTGTTGGGGCATTCACAACTTCTGGAGACAAATTGTTCTACTGATTCATTGTTCTCACTGCCAGGAAATTTCTCCTTAGTTCTAGCTTGCTTCTCTCCTTGATTCATTTCCATGCATTGTTTTTTGGTCCTGCCCTCAGGTGCTTTGGAGCATAGGTTTACAGTCTCTTCTTACTGATAGCCCTTTAGATCAGGTGTGTCACAAGGTCCAGATCCAGCCGTGGAGAGAGATTTTTTTCTGCCGACCAAGGAGTGTGTGGTTTTGTGTACCTCGGATGGGGTTTCGCTTGTTTCCACGGCCTGGCTGCTGTCACGCCATGGTCCGGGTGCCATGCTGTTCCACAGGCCATGGGGTTGGGGACTCCTGCCCTAAAATTTGCGGAGAGCACCAGAGCACATGAATGAATAAATGTTTCTGCAAAATCACAGCTGGAGTGTGAGAAAATGTACAGGGAAAGACAGGAGTGGCATAAAAATGGCATTTTTACAGACGATTGGCCCCAAGTAGATATGTGAAGCTTTTGGCCCCTATTAGAATGCTGTCCTTGTTTGAAGGCCAAGCTGTGATTTTAACAACCGCATTCCTGCACATGCAAAAAACTTGGCTTTTAAGGCAACTGCACACAAGTTACATTTTAGGGGTTAGGATAAAACCGCAGCTGCTCTGAAAGATATATTGGCCACGTGGAAAAATAAAAAAACCAAACCCTGAATTTTGCTCCTGTATTTCCTGGTGGAATTACTGCATCTGAGCCTTAAAATCGATTTCTTTCGGCGAAATTATATGGGAGCTGTAAGCTTTAATTGATTCAAAATGATGACATTATATAACTGAGGCACTTTTAGTTCATAAATCAGAAGAGCCAGTTGTGAATTTGTGAAGCTAAAGTTTAATTAGATGAATCACTCATTTTTAAATATCTGTATTGCTTTTTTTTTTGCACCCTATCGTTTGCTGAAAGTGCAAAAAGAAATCAAGAAACATTTGATATTAAAGTTGATTAGAGATAGTAAATGTTCAACTGCAACATTAAACTTTCTACCCCAGAGTTCTAATGGTGGGACCATACATTTGCAATGATAAATATATATATATATATTAAAGGACCCTGTAATTCATTCATCGGAGTAGAGTCGGGGTGACTGAATGGTGCTTCAGCATTTACTAGCCAGATGCCCTTCCTGATGCCTACATGGAGTTCACAGCACACAATTACTCATTACACTCAGAGAGAGAAATATCTATTGCTTTCTACCATGTTTTCCGGAAAATAAGATGGATTTATTTTTGGGGAGGTCTTATTATTTTTGAGGTGCAGGAGGCAGCGAGTGTGGTCACCTCATGGCTGCTGCTGTGTTGCAATATTTTCAGGGAGGGCTTATTTTCGGGGGAGGGCTTATTTTAGCGCATGCACTCAAAAGCCCGATTGGGCTTATTAGAGTTTAGAGTTTAGAGTTAGAGTTTATTTGTTTTTTTATACCGCCCTACTCCCGAAGGACTCAGGGCGGTGTACAGCCAGAATAAAAACAAATATATAAAAGTTAAAAAAAGCTTTTAAAAGACATAATTAAACTATTGGCTGAAACGTGGGGGAAAAACCAATCTAACCCTGATTAAAATAATAAAAATTTAAATTTAAAAATCATGTTTTATGCCAGCCCGGCTTGTTGAAAGAGAAAGGTTTTGAGAGCGCAGCAGAAGGTCCGTAAGTTAGGGATAGTTCTTAATTCCAGGGGCAATTTGTTCCAGAGGGCAGGTGCTCCCACGGAGAAGGCTCTCCCCCTGGGTGTCGCCAGTCGACATTGTTTAGCCGACGGCACCATGAGAAGACCCTCTCTATGGGAGCGTACTGGCCGGTGGGAGGCTCTTGGTGGCAGAAGGCGATCTCGTAAGTACCCAGGTCCTAAGCCATGGAGCGCTTTAAAGATAGTAACCAACACCTTGAATCGCACCCAGAAAACCATTATCCAGGGAGGTCTTATTTTCAGGGAAACAGGGTAGGATCGAACTGACAGCCTCCTGATTCTAAGGCAACAGCTCTACCTCTAGGCCACCACCCTGCTCCAAATGATAGATAAATCAATAAATAAACTTGCAGTAATTATCAACCATTCAGGATCTCAAGGAAAAATTTCAGTTCCGAAGGTGAACTAAAGTGGATGCATTAAACAGCTAATGGCTCTTACTTACAAAGAGAAACACAGCGTTAGTAGATATGCTGCCACCCTTAATGGCACTTGGAGCACCAGGATCTATAGCAACAGAGTTCTCAGAAGACCAGCTTCTCCTCCAGGAGTTCTTATTTTGAAGAAGCAAACCAGGAACAAAGAAAAACATTTCAGTCAATAGGCTTTCCGGCAATGCTCAGGCTTGCTGGTATTAATGATATTTAATAAACAAGCCTCGTTAATGTCCCATCGCTTCTTAATTTGCACGAGACAAGATATTAGGTATTGTGCAAATACTGTGGAGCGAGACAAGGCCGCATTCAATGTTTAAACGGGTTTTTTTAAAGGCCCTGAATGGATGAACGAAACGCCTACTTTATTGACTTAGAGATGCTACATTTAACCACATATCCTCTCTTCTGAAGGCATCTGGCTTGGTGGATCTCCGTCGTACCCGGCCTTGAGGGAGGGCAGCAGAGGTCTGACTGCTCTCATCACACAAACACAGCAGGAAACTTGATGAAAATATTCAGGGGTGTGTGACGTCAGCAATGAGCAATACCGAAAGCTAAGAATTCCCAAAGAAGAACAGAGCAAGCAAGTGATTGATTGTGCAGGCTACCAACTCACCATTTGGCATTAAGGTTTTTCCACGGATGGTCATCCTGTGGCTTTAAAGTTATAACCAACTCTCCATACGCTTCTTGGGCTAATCCATACTACCATCTGAAGACATCCATCTAGATGTCTGATAGGAGGAACGTCTAGGGCAACGTCAAACTCAAGGCCCGGGGGCCAGATCCGGCCCACGGGGTACTAAGATCAGGCCCGTGGAGCTGCCCTGGAAACAGCAAAGGACCAGCAGCCCATGGTGGCTCCGTCAGCAAAAACAGAGCTCGGTAGGGGCCGCGGGCAGCCATCCGAAGCTCCATTTTCACTAGTAGAGGGCTGCAGGAGGCTGTCGCAGCCTAAAACAGAGCTTGCAAGCCCGTTTTCGCTGGCAGAGTGCTCGGGCCGCCACAGGCACCCCAACATGAGTGACGTTGCGCTGGCCACGGATACCCTGGCCTCACCCACACCACCCACACCCCAAGGTCAAACACAACCCTGATGCGGCTCTCAATGAAATCGAGTTTGACATTCTGCTCTGCTTCTATTCTATTCTATTCTATTCTAAATAAATAATCCTGAGTGAGCAGAAACCATTGTCCTGTTTAGGGTTTGCTCTTAAGAGAGAATACTAATAGACCAGATACAAATTCAACAGAAAAATGAACGTTCATCCAATCATTTATTATTATTATTATTATTATTATTATTATTATTATTATTATTATTATTATTATTATTATTATTATTATTATTATTATTATTTATTTTACTTTATTTATTAAACATGAAACTCAGCCAACTGAACATTTAAAAATGCATATTACAAATACTATTGACTGGTGCTAATGGTTGATACGGTTTGCTGCCAGCATCCTAGGTATCAACCAAGTATCTTCTTAGAATGTAAGATGTTCCAAGTAGCACAGTTTCTCCTGGTGTTATTGCAGGAAGCTGCAATTTGCTGATGTATTTAGTAAAAATTTGGACATGGTGCCATTATTATTATTATTATTATTATTATTATTATTATTATTATTATTGTTTTTGTTATCGTTATCGTTATTAAAAAGGAAGACCCCTCTATTTCAGCTTCAGAAGCAAATCTCTGTCCCAAAGAAATCCCCTTTTTTTTTTTTTATTGTAAAAGAAATTGTCTGGAACTGCCCAGGGGTGGAGGGAGGGATGGAGGGACAGAATGCAAAACTCCTAAAATTAGCTGTACCTACCATCCATTTCTCTACAAAGCGGGAGTGTGTTGGGTGAGCAATTGCATCACAGTGGCAATCTTTGTTTCCACAGAGATTATGACATATGGTTGAAGCCAGACCTTAAATTAGAAGACTCTTTTAAAAAGAGAGGGAGAGAGAGAGAGAGAAGGGGGAAAAATCCACACTGATCTTTTTGTGGACATGAATAGAAGCATTCAGCCTGGATAAAGCTCCCGTTATGTCTCTGTCCATCTTTGGCCCATCAATGTCATTTCCGAGTATTGCTTTTGTGTAATTTTAAAAAGCAAGCAAGGTCAACCACTGAGAAGGAATGCCTTCAGCCACTAATCTCTCTCCACCGTGCTTAGAAGGTTGCATAATTTTTAACCAACATATTCCACTTATTGTTATTACTATTTTTAGTCAGAAAAATAATCCAGTTCTCCGCTATGATTATTATTAATCTCCACCATAATACAGGGGTGGACTGCTAGGAGTTTGCACTGGTTCGGACAATCCTCTAGCTAGGATTCTGCCCAGTTCAGTGAAACCCCCAAATGCCACCCCTGGCTGGCCACGCCCGCCCCTCCCCTCTCCTCCAAGGAGTCTCCACACGGCCCGTTCATCATGCCAGGTAAGTGTAGGGCCCACGCGGAGGGTCGAAAAACAGACGTACTGGAGCAGGGGTGGGTTCCGCCAGCTGCTACTGCGCGCACATGCACTTCCCACACACAATGCGTGATGCACACGGATGCACAGTACAAAAAATCGCTTCTGCACATGTGCAAAAAACAAGATGGCGGTGCCAATGGCACCATCGATAGAACCGGTTTGGGGGCATGACAGGCTGGGTTATTACCTATTCAGCTGAACCAGGCCGAACCGGTAGGAACCCACCTCTGTATTGGAGAATCCGGAAACGGGTCCGTTTCCAGCCCCCGGAGGGCCTCTGGAGCCCAGGGGAATCAGTTTTCGCCCTCCCAGAAGCGCAAGGAAAGTTTGCAGAGCCTGGGAAGGGTGAAAAATGCCCCCTCCCTGCTGTGGCGCAAGAAGCCAACTAGGCCATGCCCATCCAGCAACGGGGCAGCGAAGCGTCTGCTGAAACTTTTGAAGCCCTCCCTTGACCATAAATATTATTCCTTCTGCTGCTACTTCTTCTACGGTCCCACCACTCACTACTAGTAGTAGTTCTCATACACAACAATAACAGAGAATTCCTGAAATGGAAAATGATCTCTATTATTATTCTATACTCTGTTCTCTCTATACGTTGCCTGCGTGGAATATTTTGTGAACAATAATCATAATACCGCGACAGTTTCCTTCATTATAAAATCCATAAAATAAAATGCGCCATAATCCTCCATTGGGAAGTGGGAATTCCTCTTAAAGTCCTTTTGGGATAGCTGGAATCCAATCTTAAAACAGAAGACGATCCCAAAACCTCAATGCATAAATTTTGCTCCAAATTCAAGCCATTATATTGGCGAGGTGCTTACAATAATAATAGCAAGAAGGGCAACCACAACCATAAGGCACCCAGCAAGCCACCCATTCAAATCAAAGCTGCTAAAAACAGCCAAAGACCATCAGTGAGTTTAAATCTTTACACAAAACATAACAGAAATTACAACACAGCAACTTCATTTAAAAAAAAACACCCTAGAATTATAATACCCTAAATTATTTTGGTATGGAATTCCACGGCTATGATCATTACTCATGCAAGAATACAACTACATAAAGAAATCATACACAATAAAACACAATAGAATCGCATATCTGTAGCTCGGGGTTGAACTCTGGAGTCCCTGGGTGCTCTAAACTTGGCTTGTAGAGGTTTCGTTACCCAAGTATGTACTGTAAAATATATGACCACCATCAAAACCACTTTATAAGGCCTTGGTAAGGCCACACTTGAAATATTTGCATCCAGTTTTGGTCGCCATGATGTAGAAAAGATGTGGAGACTCTAGAAAGAGTGCAGAGAAGAGCAACAAAGAGGATTAGGGTACTGGAGGTTGAAACATATGAAGAACTGGGGATGTCTAGTTTAATGAAAAGAAGGACTAGGGGAGACATGATAGCAGTCGTCCAATATCTCAGGGGCTGCTACAGAGAAGTCAAGCTATTCTCCAAAACACCTGAAGGCAGAACAAGAAGCAATGGGTGGAAACTAATCAAGCAGAGAAGGAACTTAGAACTGAGGAGAAATTTCCTGACTGTGAGAACAATTAATCAGTGGAACAACTTGCCTCCAGAAGTTGTGAATGTTCCAACAGTGGAAGTCTTTAAGAAGATGTTGGATAACCATTTGTCTGAAGTGGTGTAGGGTTTCCTATCTAGGCAGGGGGTTGGACTAGAAGACCTCCAAGGTCCCTTCTAACTCTGCTATTCTATTCTATTCTATTCTAAAATGGTGGACTCAGTTACAGTGGTAACTGTATCATTGGACAGTTGAATGAACAGATTAGAGAAAATTATTTAATGTGATCTCTATTTATGGGCCATCATAAATCAACCAATCTAACATTATTGGGCTACTTATGTGCTAATGGGACATTTAAGGAGAACAATGAGATTGGCATATTTTAAGGCGTGGTGTGGTAGAGCTCTCGCCTCACAATCAGGAGGCTGTGGGTTCGATCCTAGGTAGAGGCAGATATTTCTCTCTCTCTGGGCACACTCAGACTATATCAGCTGAACCAAACTCCACATTGGCAACAAGAAAGGCATCTGGCCACTCTGCTAGCTCCATTCAGTTGCCCAGACTCCACCTCGTAAGGGATTATGGGGTTGTTAAATGAAGATGATGATGAATGAGAATTCTATAAAATATATAAATTCGATAAGAATTTATATTTTCAGATTCCTTTAAAATGTCGCTCCACTATTAGGGGTTTCCCAGCATGGCTCTTCTGCAAAGATTTGAGGAACTAGTCAGACCCAAGCTGGGGAAGTATTATTTTTGGATGATTTGTATGGTATTGTACGATACATTGAATCACAAACATTTCTACTTTATTTGTATGTTATCTTGCAGGTCTGACATTATCTATGTGGTCCCTAGGAGTCAAAAATTGCCTATAATCAATCAATCCATGATTATTAGGCTGCTTACATGCAAAAAGGACATTTAAGAATAGCAGTGAGATTTGCATTTTTAGATAGTAATTTATGTTTTCAGAGTCCTTAAAATTCTGCTCCGTTATTACGCCTTCCAAGAGCCATGAAAATATGGCCCTTCTGCAGCATTAGTATTATTTTTTAAGATTTTTGTTTATTTTGGGGTTCTTTTGTTGTTTTGATTGTACTTTGTTATTATAAGACACTCAAGAGTCTCTAGACTGCAGCAGTATATAAACTGCAATATATAAACGAATAAATATTGTAAATAAAACCGTTAACCTATCCTTGTTCCCTCAGCTGGTGGCCCCGTTCAGTACTGAAGGCTGAAGTTTTAAAGCGAACCGTTATTTAGTCCTGAAGGTTATTTATCAAAGCTTGAGAAATTGTCTTGACAAAGCGGTACTTAATGCATTCCTACAGGGCCACTACCGTGCATTTACACAAAGAGAATGATATTCGATACTTATTTTTATATTTATAAAACAGGAAAGGACCATTCGGCTCAGTTTCGGGTATCTAGCTTTTCTCTGGAAGGGGAAAACATGGGGAAACCAGAGGTGGGCTGCAGGGGGTTCGCACGGTTCTGGGTGATCCTCTAACTAGGATTCTGCCCAGTTCTGCAAACCCCCCCCCAAATGCCATCCTGGCTGGCCCCGCCCAACCCGCCCAGTTCTGTGAACACCCAAATGCCATCCTGGCTGGCCACGCCCAACCCACCCAGTTCTGTGAACACCCAAATGCCATCCTGGCTGGCCACGCCCAACCTGCTCAGTTCTGCAAACCCCCCAAATGCCATCCGGGCTGGCCATGCCTAACCCACTCAGTTCTGTGAACACCCAAATGCCATCCTGGCTGGCCACGCCCAACCCACCCAGTTCTGTGAACACCCAAATGCCATCCTGGCTGGCCACGCCCAACCTGCTCAGTTCTGCAAACCACCCAAATGCCATCCTGACTGGCCACGCCCAACCCACCCAGTTCTGTGAACACCCAAATGCCATCCGGGCTGGCCATGCCTAACCCACTCAGTTCTGTGAACACCCAAATGCCATCCTGGCTGGCCACGCCCAATCCGCTCAGTTCTGCAACCCCCCAAATGCCATCCGGGCTGGCCACTCCCAACCCACCCAGTTCTGTGAACCCCCAAATGCCACCCTGGCTAGCCACGCCCAACACCACACCTATCCCGCTACTTCCCAGGAGTCTCCACGCAACCCATTCATCATGCCAGTTAAGTGCAAGGCCAGTGCGGAGGCTCAGGGAGGTTGAAAAACAGGCCTACAAGAGGTTCCGAAAATCTGTGAACAGACCTGTTTCCAGCCTCCAGGGGGCCTCCGGAACCCGGGGAAGCAGTTTTTGCCCTCCCAGAGGCTCTAGGAAAGCATCTGGAGCCTGGGGAGGGTGAAAAACACTCCCCCCCGCCATGGTGCAGGAGGCCAACTAGGCCATGCGCACCACAGCCATGCCCACCCAGCAATGGGGCAGCGAACCTGTTGCTTCAATTTTTGAAGCCCACCCCTGGGTGGAACCCAATTATGTATTGAGTTCCTCTTGTTCCAGTCTGAAGTAGCAAAGTTCATGCATCTCGGCTACCCTTCTGTCCGTGCCTGACGCAGAGCCGCTGAGCCCTGATTGGCTGAAGCAAAACCGGCGCCAATATATAAGGAGCTGTCAAAAGTGCTGATAGCCACTGATCCTGTTAGCCGAGCAGCCGCGCTAGCGGTCAACATGAACAGTTAGCACGAACTGTTAGAAATAAAACTTGTTAGCCTCTAACAACGTCTTGCCTCAGTCTGTAGGTACCCTGCTCATTGGGACACAACGGTCCAGGAAACAAGACGGAAACGCCTCAACAGCTAAAACTTTTGTGGCATCCCTTTTCCGTAGAGTAATCTGAATTTGGGCCCAGGATTCAGGGAGTATGATGTGCTGTTGAAAATGGTACAAGATGACTCTTTCCAAGCAAGATGGTTAGCCAAGACTAAGTCCTACGTCAATAACCCCAAGGATGCGCGACGATGCCATTAAGCACTAATGGCATTAAAACAACATTTAAAAATAAGACGCCCAATTTAAAAAATAAAATAAAATGAATCGTTAGGATTCCTAGAACACCCGAATCCTTAAATGTTGCATAAACACACACACACACACACACACACACACACACACCATGCAAACACAGGGGCTGACGCTCCTTACGACTCTGTTGGCAAAATCACTTGATAATGTTTTTGGAGGCTCATGCATTTCTTCTAAATTGATGTCAATTGGAGATAAAAGCTTTTATACTCAAAATGCAGCCTCTGGATGTCTTTATGAAAGAGACTAATCTCAGCGAGTAAACGGATAAAGAATGAAGTGCAGTTTTGGTCTAGCAGAAAGATTTACCATATAAGAACGGCCTCCGATCCAGATGGGCAATCGATGGTCCTCCAATCTGGAATAATAAGTTGGGATTTAATAATAAGTTGGGATCTGCAACTTTATGGCATTACTGGTCTATTGAATGTAAGAAAACTATCCTTAGGAGGGGAGATTCTCTCTGTTTGCTGATCTAAAGCAGGGGTCCCCAACCCCCGGGCCGCGGACCGGTGCCGGTCCGTGACTTGATAGGAACCGGGCCGCAAGGCCAGAGAGGAGGAGGGAGGAGGGGGCAGCCCCCTGGGCAGAGCACGCACTAGGGGTGGGAGAGCGCAGGCGCAGCCGCTGGGGGCCGAGAGGGGCGAGTGAGTCAACTCACCTCCCCCGCACGCGCATGCGCCGCCTGTTCCCCCTCCCCCCTGCTCCCCCTCTACGCCAGCCGAGCCATGCCCACCGGTCCGTGGAATTTTCTTTAAAATGAAACCGGTCCCTAGTGCCAAAAAGGTTGGGGACCGCTGATCTAAAGGAACCAGCTTGGTCACAAAATCCTTACACCAGAGAAGAATAGAGAAGGACATGGGTCCAATGAGCACAATCATGATTTTGAGAGCACATTCACATTCCGTGTCACAAAATGACAGCTACCGATGACACTGCCCATTCATAAAATGCCTACCATTGCCAGTCACCAAAAATAAACAAGGGAAGTTGCTCCTCCTCAAATCCTCTCCTGAATGCTACTCAAGTCTACCTTCGTCTTTCTTTATAGCTTAGAATAGAATAGAATAACAAGAGTTGGAAGGGACTTGTTGGTCTTCTAGTGCTCAGGTAGAAAATCCTACACCACGTCAAACAAATGGTTATCCAACGTCTTCTTAAAAACTTCCAGTGTTGGAGCATTCACAACTTCTGGAGGCAAGCTGTTCCACTGATAGATTGTTCTAAGTGTAAGGAAATTTCTCCTTAGTTCTAAGTTGCTTCTCTACTTGATTAGTTTCCACCCATTGCTTCTTGTCCAGCTCTCAGGTGCCTTGGAGAATAGCTTGACTCCCTCTTCTTTGTGGCAGCCCCTGAGATATTGGAAGGCTGCTATCATGTCTCCCCTGGTCCTTCTTTTCATTAAACTAGACATATCCAGTTCCTGCAACCGTTTGAGCCTCCAGTCCCCTAATCCTCTTTGTTGCTCTTCTCTGCACTCTTTCTAGAGTCCCCACATCCTTTTCACATCGTGGCAACCAAAACTGGATGGAGATGGCTTGAGCACAACACCACTTTTATTTTCACGATGGTGGTCCCATGAGGTCAATCACATCATGTCAGCTACTTTTCTAATGCAAAAATATCATCCATACATACATACATAGATCCAAGAATGCAGTCTATGCAAGGGCTAAACTATACGTACATGCTAACCAGGGGTGGGTTCTGGCAGTCACTACTACTGGTTTGCTCGTGGCCGCGTGTGCATACTTAAACTACCCTCTGCTCCCTGGGCATTACCAATTTCTATCTCCATAACATCTGGAGACTTTCTACATTCCAGCAATGGGAAAGTGAGCCTATAATAGATAGTAAACGCATTTCCAGGGACGGAGTGTTTGAAGCTATCTCAGGTGGAGATTAAAACCAAAGTATGGAATTGAAGATTTCTCCAAGAGAGCAAGTTTCACAGAGGGTCGGTGTGAGGAAGACAAGCACGTGGTATTTTGAGCACATAAAGCGAGTGAATCTCTCCCTTCTACTGTTTCACAAGCAGCTTATCACTGCTGCTCCTTAGCCTCAATGTTTATATTTTGCAATTGCCATAATGATAAATCACAAGGGGGAAAAAAGAAACACATTGTTGAATGGAGAATAGTCTGGGAAAGGGGAAAGAGAGAAGGGAAGGGGAAAGAAGGGAAGGGAATGGAAGGACAGGACAGGACAGGACAGGAAAGGACAGGGAAGGACAGGACAGGACAGGAAAGGAAAGGACAGGACAGGACAGGACAGGAAAGGACGGGACAGGACGGGACAGGACGGGAAAGGACGGGAAAGGACGGGAAAGGACGGGAAAGGACAGGAAAGGAAAGGACAGGACAGGAAAGGAAAGGAAAGGACAGGACAGGACAGGACAGGAAAGGAAAGGAAAGGAAAGGAAAGGACAGGAAAGGAAGGCAAGAGAAGGGAAAGGAAAGGAAAGGAAGGGAAGGGAAGGAAAGGACAGACAGGACAGGACAGGACAGGAAAGGACAGGACAGGACAGGACAGGGAAGGAAAGGAAAGGAAAGGAAAGGACAGACAGGACAGGACAGGACAGGACAGGACAGGGAAGGAAAGGAAAGGACAGACAGGACAGGACAGGACAGGACAGGAAAGGAAAGAAAAGGAAAGGAAAGGAAAGGAGGAGAAGGAAAGGTCATTTTTTCCTTAAGCTGGTATTTTTTAATTGTTTCTTTTTCCAGTTGCCGTTGTAAAAGCAAAACATTATAAGAAAGAAAGTTGGCTGTGATAAGGCATTAAAAGCAATTAAAAAGCACGGATTAACCCGAATCTTACGGTCGGCAACAAAATTCTTCTTGCACATTGCAGCAATTAAGCAAGGTAAGGAAAAGAGCTGTGTATCTGCGACTGTAAAACGGTGCCAAGAACTTCCCCAGAGCTTGTGCTGGCTGTCTAATTTATTCCAGCAACTTCCAGTTCCATTAACGGAGAAGATATCTTTATTGTTAAGTACCGGTTTCTCAGAATATGAAATAAATTTTTTAAAAGGAACTACTGTAAGCTTTCTGCCTCGCCCTGCCTGGAAGACCATCCCCACCCCAGCTTACACCTACGTAAGCATGCAAAGAAAAGTAAAGCATGCAATAATGGAAGATGTACACCAGGGGGGGTGTCAAATTCAAGGCTCACGGGCCACACCCGGCCCACGATATGGTCAGATGCGGCCCACGGAGCCTTCCTGGAAAATGTAAGGGGCTGACCCGCATCACTTCGGCCCAGTCTACCCAGTGCGAAGAGGAAACATCAGGCCAGCATGGCTCCAACCCGATCTACCCAATGCCAAAAGGAAGCATGCCAGCAGTTTGGGGCGTGGCATCAAGCTGGCCATGCCCACCCAGTTGGCCACGCCCCCACTCTCGCCCCCTGAGGTCAAGAAATAGATGAGCACTGCGCCGTAGAGTTGGACACAATTGGACAGAGAAACCTTTACTGTCTGTGTCTCTGTGTGTGTGTACACGTACACACATCCACAAAACTGATAATTGTAGCAGTTGGTGATGGAGTGTAGATAAGAGTGCTGTTTTTACCGGCTCTTGCATTTGTGAAACACAAGTACGACTTTTTGTAAACAAAAGCTTACATTCTGCCTACACTTCAAAAAAAATCATAGTTGTGGCCAGAATAAATAAATAAATAAATAAGCTTGACTTCATGTCATTTTGAAAACGATCACAATCACACATTTGATCATTTCCTCCTTGGCCTTACTGAAAACTTAACAGTTTAGCGCAACTTTTGCACATTTCCAGGGACGGCATCAGGGGTGGGTTTCAATTTATTTTACTACCCGTTCACTTGTGCATGCACAGAAGTATCCGGATGGGCGGGGCCTTCCACCGCCATCACTACCAGTATGCCCGATCCAGGGCGAACCAGTATAAACCCTCCTCTGGACTGCATCCATTCATTTTAGCTGATTTTTTTTTTTAAGGCTGAGGGTGTTTATTTATTAATTGTGCTCCAATAATCGGAAGTTCTCAGAGTGGCATCCAATCGGTTTAAATATTATTTAATAATTAGCGAGCTGCAAAGCCAGATAAATGGATGGATGAAGAACGGAATGTACGGTCTACTACAATCAGAGATAGCTGATTTAAAAAAATAATAACTTCTGCACTGCTTTATACAAGTTTAACTGCATCGTTGCCAAATGAACCTGTACTTACAAAAGCCACTGCCTAGGAGCAAAAACTTCAGATATAATAAATACAAAGAGATACAGAGAGGAAATCAGAAGAAATTAAACATTTGTCCGAGTGTACAAAACTAGCAAGATGATCCCAGTTCGCTTTGGCATAGCTAAATGTCTACGTAGATTCCCAGTCTTCCAGGTCATGGTTGTCCCAAAGGGATTTTTTTCAAGAGGCAACTGGACTTTCTGGTTATTCTTTGAAGACGTTTCGCTTCTCATCCAAGAAGCTTCTTCAGCTCTCATTGTTCTTGGAAGACGTTTCACGCTTCTTCAGCTCTTCTTTAATGGCCTGGCTTCCTTTTACCGCTAACGCTTTCAAACATAATTGCTTTCTCCAGTGCATTCCTTCAAATGGCATGGCCAAAGCGAGGCATAGTTTGTGATTCAAAGCATTAGAATCGGCTTTCTAGACTGCTTATTTACTGTCCAATTCTCACATCCATAGAGTCCTTCCTACTGCTTGCATTATTCTGGTCTTAATTGGTGCAGGAACATCATGATATCTAACCATCTTTTCCAAAGATTTCATGGGTGGTCTACGAAGTGCTAGACTGTGGAGTATTTCTTAATTGTTTACTGTTAATGGTTAATCCAAAAAGACAGAATCTCTCTATCTATCATCTATCAATCAATCAATTTATCTATCTATCTATCCATCTCTATTATCTATCTTCTATCATCTATCTATCTATCTATCTATCTATCCTATATCTATCTATCTCTTCATCTCTCTATCTATCCATCCATCCATCCATCCATCCATCCATCCTCTATCATCTATCAATCTATCAATCTATCTGCTATCCATCCATCCATCCATCCTCTATCATCTATCAATCTATCAATCTATCAATCTATCAATCTATCAATCTATCTGCTATCTATCTATCTATCTATCTATCTATGTATCTCTATCTATCTATCTATCTATCTATCTATCTATCTATCTATCTATCTATCTATCTATTTTTACTGTCAATTCTAAGACCTTTATTTTTCTTTATATTTAAGTTTAGTCCAATTTCTTCACTGTGCCCCTTGACTTTTATCACTAGAGCTTAGAGATCCTTTAATATGTTGCAATAAAAGACAAAATGCTCCACTTTTCCAGAAAGTTTGAGCTAAACCTCAGGGCATTAATTGTTCTCTTCCACGGGCTTAATCCAAAAAAAATCATTCTTTTTCCCAAATGAAGGACAGAATGGAAAAGTAGAATCTACCACTGATTTCTCAAAGTAAATACCAGACCTTCGCTCTCATCTCAACTTGTTCTTGGGAGACTAATGGGTAGAGGTGGTGTTCTACCAGGAAACGTAGATAGGTTGGGTTCGAAAAGTCAGCAACTTCCTAAGCATAGGATGACTGCCCAAATCAGTAGCGGAAATCGTGGGTGGCCCTGCCCACCTGCCCCTATGGCATCCCATTTAGACCATTTTGAGTCAAAAGCACAGGCACGCTCACATTTGCGAACCAGTAGGGAAGGTAAGTAAAATACCACTCCTGCTAAATGGGTGATGCTGAAGGATCCATTTTGTCAATGGAAACTATTCGACCAACTTCACAACGCCATTTGGAGGAGACCAAGTGTTTCCCTTTCATTTCAGACAGCGAGTTCTTGAAGCAACTACTGGCATTTAAAATTGACGCATGAAAGTTTTGACTTCATTTCTTTTGCTGTTTGCTGACACAAATGGATCCTGGGGGAAAATCTGTGTGTACAAGAGGATGTTTAGAAACGTATTTGTTTGCCCTGTTGGTCCAACTGCATCAGCTGGTTTGGTCCTGGAGGACATTTCCCCCAAAGATTCTTTGTTCTTCTCAGTGCGATAAACACAGTCAGTTCCTTGTTGCAACAAAACAATGCAGTCAAAAACATCCATCATTACAAGGAAGAAGCAGCACTCAATAGGGGGTGCTGTACCAGGTTGGGAATTCTTGGGGGCGGGTGGGGGTTAATCCCAGCCTGTCTGGCGGTGTCAGTCCAACAAAGTAGACCAGAGAAAGAAAATAATGCCGTACATAGATCAAGATGACTTTTATCGTAACAAATCCAGGTAGAACTCAGCTTACGACAGTTGAGCCCAAAATTTCCACTGCTAAACAAGACAATTGTTTCGTGAGTTTGGACCCATTTTACAGCTTTTCTTGCCACAGGTGGTTAAGTGAATCACTGGAAATTGTTAAGTGAGTCTGGCTTCCCCATTGACTTTGCTTGTCAGAAGGTCGCAAAAGTGGATCGCGTGAGCGCGGGACACAGCAACCGTCATAAGTACATGCCAGTTGCCAAGAGTCCAAATTTTAATCATGTGACCATGGAGATGCTGCAACGGTTGTAAGTGTGAAAAACAGTCCTAAGTTGTTTTTTTCTCACCGCCGTTGTAACTTCGAACAGTCACTTAAGTCAGGGGTCTCCAACCTTTGCAACTTTAAGTCTGAAGGACTTCAGCTCCCAGACTTCTCCAAGCCAGCTTTGCTGGCTGGAGAAGTCTGGGAGCTGAAGTCCTTCAGACTTAAAGTTGCAAAGGTTGGAGACCCCTGACTTAAATGAATGGTTGTAAGTCAAGGACTACCTGTAGAGTAACAGGCCCTTGCAGTTCTGAGGGGCCTTCTCATTCCCTCAATATCTCTTCATATAAAGTAGGGAAGGGCTTGTCTGAGATGTTTTCTCACATTGCTTTTCTTGGCCCAGGCTCAAGTCTTGTTCCAGAAGGAGGACGAGACGCTACAAAGCTCCTTCTTCTCTGCCCCACTGCCTTGGTAGCAGTTCTTCCTCCTCCAAGACCAGAGGTGATATTCAGCCGGTTCGGATCGGTTCAGGCGAACCGGTGGCCTGCCCTCCCACCCCCATCGTTCCCTGTCCTATATTCTCCTGCTTTTTACCTCAGCTGCTTCGTGAGGCAGAGCGGATTGCCTCGCCTCAGCTGAGGTAAAAAACTGCTCAGCTCACCAGCGCTGACACCGAGAGCGGTCTTTGAGTGCTGCGCGTGTGTTAGGTGCGTGCACACGCACGAAGCACGAGGGCACACATGAAGCGCGCTCTCATAGAACCAGTAGGAAACGATTTGGAATGCCGCCACTGTTCAAGACCGTTCCTTCTGCTCTCTATTGGAGAGAACCAATTTGAGGAAAGGTTAGACTAACTAAGTTGGAAGGGACCTTGGAGGTCTTCTAGTCCAACCCCCTGCCTAGACAGGAAACCCTACACCACTTCAGACAAATGGTTATCCAACATCTTTAAAACTTTCAGTGTTGGGACATTCACAACTTCTGGAGACAAGTTGTTCCACTGATTAATTGTTCTCACTGTCAGGAATGTTTCTCCTCAGTTCTAAGTTGCTTCTCTCCTTGATGAGTTTCCACCCATTGCTTCTTGTCCTGCCCTCAGGTGCTTTGGAGAATAGTTTGACTCCCTCTTCTTTGGGACAGCCCCTGAGATATTGGAAGACTTCCATTATGTCTCCCCTGGTCCATCTTTTCATTAAACTAGCCATACCCAGTTCCTGCAACCGTTCTTCATATGGTTTAGCCTCGAGTCCAGGTGGATCTAAATCTTCACGATCCAGAGCAGGGATCTCCAACCTTGGCAACTTCAGGACTTGTGGAAGACTTCAGCTCCCAGAATTCCCCAGCCAGCAAGATTGGAACCCCCTGATCCAGTAGGGCAAGAAAGCCTAGAAGAAGTTTGACCCCAAAGAGCAAAAGATACTCTTTCCCAACAAACAAACGCACACACACACACACGCGCGCGCACACACAACAAGCGATTGGAAGCGACTGTATTATCCACATTGATTTGCAAAAATGTTTCATGTTTTTTTAGAAATACCATAGAGCTTCTGGAGATATTTCCAGTTCTTCCTGTGGTATTACAGTTGGCAAGCCACAAGAACATTGCCTGGTTGTTTCAAGAAAAAACACAGTCCATTTTTTTAAAAAACGGGGATGGGGGAGGGGAGAAAGAGAATCCATTCCATGATAGATGTGGGGGGAGCACACAACCCACCCACCCTGCTCAGGAGCAGAGAACGGAGGGAGGAAGGGATGAAATAAAAAATGGATTGGATTGGATTTTGTCAAGCAAAAATAGAACTATCTATTCGGTTACGTGAAAGCTGCTTTCCTATTTGTCGCTGCAACTTTTATAACTAACGACGCAACGAACGAATTGTTTCCTGCAAAATCCCACTCCACTTTCACTCCTCTTTTATTTCCCTATGGGAGGGGCCAATCACCTTCCCCCTGTGGCTTTACTCCCAAGTCTACTCTGATTTCTGAGTTGTTCTTGTCTTCTGGCAGCTCTGCGCATGCGCACACTGGGAGCAGGCTCCAGCTGTTCCTCTGCCTCACTGCTTTCTAGCGCCGTAGGCACCTGATCACTGCCAGACGTCCTCGGCCCCATCTCTGCCTCCAATGCAGAGCCTTCCCCAGACTCCAGGACTGGCCCATGTTCCTCCCCAACCTCCTCACTGTCCGACTCTGGTGCCAGCTCTGCTGACTGTTGGCGAACCACAACAGAGATGGGAGACTACATAAATGGAATTGATAGAAGGGAGACAGAGACACCTACAGAGAGAGATAGACAGACAGACAGACAGATGACAGATGAGATAGACAGACAGACAGACAATGCTCAGAATGCCAAACAAGCTGTTGGCTGCATATTCTCTGAATTTTAGCCCTGATTCACCAGGAAATTACGACCTGGGGGAAGGGTGTGACAGGACTTGTTTCAACATTAATACACATAGGGTTATAAATATAGCTCATAAATATAATTGAGGATTCTCAGTTCGCCAGCTCAGCTCCATCTGCCAAATGACAGGGAACTTTCAAGGACTGCAATAAAGGAGAACCTTCAAAAGCATAGGGCTGTGTTTTACCAATGAGCTTTGGGGATCCTTCCCCAAAATACAAGTTCAATCTATAAAACCAAGAAAACTTTTTTTATTGTTTCTGTAAAAAACAAACATTAGAGATTAGCTTCCCACCCACCTCTATGCCCCACGGGGGTGCGGTGGCTCAGTGGCTAAGAAGCTGAGCTTGTCAATCAAAAGGTGGGCAGTTCGGCGGTTCAAATCCTTAGCGCCACATAACAGAGTGAGCTCCCATTATTTGTCCCAGCTTCCGCCAACCTAGCAGTTCGAAAGCAGATAAAAAAATGCAAGTAGGAAGAAGTACGAAGTATGCAAGAAGTATGCAGTGGAGTCCCCCAAGGCTCTGTTTTAGGCCCAGTACTCTTCAACATCTTCATCAATGATTTGGACGAGGGAATAAATGGGGAACTCATCAAATTTGCAGACGACACCAAGCTGGCAGGAACAGCCAACACTCCAGAAGATAGGCTTAAGATACAGAAGGATCTTAGAATTAACTCAGCATTTGCCAGAATAAATGAGGTACCCAGAGAGATACATATTAAATTTATAAGAAGGTCAACGAGAGAGGAGCTACTGAGAGTGCAGAGAGTGGGCCCTTTGATGTATCAGCAAAACAAGGTGGCCATATTGAAGCAGATCCCAAAGAAAATAAGAGATATAAGAAGGAATTATTCCTTCTTAACTAAAAAATTATTTTAAAAGGGGGTGTGGTTCAAGTGGTTGATGCCGGAAGGGATGCTGGTATTCTGGGAGGGAGGAAGAGTTAGAATTAAAACAGTTGAAGAGGCGCATAATTTTTTAAAAAACATTCCTCAATCCTGGATGCCGATGAGATGGGAACAGGAGGAGCCACGGGTCCGCCTGCTGGTGGGGGGGGGGGGAGGAGGAAGAGACTATAGCAAAGAGGCTCAGATCGCAAAAATAATCTGTTATATATTTTTTTTAGTAATTCCTGTACGGACATCAATAGTATAAAGTAATTGAATGTATAAAATAATATGAAATTTTATGATTTTAAAATGTATGTACCCCTTCCCCTTGATAATTTCTTTTTAATTGAATATGTATGAAGACTCGGAGGAGGTCATCATACCCGTTGTGGAAGCTCCAAATATTATTCATTACCTTATTTACCCCTTTTCCCAATATAAATTGTTAAAACCAATAAAACTTTTTCAAAAGAAAAAAAGATACAGAAGGATCTTGACAAACTTGAACATTGGACACTATCTAATAAAATGAAATTCAATGGCGAAAAGAGTAAGGTTCTACATTTAGGCAACAAAAACGAAATGCACAGGTACAGTATAGGTGGTACCTTGCTCAATAGCAGTAACTGTGAAAGGGATCTTGGAGTCCTAGTAGACAAACATTTAAATAGGAGCCAGCAGTGTGCAGCAGCTGCCAAAAAAGCCAACACAGTTCTAGGCTGCATAAACAGAGGGATAGAATCAACATCATGTGAAGTGTTAATACCACTTTATAATGCCTTGGTAAGGCCACACTTGGAATACGGTATCCAGTTTTGGTCACCACGATGTAGAAAAGATGTGGAGACTCTAGAAAGAGTGCAGAGAAGAGCAACAAAGAGGATTAGGGGACTGGAGACTAAAACATATGAAGAACGGTTGCAGGAACTGGGTATGTCTAGTTTAATAAAAAGAAGGACTAGGGAAGACATGATAGCAGTGTTCCAACATCTCAGGGGTTGCCACAAAGAAGAGGGACTCAAGCTATTCTCCAAAGCACCTGAGGGCAGAACAAGAAGCAATGGGTGGAAACTAATCAAGGAGAGAAGCAACCACAGAGACGTCTTCGGACAGCGCTGGCTCTTCGGCTTTGAAACAGAAATGAGCACCGCCCCCTAGAATCGGGAACGACTAGCACATATGTACAAGGGGAACCTTTACCTTTATCTTTATATGCAGAAATTCAAATTTCGTTCTACTCCATCTGGCTAGCCAAACTAGCAACCCAAAAGAACCAAACCAGCATCTACAAGGCCAAATTGTGAAGGGGACACTTTTGTTCTGAAGCATGAAAAGCAACAGCAAAAAAACCACAACCCAAATGCAGAAATTGGGTCGACTTCCCTGCCTTTTAAGAATCATTTTTCAATGATTTCCAAGAAGGATGTTAAGAGAGATTAAATTTGGCTCATCGTTCACAAGAAACCATCTATTTCCTGATGCTGCTTTGACAACTGCATTTCCTGTCGCAGAAGAGAGAATTGCCTTTTTTTTTTAAAAAAGTACTCAGGCAGAATTCTGTATCTTCTCTGGTTAACTGGATGAGCAAGTGCAATCGGTGGAGGCATTGCCAGATATATGCCAAAAAGTGCAGAGAAGAGCAACCAGGATGATTATTTATTTAATCTATTTTATTTATTTATTCGAATTTATACCCCGCCCTTCTCCTTGTTAGGACCCAGGGCGGCGCACAGGCATTATTTAAAACCATAAATACAATATACATCATTAAAATATATTAAATTATTTAAACCCGTGCTAAAACCCACATTAAAACCCTACCAAAATTATAATTTATGTATAAAAAGTCAGAAACGTGGGGCTATCCTAGGCCGGCTTGATGGAATAAATGTGTCTTAAGATGTTGGCGGAAGAGGCGGAGGTCTGAGGTAGTGCAAAGGTCGGGGGGTAGGTCATTCCAGAGGGCTAGGCCTGCGACAGAGAAGGCCCTTCCCCTGGGTGTCGCCAACCGGCATTGCCCAGCCGACAGCACCCGGAGAAGACCCTCTCTGTGGGAGCAGATCGGACGAAGGGATGTATGGGGCAGGAGGCGGCCTCGTATATAGGGGATTAGGGGACTAGAGGCTAAAACATATGAAGAGCGATTGCAGGAAGTGGGCATGGCTAGTTTAATGAAAAGAAGGATTAAGGGAGACATGATAGCAGTCATCAAATATCTCAGGGGCTGCTACAGAGAAGTCAAGCTATTCAAGCTAGTTTTTAAATTGATTTTAGTAGGGGTTTTTAATTTGGCAGGCCAATTTATTTAATTATATCTTAACATTTGACCTTAACTTTTATATTACTCATTTTTACTGTTGGCTGTACACCGCCCTGAGTCCCGAAAGGGAGATAGGGCGGTATATAAATGCAATAAATCTTAAATCTGTATCAGGAGCTTGTGGGTTCTTCAAGGTTTTTCTGAAGAACAGAACAAAACATTAAAAAAAAACTTTCAGCGAGTGTGCGGGAAGGTTAGTAGAGATACAAAAATACTTTTAAGGCAAGCCTGAAAGAAAGAAACTGGAATTGGCATGGCTGGCTAGCCAGAAAGGAAGCCCACAGTGTCTTATTACAAATCCCAAATGTTTCCCCAGTCTAAAAACATTTTTAATCACTATCCAGTTTTTCAAACGGCAGCTTTGAAAAGCAGAAACAAATCTTTGCACGGAAAGAAAGGGGGGACACCCAGGGTTGAACTCCTCCCCAAACAGCAGGGAACATCATGTGACTGTGTTGAAACATGAAAAAGAGCATTTCACGGCTTGTTGGTTTGTTTGGCTATCAATAAAAATGCAGCTCAGTTTAAACGGCACATAAATCTACTAATCTACCCGTGAATCAAAAACCTTTAGATGTCTAAATGCAACTGCTTTAATCCAGTGTTTGCTTCATAAAAGAAGCTTAATAAGAGCAGTGAGATGGAATCACATCCAGGAAAGCGTTGCAGCCAAGATCACAAAAAATTAGAAGAGAGAGGGGGGCGGGATGAAAGAGAAGGAGGGAGGGAGAGAGAGAAGGAGAGAGGGAGAGAGGGAGGGAGGGAGGGAGGGAGAAAGAGGGAGAGGGAGAAAGAGAGAGAGGGAGGGAGGGAGAAAGAGAGGGAGAAAGAGAGGGAGGGATGGAGAAAGAGAGGGAGGGAGAAAGAGAGAGGGAGAGAGGGAGGGAGAAAGAGAGGGAGAAAGAGGGAGAGAAGGAGGGGGGAAGGGAGAAAGAGAGGTAGAGAGGGAGGGAGAAAAAGGGAGAGGGGGGAGAAAGAGAGGGATTGAGGGGGAAAGGGAGAGAGGGAGAGAGGGAGGGAGAAAGAGAGGGAGAAAGAGGGAGAGAAGGAGGGGGGAAGAGGGAGAAAGAGAGGGAGAGAGGGAGGGAGAAAAAGGGAGGGTGAGAGGGAGGGAGGGTGAGAGGGAGGGAGAAAGAGAGGGAGGGAGGGGGAAAGGGAGAGTGGGAGGGAGGGGGGGAGAGAGAGAGATTTTGGGCTCAACTGTGGAGAAAATTTGAGAGACCTGTATGTAGGTTTAGGGGCGGGAAATGAAATTGTTCAAACACATTTGAGGGTAATGTCTAAATTCACTTGAAAAATACTTCCTTAACTCTTTTCATTATTCTTGCAATCATGCTCAAGAATTTACTAAGTGCAAAAGCCTAGGGACGCCTCATCAAAAAGGGAGTTGTGTGTTACTTCTACAGTATTTAAGTAGTCCAAATGGACAAAACGTTGCCGGAATATCAATCTACAGTAACTACAAGTTTCAAAAGTAACCAGAATACAACTGTTATTCTAAGGTCAAGTTAACCTTTAATTGTTGAACTCAATGTTTGGAGAGAAACATTTTTCTACCAGCTTCCCTTCTGTGTTTAATATACCTTATCAAAAAGGTCTTAAGAAAATCCAAAACATGGGAACCGTCTCGTCATAACGACATGAAACATTCACAGCTTCCAGAGAATATGCCATAGATCGAGCCCAGAATCTCAGATTCCATTTAAATCTGGTAGAAAGTTGGAGAAACAAAACATTTATTTATTTCCTGCCTATTCAGCTGAGCTGGACGAGGTGAACCTCAAATCTGGACTGATCGCTCTTTAAATTCCTTCCTTTGATCTTTTAAACAAGAAGCAAACCAAAGCCAACTAACAATATATATATATATATATATATATATATATATATATATATATAGGAAATGTTACAGGCACATACTGGATATTTCGAATGCTACTTAGCACAGTTACCCAGCATTTCATTTTCGACAGAGGGAGAATTCCATTACCGTATCAATCTCCTGTTATTAATATTAATAATTTACCATCTGAACTTTTAAAGTGTCTGTATTTCTATAAACAAGACCTTCTATGGAGATTCGGACTATTTGAGTGTTTGGCTTATTCCTGGCTCTTTATCAGCTAAATGCTGTTGCTTTGCTAAAGGTATCTCTATATATAAAAATGGCTGTGTGTGTGTGTGTGTGTGTGTGTGTGGGGCAGCGTAATTCTGGAACGCTTGAAACAATTCCAACCAAACTTACTCTCTGACTTACTCTCTGGGAAAAAAAAATACTGTGGGAATAAGACATCCCTAACACCCCTCAGGCTTTGTGTTCTGTTAAGATACAGCCTGTTGTTCCTTAAAATGGCTTCTACTGTACAGTGCAGTGGAGTTGCCATGGTAACGGCTTCACAGTACTCCACAAGTGGGCTCCCTCTGATAAGGGGGAAAATCCAACCTTAGAAATTACGTTTCCCCCCCCCCCCCTCTATAAATAAATAACCAAGCTATGCCGGGTTACCAGCTAGTTTGGAATAAAAAGAGCAAACAATAATTAGCTATAAAACGGATCCTAAACTGGGTTTGATATATACTGTAAAAAAAAAAGTTGGAGGAAAAAAAACTCCTTAAATCTCTAACTCTCAAAAAAGCTCTAGCCCAGCCCTGCCAGGGGAGGGGAGGCGGCTTCCTCGATCAGCATTCGGTCACTCTCATGGGTCTAGCTACCTCTGGGGCTGAACGAGGGCAGAAATGCTACTCCATAGTCCATTCTTCTGATCCATTTCCACTCATCCTTTCGAGCATCTCATTGCCCCAAGAGAACCTGATACATCCCTTTTAAGAAGGGATTGGACAACCATTTGTCTGAAATAGAAGATAGGGTCTCGTGCTCAAGCAGGGGGTTGGACTAGAAGACCTCCAAGGTCCCTTCCAACTCTGTTATTCTGTAATTCCGTAAATTAAAATTACGAGAACACGAAGGTCCCACATTTGGAGCAACTATCAAATGCTTCTTGTAATATGTTAGCCCAAAATCACAGGATGGCTTACCATGACTTATGAACCCATTTATTGCTATTTGTAAACAGTGTTAATGCTTTACTTTGGTCCATATGTTTCCTTGTACGTGTACAAAACTTTGATCATAAATAACAATTACCTTAGTATTAAACAATGGTTTTATCGCTTGAGTGTCACGCAAAACCAGCTAATAGTGGTTTACTCTGCCAAACACATTTCCACCCCATTATTAGTGCCTAAAATAGTAAATCCCTAATATACAGTATTAATCTTCCAGTAATGATTAATCTTGGCATGACTAGCTGGTATTAATTGGACCTGTTTTATGACTTAGGTCAATGTGTTTGATCATTTAAAGCTCTATCTGCCTGTTGATTCTTTCTTGAATTCTATTTGCAGAGTTTGAGAGAGCTTTCAGAATGTATCCTTGGAAGTCCACACATCCTTTCAATAGGCTGAAACACTATTATTATTTACTTTAGTCATTAAACATGAAACTCAGTCAACTGAACATTCAAAAATGCATCACAAATACCACTGACTGGCGCTAATGGTTGATACAGGTTGCTGCCAGCGTCCTAGGTATCAACCAAGTGTCTTCTTAAAATCATGTATTATTATTATTATTATCTGATTAATTTTTGGTGAGATTCACAGCCTTTGGGGCTGGTTGGTAGCTCAACAGCTCATGTCCTAGCCAAGGACCTAGGAACTGTTAAGGTAACATCGGAGGATATAAGCTGTTCCAAGTAGGGTGGTTTTTTTGTAGAATCAGAGTCCGGTAAATTTAGAATTTCCAAATAGCGAGGTAGCCCTTTAGGTATTGCTCCAAGGGCTCCAATTAGAATCGGGACAACACATGATTTATTTTTCCACAGTCGCTCAACTTCAATTTGCAAGTCTCGGTACTTTGTGATTTTTTTCTTGCTGTTTATCTTCAATTTGCGCATCACCAGGTATTGCAATGTAATATTGCTGTTGTTGTTGCCTATGAAGAATCTGAGTCATTAAGGTCATGATTGGGTTTTAGGGTCACTGATTTTCTGCAAGAAGTACTGAAGGATGATAGCACTAACAAAAACACTTAGATTTATTAAACGCTTCATCCAATGGTGGGATTCAAATTGTTTTACTACCGGTTCTGTAGATGTGGCTTGGTGGACGTGGCTTGGTGGGCGTGGCAGGGGAAGGTCACTGCAAAATCCCCATTCCCTCCCGATCAGCTGGGACTCGGGAGGCAGAGAATAGATGGGGGCAGGGCCAGCCATAGGTGGGATATCCCGGTTCTCCGAACTACTCAAAATTTCCACTACCGGTTCTCCAGAACTGGTCAGAACCTGCTGAATACCACCTCTGGCTTCCTTGACAGCCGTCTCAAAGCAGTTTAGAGAGTCAGCATATTGCCCCCAGCAATCTGGGTCCTCATTTAAGCGACCTCTGAAAGATGGAAGGCTGAATCAACTTTGAGCTCGGTCAAGATCGAACTTCTGGCAGTGGGCAGAGTTAGCCTGCAATACTGCATTCTAACCACTGCGCCACCACGGCTCTTAATGCCATGGATCACCCTCAATACGATCACCTTTATCCAGGGGAAGCCATTCCATGTACATAGGGACTTCCCAAAATCCACAAAGTGGGAACTCCATTCAGACCAATGGCCGGCAGCATAAACAACAGTGTGAAACATCTAACCCCCTTATTACTCCTCTGGTTGACAGCACCACCCATCACATCAACAATTCTATAGCGGTTGTTGTTGTTGTTGTTATTTCTCATAATGGTTGAAGTCTGAAGTCTGAATCCCTATGGCCACCTAAGGTACCCAGAGGAAGCAGCATCTGCAAGAGGAATTTTTTAAAAAGGCAATATATAATGCCCTTAATCTCAATTCCCCACCCCTTCGAAGGACTGGGAGATGTTGACACATGTTCGAAAATTGTGGCCCGGTTGTGGGTGCCACCTTGGTTTGCTTGTTTTTAACATGCTCCCCTTCTCCCTTACAGGAGCCCCTGTCTCTAGAACGTCTCAAGTTGGAATAGTTGGCTTCCTTTGAGGAGGATTTAAAAATAAAATAACTTCAGCACTTTTCAACTCTCAGATTAACCCAACAATTTTACTTCTTATTTTGCCTCTCTTGCTCAAGATGAAAATTACATGGCTCTTTTGTAGAGGTTGGCTGCTGAATTTCAAGCATTTAACCTCAGAGAAAAGCTCTTTGGCTTCCAGAAAAGACTTCTGGGTACTTTTTGTGGGCTACCAATTCCTCCCTCAATCTTGTTTTGTTCTGTTCTGTCCTGTCCTGTCCTGTCCTGTCCTGTCCTGTCCTTCCTTCCTTCCTTCCTTCTTCCTTCCTCCCTCCCTCCCTCCCTCCCTCCTTCCTTCCTTCCTTCCTTCCATTCTCTATCTATCATCTATCAAATGTATTGGCTGCCCATCATAGTAACTTTATCATGAACAATGGTGATAGATCAATTTATCTGATCGTCCAAGTGCATTCACACATTTACATACATTCTCACAAATAATACACAATGAAATTGGTATTCTTTACAAAACTGCACACATCTACGAGCATTTTTCAGAGAGGGGGAGAGGGAGAATGAGGGAGGGAGGGAGGGAGAATGAGGGAGGGAGGGAGAGAGAGAGAGAGAGAGAGAGAGAAGAGAGAGAGAGAGAGAGAGAGAGAGAGAGAGAGAGAGAGAGATCTGTTAAATGAATTCAAAGACCCTCTTCTCAGGCCACCTGTCTCTGGTGGGCTACTACGGGTTTGCACAGGTTCGGGAAAACTCATAGCTAACATTATGGCCGGTTTGGAGAACTTCCAAATCCCTCCCCTGGCTGGCCCCGCTCTGCGCTGCTAGTCCTATCTTCATGGGCAACAGGCTCAATTATTTATGATTATTGGTTTATTACTTAGTTCTGTAGCTGTGCTGGGATCTCCAGTTAGACTGGAGGGAAGCGTTAAGAGGGGACTGAGTTTAGAGTCGTTGCGACCTACTCCAGAATCCTTGAAGCCTTCTCTGACCGTTCAACAAGGGAATGCAGCCAGTCTGGCGGAAGGTTCCATGTTCCTCCCCAACCTCCTCACTGTCCGAATCTGCTGCCAGCTCTGCTGGCCTGTGGCAGGTCAAAACAGTGTGGCCCAAAGTCTTCCATGAGCTTCTATGGCTAAGAGTAGATTAGAAACTGTGCAGGCATCCAAAGAGTTGGCAAAACCTTTACCATATCCTAAATTTAGCCATCTTGGGAGCTCAGATAAATGTTCTCTAAGAGACTTAAAATATTTGTAGCTCCGGGTTGACATGAAGGGTCCTTGCTGGTCTCTGAGCTTGCTTGTTTTCTTGCAGAGGTTTAGGGTTTAGTGAGGGTCATGAAGCATGTGCCAGAAAAAAGGCAAGCTCAGAGACCAGCAAGGACCCCTCATACCAGAAGATGTTTTCCACCCATCCCAGTGCCAATGAGATACTTTGAGGTTCTACCATCCCTTGGATGCATACCCATGACAACACATGCCTCTGATTTCACCCAAAGGAATCCCTCACCTGATCTAGGCATCAAGGATCGCATGAACCGGCCTCATGCAGTTCATGTGACTTTCACCAAGGAAGCTTCAAGGACAATCTTCAAAGACGATCAGAGGACTGGAGGCTAAAACATACGAAGAACGGTTGCAGGAACCGGGCATGGCTAATCTAGTGAAGAGAAGGACCAGGGGAGACAGGATAGCAGCCTTCCAATATTTGAGGGGCTGACACAGAGAGGAGGAAGGGGGTCAAGCTATTTTCCAAAAGACCAGGAGGCAAGACGAGAAACAAGGGATAGAAAATAACCAAGGAGAAAACCAACATAGAACTAAGGAAAAAATTACTGTCAGTGAGAACAATTAACCAGTGGAACAGTTTGCCTCCAGAAGATGTGGGTGCTTCATCACTGGAGGCTTTTAACAAGATTTTAACTAAATTTTCCAAGGTAAATAACAGAAATAGTGGCAAAGTACTATTTATGGTGGGACGCAATGGCTCAATGGCTAAGACAATGAGCTTGTCAATCAGAAAGGCCGGCAGTTCGGCGGTTCGAATCCCTAGCGCTGCGTAACGGAGTGAGCTCCCGTTCCTTGTCCCAGCTTCTGCCAACCTAGCAGTTCAAAAACATGTAAAAATGCAAGTGGAAAAATAGGGACCACCTTTGGTGGGAAGGGAACAGCGTTCCGTGTACCTTCGGTGTTTAGTCATAGCCACATGACCACGGAGACGTCTTCGGACAGCGCTGGCTCTTCGGCTTTGAAACAGAGATGAGCACCGCCCCCTAGGTTCTGGAACGATGAGCACATATGTGTGAGGGGAACCTTTAGCGTTTACCTTACTATTTATTGTAAGGGCCCAAGTGTTCCCAAATTCCCCTTCCACTGTCTGCAATGGGGAGAGAGGAAATATTTCTGCTGTGGTTTAGAACCAGGTCCAAAGTTCATAAATATGCTCCAATCACACAGCGGGAGATGAAAAGAACAAAACCTGTGTTTAAGGCAGAATAAACAGTTTAACAAGAAAGTGAATTGAATCTAACCAGGCTTATTTTGCAAATAAAAAGCAATTAGCAAGGGAGGGAGAGAATTGGAGAGGGAGGGAGAGAGAAAGGGAGGGAAGGAGGGAGAGAAAGAAAGAGGGAGAGGGAGAGGGAGAAGAAGGGAGAGAAAGGGAGGGAGAGAGAGAAGGAAGGAGAGAGAAAAAGAAAGGGAGAGAGGGAGGGAGAGAGAAAAGGAGGGAGGGAAGGAGGGAGAGAAAGAAAGAGAGAGTGGGAGGGAGAGAAGAAGGGAAAGAAAGGGAGGGAGAGAGAAAAAGAAAGGGAGGGAGAGAGTTAGAGAGGGAGGGAGAGAGAAAGGGAGGGAGGGAAGGAGGGAGAAAAAGAAAGAGGGAGAGGGGAAGAGAGAGAGGAAGGGAAAGAAAGGAAGCAAGAGAAGGAGGGAGAGAGAGAAAGAAAGAGTGGGAGGGAGGGGGTTGGAGAGGGAGGGAGTGAAGGAGGGAGAGAAAGAAAGAAAGAAAGAAAGAAGGAAAGAAAGAAAGAAAGAAAGAAAGAAAGAAAGAAAGAAAGAAAGAAAGAAAGAAAGGGAGAGGATAGAAGGAAGGAAGGAAGGAAGGAAGGAAGGAAGGAAGGAAGGAAGGAAGGAAGGAAGGAAGGAAGGAAGGAAGGAAGGAAAGAAGGAAGGGAGGAAGGGAGGGAGGAAGGAAGGAAGGAAGGAAGGAAGCCCGCTACATAAATCGAGGGATCCATTTAAGAGATCCATTCTGTCAGGACTTCCAAACAGCACAGAAGTATTTCAAATAAATTGCTGACGAAAGAAAACACTCAAAAGGCACCAAAACTGAAATGCGAAGAGGCCGATGATGTGAATCAGTGGATCTTACTATTCTCCGCTGTTCCCTCCCCTCCCGGCCTGGGTCAGCCTGCTAGTGCAAGTAACATCTCCAAAACCCTTTCAGGATTTGGAGGACATTCAAAACCTCAAATATTTTCAGCAGGACTGAACCCACAGCACGGCCTCCATTCATCAGCAACTTGACTGAATGTCCTTCTATAGACAAGCAAGTAATAAGCTCCTCTTGTTTGCCACGGCCTGGGTTTAACTAGTGAGTCTCCTTCCTAGGGATTAAAACGTTGGATAATCCAGTATTATTATTATTATTATTATTATTATTATTATTATTATTATTATTATTATTATTATTATTATTATTAATAATAATAATAATAATAATAATAATAATAATAATAATAATAATAATAATATTGCTTCCTGCAATAACACCAGCAGAACTGCAAAAAACGGCGCTACTTGGCACATGTTATATTCTACGAAGATACTTGGTTGATACCTAGGATGCTGGCAGCAAACTGTATCATCAATTAGCACCAGTCAATAGTGTTTGTAATATGCATTTTTGAATGTTCAGTTGGCTGAGTTTCATGTTTTATGAATAAAGTAAATAATAATAATAATAATAATTCTGGATATCAGTTTTGACAAAAATAAATTTCCAACTATTTATTTGTGTCCTTATTTATTTATTTAACTTAAAGGTAAAGGTTCCCCTCGCACATATGTGCTAGTCGTTCCTAACTCTAGGGGGCGGTGCTCATCTCTGTTTCAAAGCCGAAGAGCCAGCGCTGTCCGAAGACGTCTCCATGGTCATGGCTAAATGCCAAAGATGCACAGAACGCTGTTCCCTTCCCACCAAAAATGGTTCCTATTTTTCTACTTGCATTTTTATATGCTTTCAAACTGCTAGGTTGGCAGAAGCTGGGACGAGGAACGGGAGCTCACTTCGTTATGTGGTGCTAGGGATTCAAACCGCCAAACTGCCGATCTTTCTGGTCGACAAGCTCAGCGTCTTAGCCACTGAGCCGCCGCGTCCCTCACTTACTTACTTACTCCCTTATTATTTTTACAAACAACTCAAGGCGGTAAAAACATGTCCACAATACTCCTATCTCCTCCTATTTTCCCCACAACAACCACCTTGTGAGGTGGGTTGGGCTGAGAGAGAGGGACGTGCCCAACGTCACCCAGCTGGCTTTCATACGGCTAAGGAGGAACTAGAATTCGCTCTCTCCTGGCGATCGGCTCAAAGTCACCCAGCCGAAAATCAAGGGCGAAAATCAGCTGGCCAGCACGCGCATACGCACTGGAGGCAACAGGACAACGCCTCGCGTGCCCTCAGAAATGGCTCCGCATGCCACCTGTGGCATACGTGCCATAGGTTCGCCATCACCAATCTACACAGTCTCCTCCTTGTGATGTTTTCAGAGACCTGAAAAAAATGCATCCTTGGAGGAAGCGTTTGGGGCCCCCTGAATCCTGGCATGACCTTGGCGATGTTTTTTGAGATTCTGCAGTTGCGTTGTGCTTTGTTTTAATGGTTCGATGACTCAGTCTGCGGGAACTGAGTGGCTTTGCTTTTCGGTATTCCGGTAAATAAATAAAATAAATAAATACTGAGTTAAAGTACATTCTGCATTAGGGACACCTGCCTCCATCAGAACCTGTTTTAGAGCAATAGGATTGGGAATTAAAGGCAGAACTGACTATTTATCTTAATATCCAGGACCAGTTATTTTGTGCAACATTACAAGGGAGAGAAAAATAAAACATTAGCATTATAGGATTTTTGTGCATTCTGCACTACAATTTTCTAATACTGTAGTCTTAATAATCTATTCCCCCAAAGTCATCTATATACCAAAGCAGGGATGGCTAATCTTTTTGGCACCGAGTGACAAAAGCGTTAGAGTGCAGCACTGCAGGCTACTTCTGCTGACTGCCGGCTGACTGCAGTTTGACAGTTCGATTCTCACCAGGCTCAAGGTTGACTCAGCCTTCCACCCTTCCAAGGTGGGTAAAATGAGGACCCAGATTGTGGAAGGAAGGAAGGAAGGAAGGAAGGAAGGAAGGAAGGAAGGAAGGAAGGAAGGAAGGAAGGAAGGAAGGAAGGAAGGAAGGAAGGACAGGCCGTGGTGGTGCAGTGGTTAGAATGCAGTATGGCAGGCTAACTCTGCCGACTGCCATCAGTTCGATCCTGATGGGGCTCAAGGTTGATTCAACCATCCATCCTTCCAAGTTCATTTACATGAGGAGCCAGATTGTTGGGGGCAAGAAGCCGACTCTGTAAAGCGCTTAGAGAGGGCTGTAAAAGCACTATGAAGCGGTATATAAGTCTAAGGGCTATTGCTATTGCTAAACTTGTTCTAGTTAAAGGCCAAATAGGACCACACTGTATCTTTATTTATTTATTTATTTATTTTGCAATAAGACCACACTGTATCTTTTATTTTTATTTTATTTTTTGCAACGTCTCCCCCAAATGGCGACATTTACTGTTCATGGAGGGGAAAGGCCTCTCCTTCTTGGCACAAACCATCGGTGGTTTTTCATGTCAACAAAACGGACGTACAGCTTGGCATTCCCGTGCTTAAAACTGTGGGCTATTCTTCACATCAACTCTGAACACTGAAGTCCTTAAACCTCTGTCAAATAAGAAGAGCTCTAACTAGCCTATCCAGAGGCCTTGAAGAGAAATTACTAGGACTTCCTTCCTCGAGTTTTGTCCCGGCTTGATTATTGCCTTTGATGCTGGACATGCATACTAATTGGATTTTAAATTTAAAGGGCTCTGCAGCTTTGAAACTGATGTCCGCGAAATAGCTGGGCAAAACCAAACTACCTTAAGGCTGAAGGGAGCAGAGCAATGTCTCATTAGACCACAATACGTATACAAAAAATAAAAGGAGAACCCAGATTGCTGGAGGCAAGATGCTGAAAAACCATTTCGAGACGGCTGTAAAGCACAATAAAGCAGTATATAAGTCTAGGTTATAATTGCTATTGCTAATACAGATCAACTCCCTACCTATTGGTCGATGTAAAACGATGTAAAAAAAAGATGTGGAGACTCTAGAAAGAGTGCAGAGAAGAGCAACAAAGAGGATTAGGGGACTGGAGACTAAAACATATGAAGAACGGTTGCAGGAACTGGGTATGGCTAGTTTAATGAAAAGAAGGATTAGGGGAGACATAATGGAAGTCTTCCAATATCTCAGAGGGTGCCACAAAGAAGAGGGAGTCAAACTATTCTCCAAGGCGCCTGGGGGCAGGACAAGAAGCAATGGGTGGAAAGTAATCAAGGAGAGAAGCAACTTAGAACTAAGGAGAAATTTCCTGACAGTTAGAACAATTCATCAGCGGAACACCTTGCCTCCAAAAGTTGTGAATGCTCTAACACTGGTGTTTTTTAAGAAGACATTGAATAACCATTTGTCTGAAGTGGTGTAGGGTTTCCTGCCTAAGCAGAGGGTTGGACTAGAAGACCTTCAAGATCCTTTCCAACTCTGCTATTCTATTCTATTCTATTCTATTCTGATGAAAGTTCTCCTTTAAACGTAGCGGTAGCCAGCAGTAGATTTGCAAGCAAACTCATTAAGTCCTTGCTTTGCAGTTTCTTATCTTTAGCCAAGCAGACAACCCAGTGGAGTGGCCTTGTGCAATAAAATATCACTCAAAAGTTAACATTCTTATGTTTGATAATATGTTTTTCCCAAGCACAGCTGAACCACAAAGGACTAATAAGAGCACTGGGATTCTCCGAAGGCAAAACAGTTCTGCGGGCATGAAACACAATTAGCCAAGTTAGTTTACAAAGAGTATAACACCCGAGAGAAAAAATTCCCAGTGGAATTATAAAAAAAAGCACGACCACAGCAACTCATCCACAATGGCTCTGCTTCTTCTGAACTGCTTATTCAGACTGAAATTCGGTATAGGTATCCCTTGACTTACAACCACCATGGAGCCCGTTGCTAAGCGAGATGGTTGTTAAGTGAGTTTATTTGCCCCATTTGGCGTCTTTTCCTGACCCGGTGAAGTGAGTTCCTCAGTTAGTAACACGATTTGTTCCGTGAAATCTGGCTTCCCCGTTGACTTCGCTTGTCGGAAAGTTGCCAAAAGGGATCACACGATCACAAGCGTCTGAACTTCGACCACCTGATTGTTAAGTCCGGGAAACAGTCGCAAGCCACTTTTTTCAGTGATTGACATTTATATTGAAACATGACACACCAGGTGCGTCTGAAGAGGTTCCATGCTAAAGAAGTTGAAATGTAGGGGCGCACCCCTGGTTGTTCTCTCCAAAGCCCAGTCCCTAGGATTAGGACAAAAGTTTAATTGGATCCGATTGACATTTCTCCTTATTTTTAACAGATGAACAGAGTTGGAAGGGACCTTGCAGGTCATCTAGTCCAACCCCCATGCCCAAGCAGGAGACCCTACATCTGCCCTCTACCTAGGATCAAACTCACAACCTCCTGATTGGGAGGCGAGAGCTCCACCTCTAGGCCACAGCAGCAGATTTCCAGGTTTGAATTTCTCCTTGGTCAGTTCCCATGCATTCTTCCTTGTGTGGCCTTCAGGTGCTATGGAAAATAGCTTGACCCCCTCCTCTTTGTGGCAGCCCTTCAAATATTGGATGACTGCTATCCTGTCTCCCCTGGTCCTTCTCTTCACTAGACTAGCCAGGCCCAGATCCTGCCACCGTTCATCGTATGCTCAATTTTTTGCTATTTCTCTTCAGGCCTTATCAATCCAATGGAACAGAGCTTCAAGGTACCTTGACAGTCATCTAGCCCAGCCCCCTGCTCAAGCAGGAGACCCTATAGCATTTCCTTAAGCTACACCTTAAACAGCTGCTCTTGGAGAGTCGAAGCTACCATGCAGCTGGATTCTCTCCACTGTACACTCCATTCAGCCCTTGCTAAGGTGATGTTCTCCAGGTAGGTGGGATGCCTACTCCTGTAGTTGGCCTTTGCTACGTCAGAGAATGTGGGAGTTGCAATTTACGCAGGGCGCAGTGGCTCAGTGGCTAAGAGACGCTGAGCTTGTCAACCAGAAAAGTCGGCAGTTCGAATCCCCAGCGCCGCATAACAGAGTGAGCTCCCGTGACTTATCCCAGCTTCTGCCAACCTAGCAGTTCGAAAGCATGTAAAAAATGCAAGTCGAAAAATAGGAACCACCTTTGGTGGGAAGGTCCCAGCGTTCTGTGCGCCTTCAGCATTTAGTCATGCCAGCCACATGACCACGGAGACGTCTTCAGACAGTGCTGGGAGATATGGGAAACTGGAGGAGGCTTCTATAGGCCTCCAACCGTCTACAGATTTTAACATTCTTTATGAAAGTAAATTGGTCCAAGCAGTGCAGTGTGATGAAGGAAGTCCTGCATATCGTATGCAAGCAAACTCCCTAGCAAACCCTCACTGCTTTGCTTCCATCATGGAAATCACATCCGAGCAACAGGCTACACTCCAAGGTAGACACCATGGTTTCAAAACATCACTTCCGTTGACCCCAGTTTTCCCTGGCATCCATACCGAGAAAACCATGACGGAGGCAGATTCCTGGATTACCGACTTGAGGTCTTTCCCGTGCCACCTAGGTCAAGTAACAGAGACTTCTGATTGCTCTCGTCTTTCCACAGAGCACAGGTCCGCCTCGTGTCTTCTCGAGGAATTTCTGCCCAACACGCTGGGCCACAGGATTCCCCTAACATGTGCAAGATATTAAACTAGACTTTAATTAACGGAGCCAGGAGGTACGTGATTCATAGGATGTGAATCACGGCGTTCTCGGCGGAAAGAAAATATTGCTTCGCACATATGTACACCAGCTAGCATTTTGCAAGCATGGCATTCAAAGGCTACCAATTACGGTTAAGGGGTTCCCCCCCCCCCGTTCTATCAACAGATCATGGTTCCAATAAACAGATTAGGTGGCATCGAAGGCTTTGAGCCTGCTCTTCTCTCACCCACAGAACGGCTGTTAAAAACAACAACGAGAAAACAGTGCTGTAATTGCTCATTTGGGGAACCTTATACAACGAGGCAGGGATGCAGTGCCTCAGTGGCTAAGACACTGAGCTTGTCGATCAGAAAGGTCGGCAGGGCAGTGATTCGAATCCCTAGCGCTGCCTAACGGAGTGAGCTCCCGTGACTTGTCTGCCAACCTAGCAGTTCGAAAGCACATCAAAAATGCAAGTAGAAAAACAGGGACCACCTTTGGTGGGAAGGGAACAGTGTTCCGTGCGCCTTCGATGTTTAGTCACGCCAGCCACATGACCACAGAGACATCTTTGGACAGCACTGGCTCTTTGGCTTAAAAACAGAGATGAGCATTGCCCCCTAGAGTCAGGAACGACTAGCACGTATGAGCGAAGGGAACCTTTACCTTGAAGGTGATGTTCTCCAGGTAGTTTTGATGCCTACCCTTATAGTTGGCTTTTACTATTTTAGAGCAGGGGTCTCCAACCTTTGCAACTTTAAGTCTGAAGGACTTTAGCTCCCAGAATTCTCCAGCCAGCAAAGCTGGCTGGAGAATTCTGGGAGCTAAAGTCCTTCAGACTTAAAGTTGCAAAGGTTGGAGACCCCTGCTTTAGAGAATACGGGAGTTGCAATTTAGCATTTTTGGAACTGGAGAAGGCTTCTATAGGCCTCCAACTGTCAACAGATTTTAACATTCGTTACGAAAGTAAATTGGGCAAACCAGCACAGTATGATTAAGGAAGCATTCATACCAACACTCTCTCAGTTTCATTCTTAATTCCACTTTGGGGATAGATGCAAATGTTGTAAGATTGCCATGCACAATCAGCCCCAAAGGTGCTTTTTTTCAAGAGGCAACTGGATGTCTTTGAAGACATTTCGCTGCTCATCCAAGAAGCTTCTTCAGCTCTGACTGGATGCTGGGGAATGGAAGGCCATAAATTGGATGGGTAGCAAAATGTCTTCAAAGAAAAACCAGAAAGTCCAATTACCGCTTGAAAAAGCACCTTTGGGACAACCATGTCCTGGATGGCTGAGAATCTTCATGGACATGCACAATCGGCGTGTGCAACTTAATAAAAGTCAAAAGTGGGAAAAGTGGAGGAAGTCAGAGACACCGTTCAGGAAGTGTCGGGCTTGGGACAGCGAGTCTGCTGGAGTTGTGCAAAACGTTAGCGATGAGTTTTGAAATGAAGAAGCTGGGTTAAGAAACCAGGAAGTGAAACACGATCATTGATTGAACGTTCACTCCGTGTGGCATCAAGTGTATTTCTACATTCCTTGCAGATTGGTAACAAATCAAGGGAGGTGCTTTTGGGTGAAGTCATCCTTCTTCAAATCCACTCCCTTGAGCAGATGTTAAAGGTTCTCCTCGCACATAATTGTTCCTAACTCTAGGGGACGGTACTCATCAACCTTTCAAAGCCGAAATGTTCACTGTCCGAAGACGTCTCCGTGGTCATGTGGCCGGCATGATTAAACGCCAAAGGCACATGGAATGCTGTTACCTTCCCACCAAAGGTGGTCCCTATCAATACTCTCTGGAACAAAGAAACGTTTGCAACAACTTCAGGGATGGGATTCAGCCGGTTCGCACCGATTCGGGCGAACCGGATTTTAATTTTGCATCCATTTCGCTGAACCGGTTGTTGCAAGGACTGGCTGGCCACGCCCACCCTCCCTGGAGTCCCCACATGGCCCGTTTATCGTGCCAGGTAAGTGCAGGGCCTGCACAGAGGCAGGGCGAAAAACAGGCCTCCCGGAAGTCCAGAAACGGGCTCATTTCCAATCCCCGGAAGGCCTCCAGAGCCCGTGGAGGCATTTTCACCCTCCCGGAAGCTCAAGGAGGGGGGTTGGACTAGAAGACCTCCAAGGTCCCTTCCAACTCTGCTATTGTATATTGTAAGGAAAGCCTCTGGCGCCTGGGGAGAGTGAAAACGCTCCCCCCCCCCCGCCATGGTGCAGGACATCAAGTAGGCCACGCCTACCATGCCCAGGCCCACTCAACAGAACCCGTTGCTAACGTTTTTCAGTCGTACCGCTGAACGACTTCCATAAATATTTCCGCTGAAGGCTCTATTATTTATTATGGACCAACAGCCTGGGGTGAAATAAACACTTTGCCCAATACAGACAGTGGTACAGATGGCGAGAAGGAAGCGCCCTGTATTTTAGCATCAAAGACCTTTTCAGGGGCCGTCCGCGGATGATTGACTTCCTCTATCTGCTCTATTGCAGAGCTCAGGCGGTGCAAAAGACAGGAAAGAGATCCATCACTTGCCACCGTAGAGAAAGTGCCACTGGGGAACAAAGGAGGGCAGTGGGTGAACAGTCCAACCCCTTTTATCAATGCCTTTCCAGATGAGTTGGATTCTCACCGGGCAATTGGGCAAACAAATAGCCACCAAGAAGAAAATGCAGATTTCTTTTTTTTTTTTAATGCAAACCCCCCACCCCCAAAGAAATCAAAATAAGGAAGTAGCCTGCTGTGTACGAAGGCTGGCAAGATGGAAGACGTACTTCTTCCATCTTGCCGGCCTGGCCTAATCTATACTATCAAGCTTGTAGACTGAATGCTAAATTATTTAAATTTGGGATTTTAAGGGGTAGAGTTTTTAGGATTTTTAGCACAGGGTTATTGGTATTTAATTGTTTTTTACTACTTATTGTTTGCTAGGTTTTATATTTTCCTATTTTAATTTCCTGTGCACCGCCCCGAGTCCCTTCGGGGAAAGTGGCGCGATATATAAATTTAATAAAATGAAAATGAAAAATGAAATGCATCTATACCAATGAAGAAGGCATCGTAAATGAAACTTTTTTGTTGTCAGGACACCTATAAAAAAAATGTATCCCCCATAGCAGGGATCTGCAAAGTTGGCTCTTTTAAGACTGGTGGGGAATTCTGGGAGTTGAAGTCCACCAGTCTTAAAAGAGCCAACTTTGCAGACCCCTGCCCCATAGGTATTCCAAGGTGGAAACCAATTGAGATGGGATATCTTAAAATGTGGGGTCCTTGATGCTGCTCTCTGGGCTTGGTTCAGTGGTGGGTTTCAAATTTTTTTAGAACCTACTCTGTAGGTGTGACCTATTTTGTGGGCGTGGCTTGGCAGTCATGTGACAGGGTGGGAGTGGCCACCTTTTAAAATGTGGTGAAACTCATTTAACAACGCTCTTGCTTAGCAACCAACATTTTGGACTCAATTGTGATGATAAATTCCTTCCTTCCTTCCTTCCTTCCTTCCTTCCTTCCTTCCTTCCTTTCTTTCTTTCTTTGAAATTTGAAACCCACCACTGGTGCAGGCCCATCTTAGCAAAGTTGGATGTACTGGAATTTCACTTAGAAGAGAGAAATTGACTGATTTGGATGCACCACATAATGCGAACACAAATCATTGCAATTTGTTAAACCAATTTTAGAGCTGAGCGTGTCGTATGAACCAACTGTTGTTGCTTTTTAAAGCCTCCTAATGGCTTTGCGTGGGACGTTAAGCAAGCAAAGGTTTTATTTGAAAGGAGACTGATAAATCATTGGGCCCTCATTTGCTGGATGAAAACCGTACTGTTTAAGTTACAAAAGTCAGAAAAAGTCTATTATTAATACAACATCTGATTCTGTCATCACACACAGAGAAAGAGAGAGAGAGAACATGGACGGACACACACAAACACATACCATCAAACATACACACACAAAAAGAGAGACAGACAAACACAGAGACACATAGAGACACACAGAAACAACTACACCTGCGTGCACACCAGTGGTGGGTTTCTGCAGGCTCGCACCTACTCGCGAGAGCCGGTTGGTGAAATTTAGAGAACCGGTGAGAGGGGGTTCCACCGGCGTACCTGGAAGTAAATCTGGCCCGCCGCTGCCAGTGACCCAACGGAAAGGAAAGGAAAGGAAAGGGAGGGGAGGGGAGGGAGGAAGGGAGGAAAGAAAGAAAGAAAGAAAGAAAGAAAGAAAGGAAGGAAGGAAGGAAGGAAGGAAGGAAGGAAGGAAGGAAGGAAGGAAGGAAGGAAGGAAGAAAGAAAGAAAGAAAGAAAGAAAGAAAGAAAGAAAGAAAGAAAGAAAGAAAGAAAGAAAGAAAGAAAGAAAGAAAGAAAGAAAGAAAGAAAATTTATCATCACAATTGAGTCCAAAATTTTGGTTGCGAAGCAAGAGCGTTGTTAAATGAGTTTCACCACATTTTAAAAGGTGGCCACTCCCACCCTGTCACATGACTGCCAAGCCACGCCCACAAAATAGGCCACACCTACAGAGTAGGTTCTAAAAAAATTTGAAACCCACCACTGGTGCACACGCACGAGTCAAGCTTTCAAATAATGGGGGGGGGGGGGGGAGAAAAACTTGGATTTGATTTGTTAACGTTGCACAATTTTTACAAAAAGAACAGGATAAAAACCTGGGAGATTAATTTTAAGGCCAAAAGTTCAACTGACAGCCCGAAAAGGAAGATCTGGAAGAATACAGACTTCAAATCCTGCTATTTATTACCTCCAATTCATCAGAAGTTCGTATCAGGCAGAATTTATGATGCTTTTAAATTGCAATTCTAATTCTTTTCCAACCGAATGCAAAAAAAAAAAAAAAAGCCAACGCTGTAATAAATCGGTCAGACTTTTGTTCCAGCAATCTTGTCTATGCTGGTTTCCTAGGGACAGTAATATACAATCTAAATAAGTCCACACATGTGGGGTTGTTGTTGTCGTTTTCATTGTGGCTCAAATGGGTAGCATAAACCCAGAGTTTGCATAATCACGAGATTTGACAGCACCAGTGGTGGTGGTCCTGTGGGCGTGGCTTTGTGGGCGTGACAGGGGAAGGATACTGCAAAATCCCCATTCCACTCCTAGGGGAAGGATACTGCAAAATCCCCATTCCCTCCCCACTCCTAGGGGAAGGATGCTGCAAAATCCCCATTCCACTCCTAGGGGAAGGATACTGCAAAATCCCCATTCCCTCCCCACTCCTAGGGGAAGGATACTGCAAAATCCCCATTCCACTCCTAGGGGAAGGATACTGCAAAATCCCCATTCCCTCCCCATTCCTAGGGGAAGGATACTGCAAAATCCCCATTCCATTCCTGAGGGAAGGATACTGCAAAATCCCCATTCCACTCCTAGGGGAAGGATACTGCAAAATCCCCATTCCACTCCAGAGGAAAGATACTGCAAAATCGCCATTCCCTCCCCATTCCTAGGGGAAGGATACTGCAAAATACCCATTCCCTCCCCACCCCACTAACCTGCTTTCCAGCTCCATTCTCCTGTGCAGGGCAACAAAAGAAGATCAGCTGGGAGGCAGCAGGGGCGGGGCCAGCCTATTTGCCGGTTCTCTGAACTACTCAAAAATTTTGCTACCGGTTCTCCAGAACTTGTCAGAACTGGCTGAATACCACCTCTGCTTAGCACGATAGAGAACCAACCAGCCGTGGTTTACATTACGGCCATAACGGACCCTGCCCATTCAAGTCATATGTTCTAACCATTGTAAGACAAGTCTGTCATGTGACCAACCTGATTTCATCACCTTTTTTGTGGCAGTTGTTACACAAAAATGGCAACCATGTAACAGTGCACCATGGTTGTTAAGCAAAACCAGTGGTTTGCTATGGCTGAGCTTTGTTTATTGGTTTGTAAAATAAACTATTTATTTGTTGGTAAAATGTATTGGCCCGTCCCTCTTACTTCAAGGTAACTCTGGACAGCTTACAAACACATCAGGATAAGTATCATAAATGCAGCCATTTCGTTGAGAGCCCGACATTCAAATTACATGGCCACCAAAAAGAAACAGAATTTCGAATTTTGGTTGTAAGTCCCCTTTTTCAGATCAGTCGTAACTTCAAACAGTCGCTAAGCAACCATTCATAAGTCGAGATCTATCTGTAATCAATAAACCACTGAGTCTAACATGCAAACTGAACCAGTGGTGGGTTTCAACTTTTTTTAGAACCTACTCTGTAGGTGTGGCCTATTTTGTGGGCATGGCTTGGCAGTCATGTGACAGGATAGGAGTGGCCACCTTTTAAAATGTGGTGAAACTCATTTAACAATGCTCTTGCTTAGCAACCAAAATTTTGGGCTCAATTGTGATGATAAATTTTCTTTCTTTCTTTCTTTCTTTCTTTCTTTCTTTCTTTCTTTCTTTCTTCCTTCCTTCCTTCCTTCCTTTCTTTCTTTCTTCCTTCCTTCCTTTCCTTTCCTTCCTGTTGGGTCACTGGCAGCGGCGGGCCAGATTTACTTCCAGGTACGCCGGTGGAACCCCCTCTCACCGGTTCTCTAAATTTCACCAACCGGCTCTCGCGAGTAGGTGTGAGTCTGCAGAAACCCACCACTGAACTGAACCTATGACAGAGCAAAAGGATCAGATGGTGAGAAAGACCTTGGAGTACAATTACTAAACGTTCCCTAACTTGTTACTCTCCATATCTGCTAAGCAAGACTACTACTTCCTCCATGGTCATTTTGGGCAGGATGTTTGGGGCCCATATATACGCCGTGTCTTTTCAACGGGAACCAAACACGATAAAAAGACAAACACAATACTTACTTGTCCCCCTTCTCTTCAACAACTCAAAAATGTTTTTAAAAATCCTCTGTCAATCTAGCTCATTATTGTACATAATCTCTACCTGAACACCTGGCAAATGGGTAATGTTACGGGAGGATGTTTTCTTATTGGTGAAAAGCCAATTAGGTGAAAAGCCAATTTATATCTTTCATACCTGCGGCCAACTTATCCAGGAATTTTGCACTACAATTAACTCGGCAACTTTCCACCCAGCTCACATTTTAGAAAACAGAGGCCCAAAAAGACATCGAAGGAATGCATCCTTACTACGGTGGTAAAATTAAAGGGCAGTAAAGCATTGAAGTTTGATTTTCTAAACACATTTTAGAAACTTTATGTTAGATTTATAGTCTGCTAAAGATGGGACGCCTTGCACAATTATTATTCTTATCGCTGTTTTTCACCACAATTTAATTCCAAGACATCTTTCTAAGGTACAGTTTGTTTAACCACAGTTTGATAACACAAGCCACCATTGGCTTGGTTATCATACCACATGAGGTCAAAATCACACAAAACTGTACATGAGCCAAGTTCGTTCACTATAGTTTACTACTTATTTGCTTGCATCCCACCTTTAACATATCCAACACCTACTATATCCTCCTATTTTCACAACAACAACACTTTAAAGTGGATTGCGCTGAGAGAGAATGATTGGCTCATTCAAGACTTAGGCTTCCCAAGAGCATGAAGCAAACTCCTGGTCCCGACAAAAAACCCTTGTATTAATTGACTGTCAATTCTGCTCATTCACATCCAGCAAAATCTTTCAAGGGAGGATTTACGGTCACAGACCTTATCTGGCTTGGAGAGCTGCCAGGCCGATATCTGCAAAACTTGGCAAGGAGTCTCGGAGGGTCAACAAGTCAATGAAGTGAACTAATTATCTCCTGCAAACTCCACTCCCCTTTCGCTCCTCTTTTATTGCCACTGGGATGTTGCAACGGTCATAACTGTGAAAAAAGGTCACAAGCCACTTTTTTCAGTGCCGTTATAACTTTGAATGCACTGTTATAAGTTGAGGTCTACCTGCATTACAATAATCAAAAAGGGAAGTAAATGGAAATTGCGTATTATTCACAAATGTTTTTATTTACAACTAGCTGATAGCCTGGCGTTGCCCAGATATTTATTTATAGGGGGAAAACGTCCGGCCCAAATGTAATTTCTAATGTTGGATTTCCCCCCTTACCCGAAGGAGCCCTCTTGTGGAGTACCATGGCAACTCCACTGCGCTGTACGGTAGAAGTCATTTTACGGCAGTACAGTAGAAGCCATTGAAAGGCACAACCGGCTGCATCTTAACAGAACACACACCCCGAGGAATTTCTAACCCCCACAGTATTTTTCTCCAGAGAGTAAGTCATCTGTGTACCAAGTTTGGTTGAAATTGCTTGAGGCGCTCCAGAGTTATGCTGGAACATACATACATACATACATACATACATACATACATACATACATACATACATACATACATACAGCCTTTTATATATAAAATAATAATATAATATATATAAATATATGATAATAGATAGACAGACAGCTAGTTCTCCAAAGTTATCTTATTTATTCTTATTTAGTTGCCAGTTTGGGGCTCTTAAACTTAATTGGATTTTGATTTCTAGTTTTGTTTCTTGGGGTGGTTGTTTTGTTAATTCTTGCTGTTTTATCATGTACTGTTTTTATCACCGCATACCATTCTCTATTTTATGTTTGTAATTTACTGGCACGCAACGCAGGGATGTCTCACGATTAAGCAGTTGGGAAAGAATAATAAGTGAATTAATTATGGCTCTTACAAGGCAGAACATTCTTCTCTGGCCATTAAAACAGACTTTGAGTGACTCCTAAGCTACAGCCAAGGATGCCTCTTCTTGGTAAGCTTTGAACAAAACCTATAAGAAATAAGAAACTCAAACCTGGTTATTAGAAGAGTTAAAACTATGAGCTTAGAAAACCAGGATATGAATCATGAACTGGCAAATGACATCATTCCATTTATATATATGTGTGTGTAGCCAGGATGGATTATCCGAAAACACAAACATATTAAATTGATAGATACCCAAAAGAAGAGGGAAAGCTGACTCATAATCTTTCTGTATTCCTCCTATTTTTATGGTTAAAATCCTTTCACCGGTTTGTTGCTCTGTGGCAGCATTTCACGGTGGGCTTCTATTCCAAGTGGACCATCTCAAGGACAACCATTTGGTCTGGATCAGGGGCTTCAAACTCAATTTCAATAAGGCTGTGGTTGATCTCATGGGGGGGGGGGGGAGCCAGGTGTGACAGATTGGGTGGGCATGGCCAACCTTGAGGCCACTCCCCAAACTGCTGGCATGTTTCCCCTGCGCATTGGGTAGAGTCGGCCGAAGACACGCTGGCCCAATCTTTCCTCGTCACATCGGGTAGACCTGGATAGCCCCGCGGGCCAGATCCAACCACATTGTGGGCCAGATCCAGCCCACGGGCCTTGACTTTGATACCCCTGGTCTAGATTCACACACCAAAATTCAACCACATTTGGTAGGGAATTGCATATGTAAATCTGCCCAGAACCTGCCAAATGTGTTCTAGATCATTTGATCGCTCAAGTCAAGAGCAAAACTTTTCACGGAATAGAATTCTAGTTTAATTCTAGTTTAATTCTAGTTTAAATTTAAATCTAAACTTCTGGTTTAAATTAAATCTAAACTTCTAGTTTAAATTAAATCTAAACTTCTAGTTTAAATTAAATCTAAACTTCTAGTTCAAATTAAATCTAAACTTCTAGTTTAAATTAAATTTAAAATTCTAGTTTAAATTTAATCTAAACTTCTGGTTTAAATTAAATCTAAACTTCTAGTTTAAATTAAATCTAAACTTCTAGTTTAAATTAAATCTAAACTTCTAGTTCAAATTAAATCTACACTTCTAGTTTAAATTAAATTTAAAATTCTAGTTTAAATTAGCCCTTCATATACAACCCCCATTGAGCTCAGAATTTATGATGCTAAGGGACACATTTGCTAAGTGAGTTTTACCCCCTTTTTACAACTATTCTTACCACATTTGTTAAGTGAATCACTGAATCTGTTAAATTAGTAACACAGTTGTTAAGTGGCTTCCCCCATTGGCTTCTCTGTCCAGAAGGCTGCAAAAGAGTCCCAGGGTGCTGCAGCGGTCATAAATGTGAGTCAGTTGTCAGTCATTCGAATGTAAATCGCGTGACCACGTGCCACCGTCATAAATGTGAAAAACGGTCATCCGTCCCTTTTTTCAGTGCCGTTGTCACTTTGAACGGTCACTAAATAGATTGCTGTAAGTCGAGGACTGCCTGCGTAGCACACAACACAGCCTGGGCTTGAAAAAGAGACAGCCTTCGCCAAGAAATCTCAAAGTGAGTTGCTAAGGAAAAGGAGATTGCAGAAATCCCGACGCTGAAAAGTGGCTACAGAAACGAAAATGGGAATATGCAATTTGTGTTCTGGAAACAGAAAGGAAAACCGTCGCTGTTTTTGAAGGCTGCATCTGTGCTGAACGCTCTCCCTCGTTCTGCAAACTGTTGCGCTCCCTTCTCAAAAGCCTGGTGACAAATTTCTTCCCATCTCAACCATCCGCCATCATCATCACAGGATGTGCCTCAAGGAGCAGAAAAACCCAGGAACGTTAAGAAGAGAATTGTCATTACTCCTATCTTTCTTCTAAGGATTTCTACCTTCTGGAGGCAGAAGAACCTGGCCAGGAGGAGAAGGTGGCAACCCCAAGAAAAGGCAAACTATTGATTGGATAATAAATTCAATGGGAACACCAGGTGCCACCTGGTACCATGTCAGATAGTTGAGTTTTCAACCTTGGTAGGGACGAGGCTCGTATTTTCTAACTTTAGCAACTTCCAGATGTGTGGACTTCAAGTCCCAGAATTCTCAGCAACGACCACATGGGCCGGAGAATTCTGGAAAATGAAACCCACCTAAGCCAGGGGTCGGCAACCTTAAACACTCAAAGAGCCACAAAGGTCCTAACCGGAAGACCCCTGTTCAATTCTGGAGCCGACCGGAAGTCCGGTTCCCCCACCATAGAGTCTCCTCCTAGCGCGGCGTCCTTTTTCCTTTTACCAACTGGAAGTCTGGTTCCCCCCACCATAGAGTCTCCTCCTAGCACAGCATCCTTTTTCCTCTACCTGTCCTAACGGGAAGCCCTACCAACTGGCAACAGGGAGCTGCAGCAGAGGGATGAAAGAGCCACATGTGGCTCCAGAGGCGTGGGTTGCCGACCCCTGACCTAAGCTGTCAAGGCTGAGAAAACGTTGACCTGTTCTAACTGGACAATTCCTCCATAAAGGTCCAGATTTCACCTTCAATGAATTGTTTTGCCAGCCTTTATTTATTTTTACAGAAGCATTTATGGATTACCTACATCCAGAAACAAGATGACCCTGACTCACAACAACAAACAAAGCCATAAAAAGGGTCTTGGTCATCTTGACTGAAGCTAGCCCCACTAGCAGCACAGACTTCACAATTAGGTTTTAAAATGAAAAGTGTTTTATAAACCAATAAGAAGGTGGAATTTCTTTTTTTTTAAAGTCTTGCTGGTTTTAAATTGCTTTGCAAGAAAAGAAGGGGCCAGATAAGGAAGTTCTTCACTCTAGTGGTGGTTAAAAATGATCACAACTCGAGCAGCCCGTTCGAATGCAGACAACCGATTAACAGAGTTGGAAGGGACCTTGCAGGTCATCTAGTCCAACCCCCTGCCCAAGCAGGAGACCCTACATCTGCCTCTACCTAGGATCGAACTCCCAACTTCTTGATTGTGAGGCAAGAACTCCGATGTTTGTGGGCAGCTATGAATGACCTAGTAATATGAGGATGACAGTCGTATCACAGATTTAAGCAATTCTTCCAAAAACATCTGATATAAAATGGAAGAGAGAAAGATTATCATTGCAAACAGAGAGTAAAATCCTGATTTGCATACAGGAGTTCATTCTAGTGGATATAACCCCAGGTTATTAATTTTTGACACTATATCCTCAGTTTAAATCTGGTAGATAAAAGCTGAGCTTCCTGCCTGGGCCAGGGGTTGGTCTACAAGACCTCCAAAGTCCCTTCCAACTCTGTTATTCTGTTATTCTTACTATAATTGCACAAGTTGACGATCAGTCTATGGTTGGAATATTGACTAATCCAGTTCTGTGTGAGGCATCACATTTATAATGTTACAGATAATTCTCAATTTACATATTCATTTAGTGACCGTTACAATGTTACAACGGCACCGCAAAGTGACGTATAGCCAATTTTCACACTTACGGCAGCATCCGCATAGTCACATGATCACAATTCAGACACTTAGTAATTCATTCATATTTATGACGGTTGCAGTGTTCCAGGATCTCCTTTTGCGACCTTCTGACAAGCAAAATCAATGGGGAAGCCAGATTCACTTAACAACTGCGGCAAGAAAGATTGTAAAAATGGGGCAAAGCTCACTTAACAACTGCCTCGCTTAGCAACTGAACAGTAATGCCATTTAATGAAATGTCCTTTGTGACAAATTAAGAAAGCTGTACATTGATTCAAACTGCAAATAACTAAAAAACCGACCACACTTCAGCTGTTCCTTCACGATGAGCTGGGTACAATTGTTATAACAAAACAACAGAATAAAGGAGTTGGAAGGGACCTTGGAGGTCTTCTAGTCCAACCCCCCTGCACAAGCATTGGAGACAAACAGTTATCTGATATCTTCTTGAAAACGTCCAATGATGGAGCACCCACAACTTCTGGAGTTCTGTGTAATATTTTTAAGACATCTATTAACCCGCATTTAACTGCATTTTGAATGGCTCTTCATTATTTCCTTCAATTAAATTTTTTTTGTCTTGATATACATTTGAAATCTTTTTGAGTGACTTTCTACGTAAAGATGAAAACGCAATAGCGTATTGTGAATTTAAGTGATGATGCCAAAGCATTCTAGAAATGTGAAACAATGCTACATAAATTGTACCAGATCCTGCAAGATCCTAATTCAAAAGACCTTGATTCATAATTTCCTGCCTAAGCAGGAGGTTGGACTAGAAAACCTGCAAGGTCCCTTCCAACTCTGTTATTCTATTCTATTCTATTCTATTCTATTTCTATTTCTATTCTATTCTAAATAAATAGGAATAAAATAAAAATTCACAGTAATTTTGCCCTTGTTCTGTTTGTCACAACCTGACTCTTAGTCTAACTTCTGGCTCAGGTTACATCTCCATCTAAAATCCCCAACCTCACCTGAAAATTGGGGTTTAAATACAGGTAGTCCTCAACTTACAACAATTAATTTAGTGACCATTCAAAGTGACGACGTCACTGAAAAAAGTGACTTATGACAGCTTTTCCCACTTATGACCATTGGCGCATCCTCTTGGTCACTGGATCCAAAACTCGGATGCTTTGCAACAGGCTCATATTCATGACGGCTTGCCATATCCCAGGGGTCACGTGATCCCCTTTTGCGACCTTCCGACAAGCAAAGTCAAGCCAGATTCACTTAATGACCGTGTGACTAACTTAACAGCTGCAGGGATTCACTTACCAAGAAAGGTGGTCAAAGGGAGCCAAACTCACTTCACCAATGTTTCACTTAGCAACAAAAAAAATTGGGCTCCGTTGTGGTCGTAAGTCAAGGACTACCTCCACTTAATAAGCATCAAGAGTACATGCCCTCTGGGTATTAATCACAGCTAAAATTTACCAGCTTTACTTAAATCCCATAACACAACCGTAGAAGCATAATTAGACTTTATGTAATGCTAAATACCAGGCATTGCTGGATCTTCTCCTGTTGTTTTGTTTTGTTTTAAGTGGAAGAGGAAAGCTTTAATTTTAGTGGAAAGAGAGGGGTTTTTTTTAACCCTTTACCTTGAGCAAATAGCAAGTATAAGAAGGGGGTTGGGGAATCACCAATGTACACAAATTAAGCCTCTCTTGGTTGTACAGAAGAAAAACTCAGGGCAATATTTTAAGGCCTCGACCTAATTCATTGGCGATTCACTCCTTAAAAAGACATTTAGAATTGCAATCAGGATCAAAGTCTGATATTAGTGTCTATTTTATTGCAAATACCACATTTTCCCCCCAAATAAAACAGGGTCTTATTTTCTTTTGACCTCCAAAATAAGCGCTTGGCCTTATTTTCAGGGAGGTCTTATTATTCTTGAGGTGCAGGAGGCGGCGAGCGGGGTCACCTCATGGCTGCTTGTGTGTTGCAATATTTTCAGGGGAGGGCTTATTTTATGACTTTTAAATTCAACCACAATCACTCCATGCACATGCTAGGTTTTTTCTTTTTTCTTTCTCTCTCTTTTTTTTGTTTCTGTTATAATTTTGCACCAGTGAAGTTAAAACCAATTTCATTGCAATTTTGGTACAATGACAATAAAGATTATTATTATTATTATTTACTTTATTCATAAAACATGAAACTCAGCCAATTGAACATTTAAAAATACTATTGACTGGTGCCAATGGTTGATACAGTTTGCTGCCAGCATCTTAGGTATCAACCAAGTATCTTCGTAGAATGTAAGATGTTCCAAGTAGCGCTGTTTTTTGCAGTTCCGCTGGTGTTATTGGAGGATTATTATTGTTGTTGTTGTTGTTGTTATTGTTGTTATTATTATTATTTTAGCACATGCACTCAAAAGCCCGATTGGGCTTATTAACTGGGGATGTCTTATTTTCGGGAAAACAGGGTACACATTTCAGTAGAAATCAGTTGCCAAATAAGGTCATATAATGGGAAGTGATAAAACCAAAAATAATAGATTACAGGTTACAGGTTCAATTTACAACAGTTAGTGACCGTTCAAAGTTACAATGATGACACTGGGAAAAGGTAACTTATGACCATTTTCTCACACTTACAACCATTACAACATTTCCTTGATCACGTGGTCAAAATTTGGACCCTCGGCAACTGATTCATAGTTACGATGGTTGTAGTGTCCTGGAGTCATATGATCTCCTTTTTGGGACCTTTTGACAAGCCAATGGGGAATCCTGATTCACTTAGCAACCGTACATTTAGTGACTGCACGGATTCATGTAACAACTATGGCAAAAAAAGGTTGAAACTGGGGCCAAATTCATTTTTAGGACAGTTTTAGCACAGCACACAAAACGTTGCCATGCCTTAATGGACCAGTGGAAGATCCTAAGCCATTTTCTATCTCAGCCAGTCCTACCTCAAAGGAGTGTTGTAAAACAAAAATGCAAAGGATGGGGAACAGCAAGAAAAGTATACATGCAACTGTGACCCGCTTGAAGATAATGCGAGAATAGCAATGCAGCAAATTAAAACTAATTAAACTTTATCCAACTACACCGGGACACCATTCAACTATACCGGGATAACAATTCATGTTTTAAATTTTGAATCCATTGTTTCTAGATTATTATTATTATTCTTCTGTGGTTAATCTTTGGTGAGAGTCACAGCCTTTGGGGCTGGTTGGTAGCTCAACAGCTCGAGTCCTAACCAAGGACCTAGGAACTGTCAAGGTAACGTCGGAGGATATAAGCTGTTCCAAGCAGGGTGGCCCTTTGTAGAGTCAGAATGCTCAAGTCCGGCAAACCTAGAACCTCCACATAGCGAGACAGTCCCCTAGGTATTGCTCCAAGGGCTCCAATTACAATTGGGACAACACTTGATTTCTTTTTCCATAGTCGCTCAACTTCAATTTGCAAGTCCCGGTACCTTGTGGTTTTTTTCTTGATTATTATTATTATTATTATTCTGTGGTTAATCTTTGGTGAGATTCACAGCCTTTGGGGCTGGTTGGTAGCTCAACAGCTCGAGTCCTAACCAAGGACCTAGGAACTTTCATGGTATTATTATTATTATTATTATTATTATTATTATTATTATTATTATTATTATTATTATTATTATTATTATTATTATTATTTGACTCCTGTGCAAATAATCCTCCTACATTTTGAGCTACCTTTCACCTGCCATAAATAATAAATAATAATAATAATAATAATAAATTTAATTTGTTGACCGCTCCCTCTCCCCGAAGGGACTCGGAGCGGTGCACAGGGCAAATAAAACAATAAATATACACACATAATAAAAGCAAATTAAATGATATCCCTGCGCTAAAAATTCCCAGTTAAAAATGCATTTGCGTGCAAATTACATAGCATCCTATTCCTGAAAGGTGTTGCAGACTTCCTATGCAAATCTTGCCACCTTCTTTTGATCACAACTCCATAGTCCAAAGGCCAAACAATTTCCTCCATTTGAAAGAAGAAGAAAAATTCACTTTTAAATCATCCATTTTAACTGAACCCGTCATTTATCCTCCGTTAATATTTGGTTTCTTAAGTCAGCCCAGGGAAATTGACCCATAAATCTTTTGCAGACCTTGCTAAAAAGCTGAGATCCTGCATGTGTACATTTAAAAAGAAAAGGGAAAGCAACATTATTGTGTCAAGGTTTCTCTTCTGTTACTGCTTGGAAGGGGTTTCAAAGCAAACTTTCACTTATGCAAACAAAAGTTCCAGAAGGAGGCAGACAGGGAAACCTTAGATTCCCCCTTGCTGGCTTCCACACCGATTTTGCACTGATTTTGCAACATTGGCTGATACACACCTACAGGCCTAAGGTGAGGGTGGAGGAGAAGGGGGTAGGGAAAGCATTGTGAATAATCCGTATATTCCAAATAAATCCGAATTCTCTTTCTAAACTGATCCAAAATCCACACAAGAGGGAAAGAGGGAAGGAAAGAGAGACAGACCTAGGAAATTATTATTTTTTTTAAAAAAAGAAAAAGCACAATTACGCTTACGAAACTGGCAACTCACCAGCGAAAACCGACAGCACCTAACTATAGACAGCGTAAAGCGACTCACCAGGGGCCAGTGACTTGTTTGCTACGTCCGGAAAAGTCTCGCTGGACTTCACCAAGTTCTCCCACCCCGCCACCCACCCATTCTCAAAGGACCCAGGTTTGGTACGTGTGGGTTTTTTGCCCCCCATTATTACCTTCACGCTGGATCTCTTGGTTCTGGAATCTGCTTCCATGTTGTCCCGAGAATCCTTTTTCGTTAGATTGGTTCTCAACTTGTACGACGTGGTGTTGGAAGATTTAATGAATAATCCAGGGACAGGGTTACCTTGCTGGGACGAATTAGAGTCCTCGGGATCTTTGTTACTGTGATAAACCACCCGGCTGTCAGATATATGAATGCTGGGAGCACAACCCATGGCTGTTTTCTTTGCGTTTGTTTTTTTTAAGCGGCTAGATCTCAAGGTTACTTCTTTCTCTCTCTTTTTTTTTTTCTTCCCCTAGCTTGGGAACGTTGTCCTTTTTTTTTTTCTTCCTTCTCCTCCCCGCAAAAAAGGGGTTAATAGGCCGTTTCTGCCGAATGGTCCAGGGTCCCCATCCACGCCGCCAGCTGCTTCTCGGGCACGGCGCCCCCAATCCGTGGAAACATCGTTTTTTGGGGGGCGCCCCTCCGAATCCGGAGGTCTGGATCGGAAAGCGCAGTGGGTGCGGCGAGGTAGATGAAAAGGGGGCTTTGAAATTCCGGCTGAGCGCTTAAATCATGACATTCTCTTCTCAGTCTCTCTCTCTCTCTTTTTACACCCCCCCTCTCCCCTCCACGCAAAAGGGGAGAGGGAAAAATGCACCCCCCGCGTCTATCCCCAAGGTTTGGGGAGGGGGGATTAAGAGGAGGGGAGGAGACGCATCACTTCTGGGCGGTGCTTCACCCCAGAGCCCCTTTCTCTCCCCCCCCCTCTCTCTCTCTCTCTTAGCAAATCTCCTGTTTTGGGGAAGGGGCGAGGGCTTCAATATAGATTTTGCAATGAAAAGCGCAGGGGTTCCCTGAGTCTGCTCCCACCCCAAGTCCAACACCTCGCCCCCCACCCGCTCTCACTGCGCACATAGGCAGGTTTCTCTTCTCCCCCCCCCCCCTCTTTCCAATCCCCTCAACGTGGCTCCCCAGGCGGGCTAGGAGGGGGTGGCGGTCCCCCCCTCCGGGGTTATGCTCCCGCCTTCATCAAGCGCCCGTCCGAGTCATCTCCGCGGCCAGACCCTCGCCCCCTGTCCTCCCCCCGCGGCGCTGGCTTGCAAAGCCCCCCCCCTCTCCTCCTCCCGGAGCCCGGGCAGCGCATTCACACGTTCGCTCTCCCTTTTCTTCCCAAAGAGGGCTTCTCTCCCGCTGCAGCTCGAGCCCAGGTCCCCCCCCCCCCGCAGGGGCCTTTCTCCAGCAGATGTGCCACCCGGTTGCAGATGTGCCGCCCCCCACTCCCTCCCCTCCCCCCCACAAAAAAAGAGGGGAGGGGGGAGAGAAGACAGAGGGGGGTGGGAGGAAAGGGGAGGGAAAGCGTCCAGAAGAGAAGGCAGGAGGAATGGGGAAGGGGAGGGAGGCAACGCAGAAAAGGAGGGGGGGGCGAAGGAAAAAAAAAGGGACGCTAAACTTTAAGAAGGCTCCAGATCAAAAGAAGCCGATCTGATCGCCGGGGGAGGACCCCCCCGCCGCCGCCAACCCCCCCAGCAAAGCCACCACCGTCGCCGCCTCTTCTTCCCCCAGCACCATCGCTCTGCGTTCTTGGCAAACACTCCACACACCCTCCCCCCCCCCAAAAAAGTCTCGGGTTTTTTGGCACCAAAAAAGCGCTGTCAAATCCAAGCCCCCAGATTTGGGGAGGGGGCGGAAGGGGGGGTGTCTAGGCAGGGAGGGGAGGGGGCGTCCGATCTGCTGCGGGATGAATTAAAATGGCGAGGGGGGCTGCTCGGTGTGCCCAAACGAGGCGAGGCGCGGATCCCAGGCGCTTGGGGAGCAAGGGCGCACCGGCGGCTCCTGGCGCTCCGGGGGAGGCTTGGCTCTCCGGATTCGCAGGGCTGTTTGCTGTTGCTGCTGCTGCTGCTGCTGCTGCTGCTGTGGCTCTTGCGGCTCCGACTGTTGCGGCTCCGGCTCTGCTTCGGCTGCCCGCCCCGAAAGGAGAGCCCCGGGCCGTTCAGCCCCAGCCTCCCTCGCTCGCTCTCCAGTCCGCTCCGGAGTTTGACAGCCCCGGCGGGCGCAGCATCGGCGCGGGCGGCGGCGCAGCCAATAAAAGTCCCCGCCAGCGCTGACCTCCAGCCTTTAGTGGCGTCAATGCAAACGAGCCGGCCGGCCCAATCCGCAGCCAACGGCGGCGGCGGAGCGAACTTCAAACGCGCCTCTGCTCCGCCCGCCCGCCCGCCCAGAGCCTCGGCTGCCCAAGGGCGCCCTTGCGCGGCGGCTGCGGAGGACCGAGCGCGCCCCGGCAGACGCAGCAGCCGGAGGGAAAGTTGCTGGGCTGCCGTCCTGGGCGGCTTTGGGGGAGGGAATCCCGCACTCCCTCCTCCCCACCCCTGTGGAACTCCCCGCCACTGTAAGGCAAGGCCGTCTTGTTTGTTTGTTTGTTTGTTTGTTATTTTTAATTATTTATTTATTTTTCTTTGTTATTTATTTATTTTTATTATTTTGTTATTTATTATTTTTCTTTATTATTTATTATTTTCCTTTATTTATTTATTTATTTATTTATTATTTATATTTATATTTTTATTTATTTATTTTCATTGCTTATTTGTTTAGTATTTTTATTTATTTTTATTGCTTATTTTTATTATTATTATTATTATTATCGTTTACTTTATTCATTAAACATGAAACGCAGCCAACTGAACATTTAAAAATGCATTGCATTACTTTGTATTACATGACATTACATTGCATTACATAAAAATGCATTAATAATAATAATAATAATAATAATAATAATAATAATAATAATGATAATAATAATAATAATAATAATAATAATAATAATAATAATAATAATAATAATAATAATAATAATAATAATAATAATAATAAATACCACCAGCCTCCTTCAAGACACTTTGGAAATCACTTCTGTAGCAAAATTTCAGGAGGAGCATACAGAAGCTTTGAATTGCGCATGGTAGATTTTAAACCGATTTTATTCAGCAGCGGACCTTCATTCCGGTAATACGTATCTTCAAATTCAAATTTTTAATATAATAAACATTTTACTTAATTAATTTGCACAATTCATAATAGTATAGCTCCCTCACATCTTGATTAGCTACCTACCATTGGCATGATTAACATATTTCATTTTATTTTGCTAATCTGTTCCTAGATTCTTCCTTTTTCCTTCCTCTTTTTTGTCCTTTTTTTACGTATTATATCTTTTCTTTTGGATCTTTTCTATCACTTTTCGATAGAATGTTTGGCTAACCCTCCCTGGGATTTTTCCCCCCCTTGCTTCCCACTGAAGAAGCTTCTTGGATGAGAAGCGAGACGTCTTCAAAAGAAAAACCAGAAAGTCCAGTTGCCTCTTGGGAAAAAAAAGAGCATCTTTGGGACAACCATGACTTGGATGGCTGAGCATCTCCATAGACATTTATTGAAGCGGTCAAGGATGGCCACGGGTGTCCAAAATGTGAAAAAGGCAGGTGTGAGATCAAAGCCTTCTCCCTTTTGATCTCGGCTGCTGCATCTTATGCAAAGGGACTTCCTTGCCAGAAGTTGCATTACTAAATTAGAAAGGCAAAGAGGAGAGGTGATGGCCATTTTGACGGGCGTTCCTAAAAAGCCATGCTTGGTGCCAACAACTCACCGTGACAGCAAATATTAGAAACTGCAGAGAGTGTAAAACACTTGGCTTTTAAGACCAAAGAACTGTGCAGAAGATATTTCAGTAACCTGGGAACCTGCCATCTACCAAGTCCAATCTGTTCCTCGGCCATGGAGAACATCTGACAACGATCTTCCCAAAATTCTGCCTGGATATATATTTTTTTTCATCCTTCATCAGACATGAAGAAACATTTGGGGGAGGAGAGGACTTGGAGCGTTTGGAGACGCGACGTAGAAAGATGGCTCCAGGAAGAGGTAGTCCTCAACTTGAGACCAGGAATGAAATGCTCTGAAGTCTGCTACTGGTTCGCTTCGCTACCGGTTCGCTTCGCGCAGGCATGCGCACCGCAGACGCTACTGCACTGCGCTGAAAAATGAGGATTAAGAAGACTTTTCTGAGTCTGCAAAGGTAAGTAGAAAAAGCAAAGATTTCTTGCTTTTTAGCTAATATAAATCACACGGCACAGCTGATCGTCGCACAGCTGATTGTTGAAATATTTTTTAAATGCTACCGGTTCAGGCGAACCGGTAGTTCCAACGATCAGCTGTGCGACAATCAGCTGTGTCACACGATTTCTAATCACGCAGCACAGCTGATTGTCGCATAACTAATAATCAGAGCTACCAGTTCGCCCAAACCGGTAGCATTTGTTTTACTACCGGTTCAGGCGAACAGTTTGTTTCTTTTATTCCTTTTCATTTCACTTTATTTATTATCTAGGGAGATCAGATATTTCTATATGAACCATCCTCTTCAGGGCTCAAATCCGTCCATTCCTTCTGCAGTTGCAAAAATTTGTGCTGCTGTAACAATAATAAGGAAAAACTGGTTAAAGAACTACAGTAAGACCTTTGTTTTTATCAATATTTTGCTTAGTTACCTTCTAATTTTTAGAGCACATCTATTTTAATGTATAGTCGTAGTATCTTAGCTTCATTAGAGTTAGAGTAAATGAACACTATTATTGCAACAAACGGTCCAGTGTATACCATATTCAATTTATTTTACAATTGCCAATTTATAACTGCACCTTCTTCTCTTTGTTGATACTAATTAGTTATCATTCTTTTATACTGAGCCCAGAAGTTGTGAATGCTCCAACACTGGAAGTTTTTAAGAAGAGGTTGGACTCCCATTTGTCTGAAACTTTGTTATTCTGCATTCTGTGTTCTTTTATGTTGTCGGTCATTGACCAAACACGTAAATAAACTTCCATTTCAAATTGCAGTTTGTGTATTAAATTAGTTGGCCGCCCAAATTGCAGCAAGGTTCGGTTTGGCAAGCTTCAAACTGTGTGTTCTGGACGCTTCAAAACAAAATATTTGTGTGTGTGTGTGTGTCATTGTGGCTGCAGGGTGCTTGCCTCTGAACTAAAGAAAGCAGCTGTAAAAGCATGAATATCACCTGCGGGGAAATCTTCCATCTTTGGCTGAACACCTGTTAAGGTAGAGAAGCCTTGATGTTGAATGAAGCTTAATGAAGCCACCCAGAATCATCGTATAGGGCGGTCCACAACTTTAATAAATTCTTACTTTGGTTTTTGTTTTTTTTACCGTTCAATCGTGTCTGATTCTCACAGAGCGCATGGAGAAGTCCCTGCTGTTTTCTTGCCTTTTTCAGAAGTGGTTTGCCATTGCTTTCTTTCCAGGGCTGGGAGAAAGTGACTGGCCCAAGGCCTCCCAGCCGACATTGTGTCTAATGGAGATTCTCAATCATCCAGACCAGGGTTGTCCCCAAGGTGCTTTTTTTCAAGAGGCAACACCTGTGTGCAAGGAGAACCCTTACCTCCTGGTTTCTAGCCTAATACTTTCAGCCATACTGACTCTTGCAATTAAGTTGTTAACTTTTATCGTGTACCTCCTAGAGTAGTGAGAAACATTTGCTGTAATCTTTCCAAAGCTTGCTTTTACTTAATTGGGAGTAATTGCTGTCTCCTTTCATGTTTTGATCTGCGATAGGTGCTTGTGGTTAGGTTTCCTGGGAAGAGCTGCATAATTAAATCCTAGAAAAGCATTGATGAAAGTGAACAGGACAACCTATTAATCAGTCGCAACAGTCGCATCCATGAAACAACCAAAGACATGAAGAATGTTACTTGCAAGGATCTGTCCCCACCCCCACCCCCACCCCCGGGTTAAACAGCATGAAAGAACACTGTTTGGTTTAAGTGCTCTTGTAGCTTTGCATGATTTACAAAGCAGATTTTATGAGGCATAAAATCAAGTGTTGTTTTTTTAGCACGTGGTCCAAATTGAGCAAAAGTGGATTGAATCCAGCAGGATTCAGTTCAATTCAAATTCAAATTCAAATTCAAATTTATTAACCGCACCCTCTCCCCACAGGGACCCGGGGCGGTGCACAGGCAGAGCTAAAAACAATATACAATAAATACAAAATACATACTTTAAAATAGAATTAAACAGTATTACCCGTGCTAAAAATATAAGATTAAGAACCCATTAAAATATTTGGAATCAATAGACAGAGAGAACTATTCAAGGCCGGCCAGTCGAAAGAGATAGGTCTTCAATTTTACACGGAAGGAGCGGAGGTCAGTGGTCATTCTAATATCAGGGGGAAGGTCGTTCCAGAGGGCCGGGGCCGCCACAGAGAGCGCCCTTCCCCTGGGCGTCGCCCGCTGACAAAGTCTAGTGGACGGCACCCGGAGAAGCCCCTCTCTGTGGGAGCGAATCGGTCGTGAGGATGTGTGGGGCAGGATCCGATCTCGCAGTTCCCAATGACTAAGGGGTGAAAATCCTCTTCTCTTCGCTACCGGTTCAGTAGAGGGAGGGCGCTTGCGCCTGCATGCACAGAAGGTCCCTGATGATGTCAAGGTGAATGGGAGGAGCCTCCCGCCACAGCCACTGCCGGTTCGCCCAAACCAGTGCAAACCGGCAGAATACCATCCCTGCTAAGGATCTGTGCAAAACGCAACCTTTGTTTTTAAGCACAAGTACAAATGCAGCAAAATTAAGGAGTGGGAAGAAATTATATGCAGTTTCCAAAAGTTCTGGATTATTTTCCCCCACTGAATGGACTCATGGTTTCTTTCTGGTTCCTTTATAAAGCCATCTACCAATGACCAACTGATAATAGAGCTGATCCTAACATATTCCATAGGGGGGGGTGTGTGTTTGTTTGGCAGTTCAGCAGTTCGAATCCCTGGTGCCGCGTAACAGAGTAAGCTCCCGTTACTTGTCCCAGCTTCTGCCAACCTAGCAGTTCGAACACATGTAAAAAAAAGGCAAGTAGAAAAATAGGAACCAGCTTTGGTGGGAAGGGAACAGCGTTCCGTGCGCCTTCAGCGTTGAGTTATGCCGCTCACATGACCACAGAGATGTCTTCGGACAGCACTGGCTCTTCAGCTTTGAAGCGGAGATGAGCACCAGTCCCCTAGAGTCGGGAACAACTAGTAGATATGTTCAAGGGGAACCTTTACCTTACCTTGTAAATTCTGACTCTCGCTGTATTCAAATTGGATAAGAGGAGCAACATAAGGTTTATGACTTTATGTAATATGCTAACCCATAAACCGCAGTTCATTAGCCACAGGACTCACATATTGCACTAAGCCAAACCTAAACCAAATCCGGGTAGTAGTGATTCAGGTGTGGAGTTGGAATGCAATGATTATCCTTCGTTTATAACTTGCATTTCTTCTATGGTACTCAAGATGGTAGAATTCCTAGACGAAATCTCTGATCCAAGGTTATTCCGATCTGGAGTTTCTAGCAAGACCGTTTCAGTCTAAGGCTAGGCCTTTGAACTGGGGATTCACACCAAAGAGGTTGCAGCTTTTATAAAGTGGCTGATGGCAAGATTTGAAGACTGACGGCATAATCAATTCTGCAACCTTGTTGTAAGCAGGACTTACCAACGAAATTCCAGTCCCAACGGCAGACATAAATTGAGGGTAGCCCATAGAGGGGGAGAAATCAGCTCTGTATTAAATTACAATATATAGAAAGAAAGAGATAGGTAGGTAGGTAGGTAGGTAGGTAGGTAGGTAGGTAGGTAGGTAGGTAGGTAGATGATAGATAGATAGATAGATAGATAGATAGATAGATAGATAGATAGATAGATAGATAGATAGATAGATAGATAGATAGATAGAATAGGTGATAGAATAGGTAGATAGAGAGGATAGATAGATAGACAGACAGACAGACAGACAGACAGGATAGAGAGGTAGATAGATAGATAGATAGATAAGATAGATAGATAGATAGATAGATAGATAGATAGATAGATAGATAGATAGATAGATAGATGATAGATAGATAGATAGATAGATAGATAGATAGATAGATAGATAGATAGATAGATAGATAGATAGATAGATAGATAGAATAGGTGATAGAATAGGTAGATAGATAGGATAGATAGATAGATGGATGGATGGATGGATGGATGGATGGATGGATGGATGGATGGATGGATGGATGGATGGATATATTATATATATTATAATATATATTATATTATATTCCTTTTGTGTATGAAAGAAAAAAATAGGAGCAGATTGATCATTTTCTGATATATGCTGAGCTGTAATGTCCTGAATTTTCCATTTAAATGGTGGTAACAGATGAACAGGAAACCAGAGTTCTTAAAAGTTTCTCTCTAACCTCCCTCCCTTTTATAAATCTAATATTTCTTACATTATTATTAACACTCTCTGATGCTAAGGAGTTAGATGTTCTACTCCCCCTCCCCACCTGAAAAGAACTCTGTTCCAACTGCCACATGTGTGTGTGGGGGGGGGGGGGTAGGCGTGGCCAGCACATGACTCAGTCAGCCTGCAGACGGGGACATTGGAGACAATCAATGGGGCCAGCCTCAGGAAGGGAAGGGGATAAGATAGGAGAGGCCTCTGTGGGGCAAGCCTGAGGGAGAGAAGGGTAGAGGAGAGAAGAGGCTTCTGTGGGGCACACCTGAGGGAGAGAAGGGGAGAGGAGAGTCCGATCGTAACTACTCAGCAATGTTCAAGCTTTAACTGTCAGTTTATCCAACCCAATCATATAGTTCTATAGCGAAGCACAACCGACTAGTAAGTAAATAAGTAAGTAAGTAAGTAAGTAAATAAGTAAGTAAGTAAGTAAATACAGGCAGACAGACAGACGTACATACATTCATACATTGCTTTGAATGATTCCAGAAAATTAATATCATCTATAGACCTTTCGCCCAAGGGCAGTACCAAAAACGTTGTTTTTCCTGTTAAGGTTAAGACGTTCAGAAATGTTGAGTCAGCTTTCTCTGGGGACAAAGTACAGGTATGCAAGAAAACAGCCAAGTGGAAGGGAAGAAGAAAACAGCATTTAAAAAAAAAGCAATCCACACTAAACAAATAAGCTTTGGCAACAGAATGGAGATTCAAGACATCGCACCTCAACTTTCTACGCATTTAAACTTGAAGATGACATCAATATCTACGAGCGTATAAAGATATACATCTATCGGCACAACTGAAAGAAAACGTCAGTCTTTACTCAATGGACTTCGGTCTTCTCCAACCGACGTCCAATTATATGTTGGGGAAATAGAAGTGCAATGCATCCGAAGGGACCGAAGGAGGAGCTTCATTAGGATGTTTCTACCTATGAGCCTGGTTTCCCTACTATCATTCCAACCCCAGGTTTCCATAAGTGGAGTGGCCATTTATTCTGAGTCATCCATCTCCACCACCAGAAAAGGCAATTAACTTTATCTCAGATCTGCGTATAGAAATGTGTACACTTGGATGACAAAGAAGATATAGATGATAGATGATACACGTAGGTAGGTAGGTAGGTAGGTAGGTAGGTAGGTAGGTAGGTGGGTGGTAGATAGGTGGGTGGGCGGGCGGGTGGGTAGGTAGGTAGGTAGGGTTAGGGTAGATAGGTAGGTAGGTAGGTAGGTAGGTAGGTAGGTAGGTAGGTAGATAGACAGACAGACAGACAGACAGACAGATCAGCCTCCCAATCAGCTGGAATTCGGCAGGCAGAGAATAGATGGGGGCGTGGCCAGCCAGAGGTAGTATTTGCCGGTTCTCCGAACCACTCAAAATTTCTGCTACCGGTTCTCCAGAACTGGTCAGAACCTGCTGAATCCCACCTCTGAACATACTACAGTCCTACAATCTAAACAAAGAAGAGCAGTTAAGATGGGCGACGTTTAATAACCACGACCAGGATGCTGAAAGGAAGTGGACAGCTTCAGGGGCTTGTACTCACAGGGAATGTCATAAAAAAAGACAAGATGGCGGCCACAACAAACAACAGCAGCTTTCTCCTTTGCATTTTCCCAAGGCTGGCCTTTTATTCTGAAAGTGTTTTATATATTCCTCCATGGGGAATTACAGCAGCGACCAGCTTGAGTTTCTAAACTAAACCAAAATAAATTTCCATGGGTTTTAACTGTACCATTTGCATGATCCGTGCGCTTAACATGTTTACATTTCAGAGATGACGGTGGAGAATGACCATCTTTGGCCATATAGGGTTCGCATAAAAATAAAAATAACACATGAAATGTATGTGCTGAACCCAGCAAAAGTTTCCCTTCCCTCTCCTTCCTCCCTCACCCCAGGCATTTTGAGTGATGCATAGCGGATGGGGAAAATGAGAACAGAGCACACACATCAAGGCAAAACAATGATAGATTTCATCGTGTGATCGCAGCAAGCTGGATAGCTTCCTGAGTGGCAGCGCAGTGGTTAGAGTCGGGGGGTGGGTTGCTCCCGGTTCGGCCCGGATCCGGCGAACTGGTAATATTTTGAGAAAGATATCTTTGCGTATTATTAAGTGTGCGTATTTGGTAACATAAGGTGGAGACATGCGGTGGAATCCTGCCAGTTTAACAACTGGTTCAGGGGTCGCTTATTGATCTCTCTTTCTCCTTCTTCTCACCTGCCCAAATTAAGTCATCGCCTTCCCTTTTCAGAAGCTGCCAAAAGTGTGTTTACATTGCCTTGCACTCTTTTGCTTTCTTTTTTTTTTTAAAGCACCATTCAATTAGAGCAGGACTATAGAGCAAACACAGCAATTGCTTCCTGCAATTGTTCACAGCAGCTTGCAAGTAAGACAACCGTCTGATGATAAAGGTTGACCAGCCAGTTTGCTGTCTTTTTTTTCTTTCTTTTTGGAACTGTCCAGTTCCATTAGGAGAGGAGAGGCGTATTTCACAAGTCCCATTGCCAAAGGAAAAAAAAGGGGGGGGGGAGGGAGGTTACTCTCCCCTTACTTGAAAGCCTCGATGACAGAGCTGTTTGCAAGGATGTCTAGCCACCCTCAGTAGCGTTTCAAGAACGGAGTCGGCACGTTTTTCATTCCAAAAGAATAGACTTCCAAGTAGGAAGTAGCCTGTCGTGAAACAGAAGAAACCTCAACAGCCAACGATTGGCAATCCCATCAGTAAATCTGCCTGCTGTACAGACTGCAGATTTACTGCATCGTTTTATGCATTAGATACATACCGTATTTTTCAGAGTATAAGACGCACTTTTTTCCCTTCTAAAAGAGGCTGAATATTTGGGTGCGTCTTATGTAGCCCTGCCCACCCTTCGGCCCCTACCCCTCAGCCTCCATGCATCCTCTTCCTAGCATTTTTCTACTGGTTCGGGTGAACCGGTGGCATTTTTTTACTATTGGTTTGGGTGAACCGGTAGCATTTTTTTACTACTGGTTTGGGTGAATCGGTAGCATTTTTTTTACTATTGCTTCGGGTGAACCGGTAGTATTTCTTAACTAGTAACTGGTAACATTTTTTAACTACAGGTTTGGGTGAACCGATCGCATTTTTTTACTACTGGTTCGGGTAAACCAGTAGCATTTTTTACTACTGGTTCGGGTAAACCAGTAGCATTTTTAACTACTGGTTCTGGTGAACCGGTAGCACTTTTTTTACTACTGGTTTGGGTGAACCGGTAGCATTTTTTTCTTAACTAGTAACTGGTAACATTTTTTAACTACTGGTTTGGGTGAACCGATAGCATTTTTTTACTACTGGTTCGGGTAAACCAGTAGCATTTTTTTACTACTGGTTCGGGTAAACTAGTAGCATTTTTAACTACTGGTTCTGGTGAACTGGTAACACTTTTTTTACTACTGGTTTGGCTGAACTGGTAGCATTTTTTTACTACCGGTTCAAACGAACCGGTAGCATTTTTTTTACTACTGGTTCAGGCGAACCGGTAGCATTTCAGCCCTGTATCCAAAGATAGAGAGATCTTTCTTATGGAATCATCCAGGAGCATCTGTAAACCAATAAAAAGCAACTTGATTTCAGTTGTATGGTTGAAGTCATAACTTTCTTTTTATCCCACTGCACATGACCTGCCTGGACCATTTTAGAAGCTGCTGTTGGTGGGGAGGTGGTTGTTTTTTTTTTTTTTTTGCAAAACATGACTGCTTTACGTCAGGGGATCTGTGCCGCCAATAGCTGTTTGGGTCAAATTCCCAGGCGTTTTGATCTTTGTGACCAAGAGTGAAGGCAAGTGGGAAATTGCCATTCGTAGCGCCACCTAAAAATCACAGCTCTGTTTTATCTTTTTCTCAGGATCTACCTGAGACCAAGACTCGTGGATAGCCTTGTCCCCTTGGGAAAGGAAGGAGGCCAAATACCAATACTCTGAACTGATCTTCCAGCTGGATGGTTAAGATAGCAGCACATCATTCAGCAAAAACGGCTGTCCTTCCAATAAGACAGTCCTCTTTGACCTCAGCAACTTGAAGATAGGTGAACTTCAACTCCCAGAATGCCCTGGTCTGCACGGAGTTGAAGTTCAGTCCATCTTGAAATTTCTGAGGTTAAAAAGCCTTTCTTTCTTTCTTTCTTTCTTTCTTTCTTTCTTTCTTTCTTTCTTTCTTTCTTTCTTCCTTCCTTCCTTCCTTCCTTTCCTTTCTTCTTTCTTTCTCTCTCTTTTACTTCCTTCTTTCTTTCTTTTCTTCTTTCTTCTTTTCTTTCCCTTCCTTCTTTCTTTCTCTCCCTTTCCCTTCCTTCCTCCCTCTCTCTCTCCCTTGCTCCCTTCTGTCCTTTCTCTCTCTCACCCTTCCTTCCTTCCTTCCTTCCTTCCTTCCTTCCTTCCTTCTTAAAAGTTTTCACCCATTTCATTTAAGCGTTTTGGGCAATTTACCACATAATAGGACAAAACATAAAGACACAATAAAAGCACAGATTTAAAACGGGGTTAAGAACAAAGTTAAAACTTACAGGTTTAAAAAAATATATATCCAAGTTCAAAAATCCAGAAGGCCTAAATGTTATCAAGGCAGCTGGAAGGGCCCTCGAGCCGTCAGCCATCCCAAGGGTTTCCTCACACTCCTAGATGCCCCTCCCCCCTCCTATTAATTTGCAGATCCAGGTCTTACCCCTCTTCTGGAAGGCCAGTTGTTCCAAAATGAGGGGGCCACAGCAGAGAAGGCCCCTCCTAAGCAGGAGAATTAATTCATACACAGACTGGTGGGGAAGCCCCTCTAGTCCCCTGAATTCCTATTCTGGTTCTCCACCTGTCAAACTAATCTTGTGTAAACCTCCTTCCCACCAGCCTAAACTTCTGTTCAACTTCTTCCAAGGCACTGGGATAAATGAGCTCATCCTGTATATTCTCTGGGTTAGTTCTCAGAGGATAAGATCAGCTACTGGATTTTTACCCCCCTGGATTTGAACAGCTGCCCTAGGCAAACAACCCACGATTGTAAATGTCAATTTAGGTTGTTGTTTTTTCCAGGCTTTGAAAAACTTGGGTGGAGAAGGTAAAACTAGGGAATATAATATTTCATTTGCAAGAGTTTCCCAGACATGAAGATGTATGACCCACCAAAGTATTTGCCCAATGACCTAAGTCAGGGGTCTGCAAAGTTGGCTCTTTTAAGATTGGTGGACTTCAACTCCCTGGCTGGCTGGGGAATTCTGGGAGTTGAAGTCCACCAGTCTTAAAAGAGTCAACTTTGCAGACCCCTGACCTAAGTCATGGATTATTGAATAAACCACAATGATTCTCTTATCTAGCAGGTTTGTCAAACACACCGGATTATTACGGATTAGTGAGATGCATAAAATATGTTGGCAACCAGTAGCTATCTCATTAGAAACACGCTTAGTCACCTCAGCAGGTTATGAACAGATAGTTTTATAGAGCTATGTTTATGGGAATATATTTACATAATCAAATTAAACATCAAACCAACCCAGAAGGTTTAAAACCTCAATAAAAACAGCAAAGAACAAGACAGACATCACCTCCAGAGGTGAGGAGAAAAAATCCCTTTGTATTCTTGGCAGAAACAACATTAAGAAAAGGAAGACCATTAAATCTGTTGACCAAAGAACTAAATTTGAAACTGATATATATATATATATATTTTAGAAAAAATAGTCCTGGCAAACCTCCAGGTAGAAAGTCCATTTGGCTGCCTGGAATGTAAAACCAACTGTCAATATTGCATTTTCCTTATCTAATGTTGACAGAGAGTGACCGAGAGAAAGAGTCTGGAAGAGGGCTTGGCCAAGAAATCTTGGCTCAAAATGCTCAGGAGGTTCTCCAATCAACAGGTCTTCCCCAATCTGTTGATTTCAACTCGCAGTATTCTTTCCATATCAAAACAAATATTTATTCTATCATTTTTATTAGTCCTAGCCGACAAACCAGCGTTATTTATTTATAGGAGGGGAAACGTCTGAACCAAACATAATTTTTAATATTACATTTTTCCCCTTACCAGGGTGAGCCTCCTTGTGGAGTATTGTGAAGCCGTTACCATGGCAACTCCACTGTGCTGCACATTAGAAGCCATTTTAGGGCACAACAGGCTTAATCTTAATCTTATCTTCAGAAAATGCTGGCTCCCTCAGCAAAAAACAACAACCCAGAGATGAGCACTGCCCACTAGAGTCAGACAGGGGAAACGTTTACCTTTACTATAACATTGTAAGTTGCAACTTGTGTTATGGCAATTGGTGGTATAGAACTGTATCACATAACATACGTACATACATACATACATACATACATACATACATACATACATACATACGGCGCTATGTGTCTGTCTGTGTGTGTATGTTAACTCTGGACCGCCTGGAGCAATTTCAACCAAACTTACACAATTACAACAGTACACAGATGACTTACTCTCTGGAAAAAAATATTGTGGGGGTAAGACACCCCTAAAACTCCTGGGGGTGAATGTTCTGTTAAGATACAGCCTGTTGTGCCTTAAAATGCCTTCTACTGTACTGCCCTACAATGGCTTCTACTGTGCAGCAAGTGAAGTTGCCATGGTAATGACCTCACAGTCCTCCACAAGGGGGCTCCCTCTGATAAGGGGAAAAACCTAACATTAGAAATTAAGTTTGGTCCGGACATTTTTCTCCTATAAATAAATTCCCGGGCAACACCAGGTTATCGACTAGTATAATATAAAAGGTGCATGATTCCCTGGCAGAGAATTTTCCTGCAAAGGTCATCCAGTTCTGGAATGCCCTGTGGAGACAAACAGACTAGCCATTTACTTTGGCCAGTTGCGAGCAAATATGTGGGTTTTAAATTTTCCTTCCCTTCCTTTTCAATCTTTTTTTTTTTTAACATCGGGTTTTATTTAATTGGTTTTATTTAAACCAATTTCATTGTAATTTTAGTACAATGACAATAAAGATGATGATGATGATGATGATGTTGATGATGATGATGATGATGATGATGATGATGATTCTGCAGTGGGTTATTTTTGTTTAAAAAAACGATATTCTGATGCATCACTATTTATTATAGTTACTTACCTACTAAACGTTGCAGACCGCCGTTTTTTGTTTAAACAGTTTTATCAGTTATATTAAAAGTGGCTGCAGGAAAATATTCTTTGGAAGGGGAGCATATACATTTTTTTTAAAAAGAATAAACAAAGGAAAGTGTGCCAAAGTCCACACGGATTCTGCCTGGAGGCTTGTTTGCACAAGAGTTGCAAGGCTTCAGTGGGAACGGCAATTAAATTTTCATACCAATACGATTTTATCTCAGGCAGCATTTGAATCAGATGCCTACTGTTATTTGGCTACTGCGTTAACCTACTAAGTTGCATAGTATAATCCAGAGATAGTTTCATGGCCAAAGAGGGGGGGAGAGGGAAACCTTGGAAATTTCGTTAAGTTGTGACTTTGAACTAGCCTTGTACTATTTATAGATTTGATTAACCTACTCTTACAGATTGGTATTTCAGCAATATAATGGGTTTTATATATGATGGTTATTTTGGCTATACTCTTTTATGATTGTAGCTACAACAACAGGCATCGAGATCTTCGGAACTTTAAAATAGATTGCTCACTGAGCCTTTCTTAGCCACTGCTAACATCATCAGAGTGTAAAAGCCATTAAAGAGATACCTGCCTTTATACAATGTTAATCCATTTGGCCATTGCGCGCTTGATAGGCCCATCCACCCGCCTCCCACCTGTAATTAGCTTTGTTGTTTTTACATTGGGCATGTTAATCGATGCTCCTGTTCCTTCCTCCCTTATCCTCCCATTTTTAGGACTATTCACAATACACACACTCCCTCTCTTACTCACACACACACACACACACACACACACACACACACCAGATAGATAGATAGATGATAGATAGATAGATAGATAGATAGATAGATAGATAGATAGATAGATAGATAGATAGATAGATACATTGTGTAATAGCTATATACAGAGAGAGATCACACCCTGTAGCCAGGAAATGATTCCTGTCCAAGTTGGGGGTGGGGGGAGGGAATGGTATTTCCAGAAGCTTTTTCAGGAAATTATTTTTTAAAAATCTGACTCTCTCTCTCTCTCTCTCTCTCGCTCTCTCTTTCTCTCTCTCTCTCTCTCTTGCTATCTCTCTCTCTTTCTCTCTCTCTCTTTCTCTTTCTCTCTCTCTTTCTCTCTCTCTCCATCTCTTTCTCTCTGTTCCCCCCCCCGAACTTCTGCTTGGCCCATTGGACCCTGTTTTCACCTTCCCCGGGTTCTGGAGGCTTTCCTGAGGAGCCTGGGGAGGAACAAAACAGCCTCCCCCAGTCCCCTGGAGGAAATACCAAGCTCAGCTTGGAGATGAGCAGTGTGGCATGCCCGGGGGGGTGGGGGGGTTATAGGGGGTTCTTTGCATGCATGTGCATGCTGGGGGTGTGCTTTGCATTATGGGTGCTGGCATACACATGCACTATTGTGCAAGCGCGCTCACATTTTTGGCACCCAACAGCAAAAAGATTAGCCATCATTGTCCTATTCTATTCTATTCTATTCTATTCTATTTCTAGTCTAATTGATGATTTTGCTGCTGCCTAAGCAATCAATCTCTTGCAGGTGTCCTCACCATGCTCCAACTTTTTGGAAACCCGCTCAAAACCATGTGCCTTGCTCTGGAACATTTAACCTGTTTCACTCGGGGAACAGGATAGGATTAATATAAACCCTTGAACCTGACCCAGCTGGCACCGGGCGACTTTTCTCACCCATAGGAAATAATACGGGGAGAGGCTCTTTTCCTTCTGCCCGCCCGGAGTTCCTTTTTTTAAACGGGATGTCCAAATGGCCACTCTAGCAATATGTGAACTGAGGACAAGGTCACCATCAGCAGTCGGAGGAGATTAGAAGCACATCCAAAGTAAAGAGAGATCTGGCAACCAGCCACACCACTTCTCCTAAAGACGGAAGGTGGGGGGAGGGGGGGTTTAGAAGGAATGCTGGGTTTTGTTTCGGGTTCTTTTGTACAGAACGGTTACAAAATCAAGCTGTGCTGATTTAAAATCATATTTGGCCTAGCCAGCGGTGGGATTAAAAAATGTTAGCAACCAGTTCTCTGCCTGTGGGCGTGGCCTACTCAGCCTCCTGCATCATGGCAGGGGGGGAGTTTCCACCTTCTCCAGGTTCCAGAGGATTTCCCTGAGCCTCCTGGAGTGCAAAAACTGCTTTCCCCGGGCTTAAGGAGTCTCTCCGGAAGCCGGAAATGGGCCCATTTCTGGACTTCCGGGAGGCCCATTTTTCGCCCTCCCATAGTCTCCGCACAGGCCCTGCACTTATCTGGCATGATGAACGGACCGCGGAGGGGCAGGGTGGGTGGGGCCAGCCAGTCCTTGCAACAACCGTTTCGCAAACCGAATGCAAAATTAACATCCGGTTCTCCCGAACCGGTGCGAACCGGCTGAATCCCACCCCTGGCAATGTGGCAAGCTAGCCGTCAACTCGTAATTGATGACTCGTGAATTAATTAGGGCATCTTTTGGAAACCTGACACTAGCGTTTCTAAACGATCCAGCACTGTGATACAAAAAAATAAACACACACACAAAGAAAGAACAAGCTTTACAGGTAGTTCTTGACTTACAAACATCCGTTTAGTGACCGCTCAAAGTTATAACGGCACTAAAAAAAAAAAGACGCGTGACCACTTTCCGCAAGGAAAGATCGTAAAACAGGGCAAAACTCACTCAACCCATGTCTCAGCAACAAAAATGTTGAGTTCCATTGTGGTCATAAGTCAAGGACCCAGACCGGTATGCCACTACCCGGTTTGGCTGAATTGGGGCGAACTGGTAGGAATCTGCTGAGCCAGATTCAACCACTTTGGCCATCCCTGATCCAGGTGTCAAAGATGAAGTGACCACCAAGTACAACACACACACATACACACATACACACACAATAAAACAAATATCCAGGAATTCAAGTGATTACATTTAAGGCCTAGAAACCAAAGCCACTTCGCCAAGATCGAGAGCAGGCAATCTGCAGCTCCACTACATCACCCATACCCTCCTTTCTTGATTCCCCCACCTTCTGTGACCGCAACTGCCCAACGCGTGGCACAGTTTCTCACTGAACTCATGCCACAATTCCTCACCAAACTCCGGCGTCTGCTGAGGGCTCCAGAGAAAGCTCTTGCGGGTGCGTCCAAAACTCTCTTAAGAACCAAAATCCTTTAATGGTCACATCGTACCTCACCGAGTTCTTAAGCTGCACCGAACAACAAGAGGTGTTTCGTAGCTCTCTTCAGCAGGGAGAGAAGATGGGATCAGCATAAGCTGGGTTCTGCTCTTATTCTTCCCATTCGCTCTCTTTTAAAATAACTAAACCAGGTTGCTTGTCCAGCCTGCATCCGAGGAGACCCAGGAAGAGTGGAAGTTCCCAAAGCAAACGAAGATTCCATAGGTTATCCCGTCCTGTTTTCAGATATGATATGTGTGTTCTGTCTATCCGATGCACGGTTGCTTAGCAACCAGTCTGTTTACGTCACTACAGGTAATAAAGTCAACGTACATCCATGCGAGGTATCGGATTGAATAAATACCATTGTTGGGGTTGGGGGGGGGGACCCTCAGGCTGGAAGAGAATTTAATTTGGAACCTCATCTTCTGAGTGGTGGGGCTCAGCGGAGGTACAGCAGGGGTCCTTCAAGAATTAACAACCGGTTCCTGCGTTTCCTCCTCATTGTTATTTCAATAGGCATCGGTATATAATAGCAAACTGTATTTTTAGTAGGATGCCATCAGGAAATTTCTAGAGGAAGGAGAATCTGCAGCAATAAACTTCTTCTGGTACTGCATTGAGTCATCATGGAAAAAGTATGGAATAACATGTTAGGGACACGGTCGCTCAGCGGCTAAGATGCTGAGCTCGCAAAGTCGGCCGTTCGGTGGTTTGAATCCCTGGCGCCACATAATGGAGTGAGCTCCTGTTACTTGTCCCAGCTTCTGCCAAACTAGCAGTTCGAAAGCACGTAAAAATGCAAGTAGAAAAATACGAACCATCTTTGGTGGGAAGGGAACAGCGTTCCGTGCGCCTTCGGGGTTTAGTCATGCCGGCCACATGACCACAGAGACGTCTTCGGACAGCACTGGCTCTTTGCCTTTGAAATGGAGATGAGCGCTGCCCTCTAGAGTCAGGAACAACTAGTACATCTGTGCGAGGGCAACCTGTACCTTTACCTTTTATATAGTAACAAACTATATTTTAAGTATGATGCCATCAGGAAATTTGTAAAGGCGGGAGAATCTGGAGCAATAAACGTCTTCTGGTACTGCGCTGAATCATCATGAAAAAGTATAGAATTACATGAGTATATTTGGCACATTATGTGTAAATACATCCAATTAGTAGGAAATTCTGGAATATTCAGTCTTGAACTCCTGGTTTAGAGAAAGCTGTGTGGATGTATTTGATATTTTAAAAATAGAGCAATTCCCCAAAATTACAGTGCTCAACAAGCTGCAATGAAAATATAAAGATAGTAGTTATTTTTTATTAGTATCCTTGCATTTTATCCTTCTTGCATTTGGCTAATCTCTGCTGATTTTACCGTCTGATTAGCCTCTCCCTTTTTGAAGTAGCAGTATCTCTCACCTTAAGGAAGGCTGAGCGCCAAAGAACGGAGGCCTTTGAACTCTGGTGCTGAAGAAGACTCTTGCGGGGTCCCTTGGACTGCAAGGCCATCCAACCGGTCAGTCCTAGAGGAGATCAACCCTGACTGCTCTTTAGATCCTGAAGAGGAAATTCAAGTACTTTGGCCACCTTATGAGAAGGAAGGACTCCCTGGAGAAGAGCCTCATGCTGGGAAAGATGGAGGGCAAAAGAAGAAGAAGGGGACGACAGAATGAGGTGGCTGGATGGAGTCACCAAAGCAGTCGGCGTGAGCTTAAATGGACTCCAGAGGATGGTAGAGGACAGGAAGGCCTGGAGACTAAGACATATGAAGAACGGCTGCAGGAGCTGGGTATGTCTAGTTTGATGAAGAGAAGGACCAGGGGAGACATGATAGCAGTGTTCCGATATCTCAGAGGGTGCCACAAAGAAGAGGGAGTCAAACTTTTCTCCAAGGCACCTGGGGGCAGGACAAGAAGCAATGGGTGGAAATTAACCAAGGAGAGAAGCAACTTAGAATTAAGGAGAAATTTCCTGACAGTAAGAACAATTAACCTCTGGAACAGCTTGCCTCCAGCAGTTGTGAATGCCCCAACCCTGGAAGTCTTTAAAAAGATGTTAGACAGCCATTTGTCTGAAATGGTATAAGGTTCCTGCCCATGCAGGGGGTTGGACTAGAAGACCTACAAGGTCCCTTCCAACTCTGCTATTGTATTGTATTATTGTATTGTAACGTTGTCCATGGGGTCACAATGGGTCGGACACAACTTTACAACTAACAACAATATCTTTCATTCAACAAGGAGGTGCCGGTTTGCTGGGGTCTGTCCATCTATCAGTCCATCTATCCGATGTCTCCAAAGTGGTATTTCCCTGGTTGGGAAGAAACTAAAGATCCATCCACTCCCGTTTCTCATCCTCTCAGGAAAAGGTCAGGATTTGTTTATTTTTTCCGTTCAACAACTGCGTGTGATTTCAAAACTCTTCTGACGCTTTCAGGACTCGTTAAATGATCCGATTGCTGGAAAGGTCAATCAGATCTTATGAAGGGTGTGCTTCAAATCGCTTTAATGAAGTGAAAATTTGGAAAGAGAGAGAGAGAGAGAGAAGAAAGAGAGAAGAGAGAGAGAGGGAGAGAGAGAGAGAACAGAACCTCTTGTTTAGATTAACCTTCCCAATCTTGGCTTTCCGAATCTAGCAGAAAGGGAAGGTAAATTAAGAATCTATATTTTTAACAGGTGTTAAGAGCCAAGAAAAAATTGGCAACTGTGCAGTTTTCCTTCTTTCTCCTGTGACAAGCTGCAAATGATAAAATGTCTTCTAGGTAACACTTACAGGTGCAGAGTTCAGTCATGATCCTATGCATCAACTTTAAGTTACTTGGAGCCCTCCAGATGTTTTGGATTCTGACCCCTTCCTACCCCAGCCAGGAGAGCCAATAATCCAAGATGATGGGGACAGAAATCCAGAAACATCTGGAAAACAGCAGGTTGCTTTATCCTGCAGTGTGAAGCCTTGGCGATTCCTTTCGTAGCAAAGGGAATCAATGTCTCTCTCTCTCCCTCCATCTGTCTCTCTTTCTCTCTCTCTCTCTCTCTCTCTCTCTCTCTCTCTCTCTTCCTCCATCTCTCTGTCTCTCTCTGTCTCTCTCTCCCTCCATCTCTCTCTCTCTCACACACGCATTGCACATTTTACGATTGCTCCTGCCTACGTCATTACAGCAAAACAAAGCAAAAGGCTCACCAGGCCACTTCCCCTGTGCGGTTGGTATTTTCAAACACTTCAATCAGAAGACAATTATGATTACAGAAAGAAAACACACAGAGACACAAGCAGTTCCCTGAAGCATCATGGTCGTTTTGGGACAGCCTCCTGCATGTTTAATAGGAAGCATCGCCTGCAAGCATGGCAACTTTCTGTTGAATAATAATAGACAGGAATTCAAGGAGGCTGAAAAACAGCAACAATCGTGTCGTGGGACCTCCGGGTCCCCCATTTGCTGATGTCACAAGATCTGAAGCATTTGGGTGTCATTTGGTGGGCCTGGAACAGCTGGATTCTGAAGCTTAACGACAGTTCTCTTCTTCAACCCGATATGCTCCAGAGATTTTGCAATATTTCAGATAGATAGATAGATAGATAGATAGATAGATAGATAGATAGATAGATAGATAGATAGATAGATAGATAGATAGATAGATAGATAAAAATAGATAGATAGATAGATAGATAGATAGATAGATAGATAGATAGATAGATAGATAGATAGATAGATAGATAGATAGATATTCATTCTCTCTTGCAACTGAGATGAGATGCATCATCTTGGGGGTTAAATTTCCAGGGATTTAGGAAGAGAGAGATCGGAAAGGATTATTATTCTGGGAATCCAGATGCTTCTACCAAGGGATCCCCAATGAGAAAAATAAGCAGGAGGCCTGGGAAGTAAACACAGCTTTTCGTAAATGTGGTCAGGAACACTTGACTGAACGCTGCCTCACTCCGGCCTTTGCACGAAAACAAGCAGGCTCGGGCTTCGTAAGTTCTCAAATAAAACGGATTTGTTTTTATTTGTGCCTTAAATAAAACAATTTTGCATGCTCCCTTGAGAAAGGATGCTTCTATTTTATGACCGGTGGTGTTAGCCAAATCTCTGATAGGCAAGCACTGTTTTCTTCCATTCCTTATAAAGAACTTAGGATCCACATTTTTAATTTGGTCACCAATTCCCTACTGGCTTCATTCGTTCTGGGAAGGAAGAAGGCAGCCGGCCAACCTGAAATTTCAAATTGCTTTGTGTTGTTGAGAACTGGTTTATTTTGGTTCTTTTTCAAGGTCAGCAGCCATGGCTGCTGTTCAGAGCTGCCTTTAGGAATCAATTGACAATCTTCTTTCCCCGTTGCAAAACGGTAAGAGTCCGACGACATATCACGTCGCTTGTCAAATTTCCACCCTTCGATGCTACTTTTTGTAACTTGTGTGAATTTCAGCTCACAAGTTTCGTTGCCCATAGAAGAGAATATGTGTAACTTAAGAGTTGAAAGATGGAGTGAGTGAGTGAGTAAGTGAGTTAGTTAGTTTGCTTTATGGTCCTTGCACCTCGTACGACGAAATTAAATGCTATCTTCAGTGTACATTATAACTATAAAAATAAAAGGCAAACACACGTCCTTCACATTCTACTATATTGTTTCCTAATATGATTTGATTGCATATTTGTACCCTATGAATATCATTACCTGTTGCACCTTATGATACTTGATGAATGTATCTTTTCTTTTATGTATACTGAGAGCAAATGCACCAAAGAGAAATTCTTTGTCTTTCCAATCATAGACCAATCATAAAGAATTCTATTCTATTCTGTTCTGTTCTGTTGTGTTCTGTTCCTATTTCTATTCTTATTTCTATTCTATTCTATTCCTATTCTTATTTCTATTCTATTCTATTCTGTTCCTATTCTATTCCTATTCCTATTCTATTCCTATTCTATTCTATTCCTATTATTTATTCTATTCTATTCCTATCCTTATTTCTATTCTATTCCTATTCCTATTCTATTCCTATTCTATTCTATTCCTATTATTTATTCTATTCTATTCCTATTCCTATCCTTATTTCTATTCTATTCTATTCCTATTCCTATTCTATTCTATTCCTATTCTATTCTATTCCTATTCCTATCCTTATTTCTATTCTATTCTATTCCTATTCCTATTCTATTCTATTCCTATTCTATTCTATTCCTATTATTTATTCTATTCTATTCTATTCCTATTCCTATCCTTATTTCTATTCTATTCTATTCTTATTCTTATTCTTATTCCTATTCCTATTCTTATTCCTATTCTATTCTATTCTATTCTATTCTATTCTATCCTATCCCATCCCATTCTATTCCATACAACTGAATTGAAAACCCTTGATATTGTATTAATATTGCACTTGGTGAACAGCAATTTTAATGATTAAGACCCCTGCTTATAGACTGCTCCTCCCTAAGGAGGCTCATCTGGCCCAACTGTGTAGCTTTTTAAAAAATTCTAGAGGTGAAACTAATAAGTCTTTGCTTCCGGTATTTTGCATTTTAATGGTTTAATCAATAATGTGACAGAGTTTCCCTGGAGATTTGCTTAGCCCGGTTCAAGCTTTTGGAAATCATATTTATTGCTTGCTTGCTTGTTTGTTTCAATGCAGGTATTGCTTGCCTGCAAAGCAGCTCTGGGCAACCGACAATACAACAAGCAATAAAAATGTAATACAGAAGAAAACAAGATGAGATCCAATTGCTTAAAAGGCGGGGGAAGGGGGGAAACAGACACAAATCCTTCCCATAAGACAGGGATGTCCAAACTTGGGAACTTTAAGACTTGTGGACTTCAACTCCCAGAATTCTGGGAGTTGAAGTCCACAAGTCTTAAAGTTCCCAAGTTTGGACATCCCTGCCATAAGAGGTGCCATCCATCCTGACCTACATCTTCCTTTTTAAATGGGTCTTTGAGGATTGTGATGCCTAGTGGGTAAAGCCTTCTTCTTGTTGTGGCTGCACCGTGGTGCCTCTTTGTCTTTTGCGAACGGCTCAGCTGAGCTCACAATACACCCCCTTGTCTCCAAGTTGGGAATGGGACAAGATGGGGATGTGGCTAGTTAATTAACCACAAGATGAAACTCTGCCTTGGCACATTTTTCCCCCACTCCAGTCGTAGTTTTATCTTCTTCATCTTCTAATTTGTGATGGGACTCGAGAAGATTCGCTTTATAAATCAAAAGGCAGTTTGTGCAACAGCGAAAATGATGTTTGGCGCTGCGACACTGCCCTCTAGTGCTATTTCATCCTCCGTTTCCTCTTCCCCAGGGGGTGCAATTTTGCAAAAGAAATCAAAACATGACTAAAAAGGAAAAGCAAACACCCACTAGCAAGGGCTTCTCCAGGGGGAATGCAAGCTTTTACCACCAGGTGAGGTTTCACCTCGGGCCAAGGAAAAAATGTTTTAGAACAAAGTAAGGAGATAACAGTCAGATTCGCACTTTCAATATGAATTCCCCATGCCTACTTATTTACTCTCTTATAATCCCTTCTTCTCCAGTGTAAATACATACATAAATTCCAACTTGCTAATTTTAGAACAAAGTAGGGAGAGAACAGTCAGATTCACATTTTCAATGCATGAATGCCTGTTTATTCTCTTATAATCCCTTTCTCTCCAATGTAAATGCATACATTAATTCCAACTTGCTTAATTTTAGAATAAAGTTGGGAGAGAACAGCCAGATTCATATTTTCAATATGTATTCCCCATGCGTGCCTGTTTACTCTCTTATAATCCCTTTCTCTCCAATGTAATTGCATACATTAATTCCAACTTGCTTAATTTTAGAATAAAGTTGGGAGAGAACAGCCAGATTCATATTTTCAATATGTATTCCCCATGCGTGCCTGTTTACTCTCTTATAATCCCTTTCTCTCCAATGTAATTGCATACATTAATTCCAACTTGCTTAATTTTAGAATAAAGTTGGGAGACAACAGTCAGATTCACATTTTCAATGTGTATTCCCCATGCATGCCTGTTTATTCTCTTATAATCCCTTCCTCTCCAATGTAAATGGATACATTAATTCCAACCTGCTAATTATCCCACCATTGGGATGAATATTGCAAAGGCCTGGATAGTGGAAAGTACTATATGAAACTGATTGATTCATTTTGTCACTTATAAGCAGGAAGCCCAATTGCAATCACACGTCATACTTTGTGACAGAGGTTGCTAAACAAGGACTACATGTAAAGTTCTTTTCCAGTTTTACTGTGATGCCAGATGTTAAATTTGAGCTCTGCCACGTGCAAACATATGGCAAAGAGGTTGTCCAGCCCCTGAGCTCCCGTAAAACATTTATTATTTTATTTAATAAGTCATAATGTACATTTTGGGTTGCTTTATTTACCACCCGTTCCTCCTTTTGTAACAGCTTGTTTTCCCTTTCTTTTTCCCTCCCTCCCTTTTCTACTTCCTTCCTTCCTCCTCTCCTTCCCCTTCCTCCTTCCCTTCCCTTTCTCCTACTCCTGCTTTTCCTCTTCCCCTTCCTACCCTCTCTCCTTCTCTTTCTCTTCCTTCCATCCTCCTCTCCTTACCTCTTTCTTCTTTCCCCCATCATCCTTTCATTCTCTCCTCCAACCATAAATGTAAAGAAGAATAGCAATTATGTGAATGTATACTTAAAAGGGTATGTAAGAGAATAAAAATAAATAAATAAGTATTTGGGGGGGGAAATTAAGAAAATATATAAAAGGAAAAAAACACGGTCAAAATATTTTGCCCCAGAAGCAAAAATCAATCTGCCCATTATACGCTCTCTACATGGGGCTCCCCTTGCGGTGCACCCGAAGACTACAGCTAGTTCAGAATGCAGCCGCGCGGGCAATATTGGGTACTTCTAGGTATTCCCATGTAACACCACTCCTGCGCGAGCTGCACTGGCTGCCTGTGATCTTTCGGGTGCGCTTCAAGGTGCTGCTCACCATCTTCAAAGCGCTCCATGGCATGGGACCTAGCTATCTGCGGGATCGCATCCTATCCCATACATCCCTGCGGCCGATTCGCTCCCACAGAGAGGGGCTTCTCTGGGTGCCATCCACTAGGCAATGCCAGCGGGTGACGCCCAGGGGAAGGGCCTTCTCTGTGGCGGGCCCGACCCTCTGGAACGACCTACCCCTCGAACTTAGATCTATCCCGGACCTCCGCTCCTTCCGTCAGCAACTAAAAACCTACTTTTTCCAACAGGCCGGCCTGGCCTAACCTACCGTTTTCAGCCTTAGTTGTTTAGTAGAGAAATTTTAAATTGGGCTTTAGGGATTTTAATGGGGTAGTTTTTAGCACAGGGTGTAATTTAATATAGTTTTAATGTATTTATGTATTTATTGTGATGTATTGTATTTTTTATATTTTCCTGTGCACCGCCCCGAGTCGAATAAATGAAATGAAATGAATACAACCTGGTAACACACAAAAGAAACAATCTCAAAACGGCATGAGTGCAAATGTGTTTTATTGGCATAAATACATAGAGAAAACCCTTTTGGGTAGCGTTGTGTTAATCATGTGCTTTCTGCTAAGGATTATTAAGTACATTTGATTTATGTAAACAGATTCTGCCAAACAACCTGTGTTAGATTGGCACCCATCAAGGAAAGACTGAAACAAAGTGAGGCAAAAACGAAAAGTATACAAAATACTCAAAAACTGGAGGTACATTTGGAGGGAGGGGGAAAGCATTTTCAGACTAGAGGCGTCTAATCTAAGATTTGGGAAGAAGGAAATTAAAAAGAGGCATTTAGAGACCTGATCTATAGCAGTGGATATCATTCTTCTGAAGCATCTAAAAGTGATTATTTATTATTTAAGTTGGGCAACAGGCAAATCATACATTTCTAGGACAAATATCTTCCTTGTCCAGCAATGTAAATCTCTCTTTGGATCCATCTAAAGCCACCCATTCTTGGTGGAAGAAAAAAAGCTCTATGTATCTGATATCCAGAACATGAGTAATTTTCACTCTACTATCAACAAGCCCAAATGTGACCATCGTCAACCATATATAAATTCTAATCAAGGTGCAGCAGAAAAACAGAATAAGAGTTGGGAGGGACCTTGGAGGTCCTCTAGTCCAACCCCCTGCTCATCTGGAACCTGTACCATTTCAGACAAATGGTTGCCCAATCTCTTCTTAAAAACTTCCAGTGTTGGTGCACTCACAACCTCGTTCTACTGATAAATTGTTCTAACTTTGGTTGGGAGTAGTGGGGGCTGTAGTACTAATACAATCATGGGGTCAAGCAAGATTTATAAAGGTCACCAGTTCACCAGTTACTGATGCAATTTAAGTAACATCTGCAAGTAAGAATGCATTTTGTAAAAAAAATATTAGCTTAACCTAAATAGTGTAAAATACAAAAGTAGTAGAAATCTGGGCCCATCTCTGTTTGTTCTGTCTTGCCTTAAATTTCACATTGTGTGGTCTTCAGATCTTTAAAGACTATTAAACAGGAACAGAAAGATTCACATTCAACTGAGGTCTAATCTTTTTCTAGCTGCCTTCCTGTAATAGGCTGAAGCAGAGGTAGATTTGTAATATCAACCATGAAACTCTAGAATCTAGTAGAGGATCACAAAAATTCCTATATTCTTGGGAGCGAAGACTAAAAAAAAACAGGGAGAGTCCAGATGTTGTCCAAATACCAGCTGGAAAATACCCCCTCACTGCTGAAAAAGCAGAACAGGTCGAAGGGCCAGTTCACCACACATTATTTCAGGTAAGGACCTTGGATATCCAAAGACTGTAGGACCTTTATATTGCTTTCGGTGGGATTTGTGAGAGGCTTCCAGAAACAAAGTCAATGTGTGGAAGCCAGATTGGCTTAATGACCATGCAAAGTCACATAACAACCATGGCCACACAAAAAAAAAAAGGTTGTAAAATCAGATACGACTCACTAAATAACTGTATTGTTTAGCAATGGAAGTTGCAATCCTAATGGTTTTCATGAGGCAAGGACCACTTGCATAAAGTTGCTCTCCTTGGTCCTGAAAGGTTGGGCCTAAGGGGCTTAGTAGAGCCCCACCACAACTCTTAATGTTCTTGCTTGAGCCCTCAAGGCCCAAATGTCTAAAGTCATGATGAAACAAGACTATTCAATGTGGTGTGTGACCAGAGAAGGTTCCCCATCTTCACCGATGGCATGTTAGCTGTGTAGGCATGTCATCAGACCATGCAAACAGGTTGATTTCCGCGAATAAGGCTTGCAGCCCTACCAGCTTGTAGTAAACTAGCTCAACAACGTGAAGCTCGCTTCTCTATAAATAGTCCCAGTGGTGTCCACTCGGATGTGTCAATCAAAGAATACCTGCCCAAAGGACGGAAGCCGTCTCTGAAATGCCAACCATTTATCAAGGGGTCCTAATTACCTATGGCCCTCGTTCCCTGCTCACAATGTGTGAATAGACCAGGGGTGGGCAAACTTTGCAACTTTAAGTCTGAAGGACTTCAGCTCCCAGAATTCTCCAGCCAGCCTTGCTGGCTGGAGAATTCTGGTTGTTGAAGTCCTTCAGACTTAAAGTTGCAAAGTTTGCCCACCCCTGGAATAGACCCTTAGGGTGCACTGTCCTGCCCTGGAGATGCGGGGAGGGGGGAGGGACACAAGTTAAGAGGAGGAGGAACCTGATTCAAAGCACAGCAACGCATGCATCTACATTGGCTTCATTATTATCACTTTAAGGAGCCAGGGGAAGCTAGCCTCTTCATCTTACGACTCATGCATTCCTCTCAGAAGGTGGCCTGTGCTTCAGACAGACCTCCTCCTAATCAAAATAAGACTTCAAGGTGCCACGGCGACGTATGTCGCAGGTCCAGCAGTGGAACCCTCCTCCCAAAGAATTGGCGTGACGGATGTTCACTTTGATGGTTGAAATGCCTGTAGGCGAAAAGAAGAAGAAGAAGAAGAAGATGAAGGCTTTCTAGTTATGATATTGCATGTAAGCCTTGGGTAGAAGACTCTGTGAAGGTCTCAAATCCCATAACCCCAATGTCTGTCCAATCAGGGAGGAGTCATAGCAATAGCATTTAGACTTATATGCTGCTTTACAGCCCTCTTTAAGCAGCTTACAGTCAGCCTGTTGCCCACAATCTAAGTCCTCATTTTACCAACCTCATTTTACCAACTTGAGTCAACCTTGAGCCACTCAGAATCAAACTTCTGGAGTGAGCAGCAAGTTAGACTGCAGTACTACATTATAACCACTGTGTCACCAGGGCTCCTACATCTTACATCCTCTTCTTTTTTTCCCAGGGCTGATCAGAAAGATGAAGTGGTATCTCTTGGAAGGAGACATCACATATCTCTAAAACGTGAAGGACATCTAGTCTTCTCTTAACCTTGAAGGAAGATCAAGGTACAGGCAGAGATCTGGAAGGTTAGGAAGCCAGCCGTATCTCCAGATCTCAAAAGGGCTGATCAGGTGTGAAGTTCAACTTTTTGTGCCTACAAAAGCTTTGGCTGAATTGGTGGCCTTCCAAGATGTTGAACTTCCAAACTCCAACTTGCACTTTGGATCTAGAAGAGATTCATGCTTCTGGAGGACACTTACGTTGGAGAAACACTGAGTTGGGGGAATCTGGGTTAAATTATCTTAGGAAAATGTGTGCTCTACAGACACAAACTCTGAAAATGATTCTTCCATGAAACGTTGGCCCATCTAGCTAAATTTGGTCTTACCTAGGCTTTCAAAGAGCTTCTGGATCGGGGTTTCGTTGGCATCTACCATCACGCGTTTCTCACCCAGCATCAGGACATTCATGGAAAGCCACTTCGACGACATCCACAGCGGATGATCTAGAGATGAAAACATTAGGCAGTCATGGATGTCTCGCCATGCAACCCTCCCAATCGAACGTTGGCTTCCCAAGTCATGGCTTCCATGCGGAAACAAACAAAGCCAAACCTACTATCAGGGATGAGAGGAAGTGGTGGATGAAGGATGGTCCAGCCTGCCTTCTTGAAGAGGTCAATCTAAGAGAGTCGGGGGGGGGGAGAAAAACAGACAACTTCACACTGGGAATCACATTTGCCTTCTACGTATGTTCTCCAGCTCTGCACTTCTAGTAAGTCTGCTAGTTTTTCTGCCGTGACATAAAAATGACAGATGAACCAGCAGTTTAATCTGCCCAGCAACCAAGAACAGGATCATAACGGAAGAAGCTTCTCTTCCAATGCCAATTTCGACCTTTTGCATCTTGTCTGGCGCTAAGATCTTTCCTCTCTCTGTGTTTTTGCAAAGTCTGATTTCCTGCCTGCCCATGGATGTAATGGCATGTGTGGGTGACCTTGGGGAAGGAGGGGAAGAGGTGTTGCCTAGGAAACAGATAAGAGAGGCAGGAGCCCCCAGTGGCTCAATGATCCAAGGGAGCCTTCCTAAAGGATCAAACAGTTAAGACTTGGCAGTGAGCAGTTGCGCTTTTCGATCGGCAAGAATCTGTTAAGATAGCCTTACCATAAAGTTAGAATTAGTTCATCTATTCCTGTTTCCTGTCTGGTTGATTTCCTGGGAAGAACTGACAGTGGGGTTTTAAATGTTTTGACGTTTCTTTTTCAGTCACGGTCCACGTTTAGCTTCTCTATGTTTCTTAGCTCATCAAAATTAGCTCATTAAACTCACAGGCTTGCTCCCATACCCAAACTCACTGTCCAAAAAGTTCACGTCTCTAGGAAGGCAATTTTTTTTTTCCGGTGCCGCTGTTACTTAGAATGGTTAGAAAAGGTCTGGGACTATCTGAAATGCCCCATTCCTCTGGGAAGCCCACCCACCCACCCCCTTACCTCATTACAGGGGCGATCTGGATTAGAAAGCACGAGCCCAGGGCCAATGATATTAAAAGTAGCATCGATGTGCATCGGGTTGGGGTCTTTGAAAGAAATAGTATGGACTCTGTAGTCCGGAGCAAGATGTCTCCTCATCCACTCAATGCCCATGAAATTTGTAACCTGCGACAATGGAGAAAGGAAAGCCAAAAATGTGGTTTATAGCGGAATATAAACTTAATCAATGAATCCCTCTGTGATCCGAATCAACGTGGATAGTTGGACTTTCCCAAATTTTGTAAGTTCAGTGGTATTCCCAGTTATGTGAGCCGTGGTGGCACAGTGGTTAGAGTGTAGTACTGCAGGCTGCTTCTGCTGACTGCCGGCTGCTTGCAATTTGGGTATGAGCCTGGGTGGTGTACTGGTTAGAGTGTAGTACTGCAGGCTACTTTTGCTGACTGCCGGCTGCTTGCAATTTGGCAGTTCGAATCCCACCAGGCTCAAGGAGAACCAGTGGTCTAGTGGCAATTACAACTGCCTCACATGTAATACTTCCCTGGTTCGAATCCCAGTAAGGGTATGGCTAGCTGATGAGAGCTAAATAGCTTGAAATAGATCTATCCTAGTCTCCGTTGTTTATTTATTTATCAGCACAAACACAACACACACACACACATACACATATATATACTTGTGTCACAACACCCTGTTAAGCCCCAATTAAGGGAGGAAGCATACTGCTTTCCTTTTCTGCCTTTCAGCTCATCACCAGAGACCATCTAGACCATCTTGTTTGTTTATTTATCAGCTCAAAAACCACACACACACACACACACACACACAAATATATTGGGTTGGGGTAAAACTAACACATATATATAATTGTTTCCACAACACCCTGTTAGGGCCCCAATTAAGGGAGGAAGCATACTGCTTTTCCTTTTCTGCCTTTCGGCTCATCACCAGAGACCATCTAGACAGAAAGCCATGAATTCCGTTGTGTAATATTTTTTTTTGAATCCCAGTATGGCTAGCTGATGAGAGCTAAAAAGCTCGAAATAGATCTATCCTAGTCTCCCTGACTTATTTATTGATCAGCTCAAAAACGTAACATACATACATACATACATACATACATACATACATACATACATACATATAATGTGTGTTTGTATCCGTGAACACTGTATACTTACAAGACTTACACTCTGCTGTGTAGATAAATAAGGGGTGTTTTCCTTCCCTTTAAGGACATTTCGGGCAGGGTCTTCATTCACTCACCTGACTTCTTTGCACAAAGATATCTCTCCCAGCTCTTATGAAGTCTGCAGCATCAAAACAGGGCTCAAATTCAGTGGTGACAAATTTCCCCTGGGCAGCCAATCTGTGCCTGTCCTCCACTGTGCGGATGGGATAATCCTAATTTTTAAGACAGATATAGCACATCATCCCTGGGACCCAGTGGAGGCAAAAAGCATACAGCATACTTAGGGAAATTGCAGTGGCCGGAAGAGAAAAAGGCACTTGTATATAAACAAACCCCCATTCCCTCCCGGCACTGATCATGTTACCTAGTTGGGTAATGAAACGTCTGAAAGAAAATAACCAAGTTCAGAAAGCCCCAAAGACCCCCCAGTCATCGTCATTGTCCTCCTCCTTCCCCTCTTCCTTCTCCTCCTCCTCCTTCCCCCTCCTCCTTCTCCTCCACTCCGCAAACCCCACTCCCTTCTAGTACCCCTCCTTCCCCCTCCTCCTTCTCCTCCACTCCGCAAACCCCACTCCCTTCTAGTACCCCTCCTTCCCCCTCCTCCTTCTCCTCCACTCCGCAAACCCCAGTCCCTTCTAGTACTAATTACTAATTACCCTTAGTTGGGTAATGAAACGTCAGCAAGAAAACAATCAAGTTGAGAAAGCATCAAAGATGCAACAGTCATTGTCCTCCTCTTCCTTCTTCCCCTCTTCCTCCTCCTCCTCCTCCATTCCACAAACCTCACTCCCTTCTAGCACTGCTATTACATAGCTGGGTAATGAAATGTCTGCAAAACAATCAAGTTCAGAAAGCATCAAAGATCCCAGAATCCTTCTCCTTCTCCTCCTCCTTCTCCTCCTCTAACTTTGCCTTCTCCTCCATTCTACACACCCTACTTCTATCTGGCATTGATGATGTTACCTAGTTGGGTAAGGAAACATCTGCAAGAAAACAATCAAGCTTAGGGAGAACCCCAAGGACCCCAGAGTTCAAACCTCAGTCCCAAATATCCTCTTCTATTGATCGTTTTGGAGAACCAGAAAATGTCACTGGCATTTGACAGCTACCTGGTCATAAAGCTCATCAGACATTGTGGGCTTCGGAGCTGTTGTCCATTTGGCTCCCTGGTGAAAATACTCTTTAATGACTGGGCGATACGCTCTGTATTCGAAGAAGCGGGCACGCCAGGCCATCGGCGCTTCGATGATCTCGTTCCCAATTACGAGTAAAATGTCTCTCGGCATAGCTGCGTACATGCCTGGCAGGGAAATCAACACACACACAGCCTGTTATTCCATCTCTGTGCTGAGCTGCTGAATAGCACGCTTTGGAATATACAACCACAAAGTTTCCAGCACGCTTGCTATATATATATATTTTTGTAAAACAATTGTATTGGTTTTTGAAATATACGTAGGAAAAGGAATATAGGGTAAATATGACATTTTAGTAGCTTCCATGTCGGTGATGATGGTCCTCCCAAAACTTCATAAAAGTACAATTTTTTAGAAAGAACAAAGGATAAGCGTATACATACTTTACATTATATAGTTCGTACATTCAATCAAATTTTTCTTTGCCATCTAATTGAATCGACAATCACAATAAAATTTCAAATAAAGTCATTTTTGAGATCTAAGTCTTTTTGCTATTGATTCTTCTTCTTTCTTTCCTGTCATCGGGCGGGGCCGTCGCCGCCCCCCCCCCCGTCCCCCCATCTTCGTCCCCTAGGAGTGAAGAGTGCTTTTGAAGAAAGGCCTCCGCCTCTCCTAATGTTTTAACTCTAATTCTACCTCCCTCCCAGAAGACCAGCATTCCCTCTGGCAATAACCATTTGAAACACGCTTGCTATTTTTATGGTGCCAATCAAATGAAAAAAATATAGCAAGGAGAATCGAAATCCCAACGGTTATTTTTTCTTCCCCCAGTTCTAAAAGAAAACACAATGGTCAGCAACTCACGTACAGTGTGTGTTTTAGAAAAGGAAGTGCAGCAATTGATACGTTCACTCGCGCAGGTATGTGCATGAAGTTAATCTTTTGGTGATACCATTAATTTAGCAGATAAGCTGGCTAACAACGAAGAACAGGATGAGAAATCAATCCTGTTTCCAGACACCGTTATTATCCTAAATATTTCCATCCTGTTTTTAGTCACTCCATAATTGTAAACACATGGTAAAAAAGTTTTCATTGGCTTTAAAATTTAATCTTTTTTACTTTGCCTTCCCTTTCTCTTGCTTGTGCTATTTGGCCTGGCCTAACCTACCTTCCAGCCTTTTTAGTCTGAATGTCTGAATTGCTTTAATTGGGTTTTTAAGGGGTTTAGTTTTTAGGATTTTAGGTTTTTTAGCACAGGGATAAATTGTTTAATTTGATTTTATATATTTATGATGTATCTATGTTTGTACGTTTTTAATTCCCCTGTGCACCGCCCCGCGTCCCTTCGGGGAGAGGGAGCGGTCTACAAATTAAATGTATTATTATTATTATTATTAAACATTCCTCCTTGCCAATAATTTTCCTTAAGTTAAAGGTAAAGGTTTCCCTCGCACATATGTGCTAGTCGTTCCCGACTCCAGGGGGCGGTGTTCATCTCCATTTCAAAGCTGAAGAGCCAGCGCTATCTGAAGACATCTCCGTGGTCATGTGGCCGGCATGACTAAATATCGAAGGTGTACAGAATGCTGTTCCCTTCCCACCAAAAGGTGGCTTTTATTTTTCTACTTGCATTTTTACGTGTTTTCGAACTGCTAGGTTGGCAGAAGCTGGGACAAGTAACGGGAGCTCCCTCCGTTACGTGGCACTAGGGATTCAAACCGCTGAACTGGCGACCTTTCTGATCAACAAGCTCAGGGTCTTAGCCACTGAGCCACCGAGTCCCTGTAATTTTCCTTACCTGTTATACTTCCCTTGCTGTTTTCATTTTTTCTAAATAATGATTTTTTAAATACAGATAAATCATTTTTCACACTTCCGATCATTGCAACGTCTCATGATCAAAATTCAGAGGCTTGGCAGCTGGCATGTACTTATGACAGTTGCAGTGTCTCCCTGGGGTCACATGATCCCCTTTTGCGACCTTCTGACCAGCAAAGTCAACGGGGGAAGCCAGATTCACTAAACAAGCATGTTACTAACTTAACAACTGCAGTGGTCGACTTAACAACTCTGGGCAAGCAAGATCATAAAATGAGGCAAAAAATAAGTCTCGCTTAGCAACAGAGATTTGGGGAGTCAATTGTGGTCATAAGTGGAGGACCACCAGTAGTAAAAAAAAAACCTGTGTTTCTGTGACATAATGGGTGGCTTTGCGACCCAATAGTTAAAATAATAAATAAGGTGCCTTGATAATTAAGTAGGTAAACTACAGAAAATGCAGAGGAATAGAATAGAATAGAATAGAATAGAATAGAATAGAATAGAATAGAATAGAATAACAGAGTCGGAAGGGACCTTGAAGGTCTTCTAGTCCAACCCCCCTGCTTAGGCAGGAAACCCTACACCACTTCAGACAAATGGTTCTCCAACATCTTACAATACAATACAATACAATAGCAGAGTTGGAAGGGACCTTGTAGGTCTTCTAGTCCAACCCCCTGTGTGGGCAGGAACCTTATACCATTTCAGACAAATGGCTATCTAACATCTTTTTAAAGACTTGCAGTGTTGGGGCATTCACAACTTCTGGAGGCAACTTCTGTTCCCACTGGTTAATTGTTCAAACTGTCAGGAAATTCCTCCTCAGTTCTAAGTTGCTTCTCTCCTTGATTAGTTTCCACCCATTGCTTCTTGTCCTGTCCTCAGGTGCTTTGGAGAATAGCTTGACTCCCTCTTCTTTGTGGCAGCCCCTGAGATATCGGAAGACTGCTATCATGTCTCCCCTAGTCCTTCTTTTCATTAAACCAGACATAAACTAGCTATGCAAAGCACTAAACTTCGTTGAATACTAAACTATTCAGTAAAAAGTACCAGTAGATTCGAAATCAGGTGTTTTATATCGGGTTGACCAGTTGAGAACTTCTGGCCTCTTCACAATCACTCCCTCCATCTTCAAAATATTGCACATTTCTTCAATCTCAGCGATTGCTTTCTTGATGTAATCCTCAGGAAAACTCTGGCCTCCGTACTTCTGATAAAATTCCCAGTACTTATCATAGGTATTAGCCTGGGGGAAACAACAAAAAAGAAAGAGAGAAAAGCAAAGTTGATCGGAAAGACCCCATTGACAGGCAACTGCGCGAACGGTTTTTCCAACAGAGGAAGAAAACAGGATTTCTTCTGCCCGCAGAAAGGATTCACCGACTGCCCTAAGAAGGGGGAATTCATTATCACACTTCGTTATGGTTTGTTGAGCGTGTTAACAAGTTCAGCCAAAAGAGAGCATGCGCGAAAACACGAGTAGGAGCCAGGAGAGTTTTCCTTAGAAGACTTTCCTAGAAAGGGTGATAAAGTCTAGAGAACAGGCTGTTCCTGCTCCAGAAGACCCCCCTCCCACAGGTTTCAACTCCATGCCCCCAATTGTTGCTGACACTCAGGCTGTGAGGTTTGTTCAGCTAGAATTACCGCAGGGGCCGTTTCCATCGTGTATCTGGTTCAAGGGCCAGGAGAGATTTTTTTCCAGCGACAAGTAATAGTCCTTAAAGCATCTGAGATAAGTTGGTGTCAGGTAGACTGGACCCCCAAAACAGCCAGCTCAGCAATTTTCAAGTTGTGTTTTCATTCATTTGCTTCTGGCTCTTCTAAAGGGCATCTAAGACCATCGCCGCATCCAACAGGCTGGCCAGGCTTGCAAATGTGATGACTTCAGCTTCCCCCATCCATGCCCTCTGTGGACCTGGATCTGTGAAAGCTCAGACAATCATCCCTCTGTTGTTTTCTTAAAGCAGAAGAATTGCTTTTGACGCAAAACAACAACAAAAAATGAATAGGATTCCCAGTCTGGAAACTCATAAAAAGATTAAAGGTTCCCCTCGCACAGATGTGCTAGTGGTTCCCGACTCTAGGGGGCGGTGCTCATCTCTGTTTCAAAGCCGAAGAGCCAGCGCTGTCCGAAGACGTCTCCGTGGTCATGTGGCCAGCATGACTAAACGCCACAGGCGCACGGAACGCTGTTCCCTTCCCACCAAAGGTGGTTCTTATTTTTCTACTTGCATTTTTTACATGCTTTCAAACTTCTAGGTTGGCAGAAGTTGGGACAAGTAACAGGAGCTCACTCCATTATGCGGCACTAGGGATTCGAATGCCAAACTGCCGACCTTTCTGATCAACAAGCTCAGCATCTTTGCCACTGAGCTACCATGTCCTTTTTTGGATGCCACGTCCCTTTTTGGGTTTGTGGAGAGGAGAAGGAGAAGGGGAAAGAGGAGGAGAAAGAGGAGGAGGAGGAGGAAGAGGAGGAGGAGGAGGAGGAAGGAGAAGGAGAGAAGAAGGAGAAAGAGGAGGAGGAGAAAGAGGAGGAGGAGAAAGAGGAGGAGGAGAAAGAGGAGGAGGAGAAAGGAGGAGGAGGAGAAGAGGAGAAGGAGAAAGAGGAGGAGAAAGGAGGAGGAGGAGGAGAAGAGGAGAAGGAGAAAGAAGAGGAGAAAGAGAAGAAGAAAGAGGAGGAGGAGAAAGAAGGAGAAATAGAAGGAAAAAGAGGAGGAAGAGAAGGAGAAAGAAGGAGGAGGAGGAGAGGAGGAGGAGAAAGGAGAAGAAGGAGAGGAGAAGGAGAAAGAGAAGGAGAAGGGGAAAGAGGAGAAGGAGAAGAAAAGCCAACATGCTATAAGGCCGTTTCTGCTTCAGTATTTGGAGATATAAAAAGCAGCCTCATCACATTCCAAGTTCCCTGAACTCCAGAGAGCAAAGACTCACCTTGACCTCCACTGTAAAAGGAGGAACACGGGCATTTTCGGCTCTCCCCACAATGACTTCTTCCAGTGGGTCCCATTCATTGTAGGAGCAGACAGGACAATTTTCTGCACGAGGATCAGGAACTTTGGAGGGTTCAGTAGCCGCAGCAGCAGGAGAAGGGCAGGGAGAATTGGAGGCCACTGCAGCCTGGGTGCTCTGGAAAGTTCGCTGCACCCATCCTGGGACGACTCTTCCCAACTTGAATTTAAAAGCAGAAACAACAATCAGAAGGTGTGACTAAACGGTAAAGGTTCCCCTCGCACATATGTGCTAGTCCTTCCTGACTCCGGGGGGCGGTGCTCATCTCCATTTCAAAGCCGAAGAGCCAGCGCTATCCGAAGATGTCTCCGTGGTCATGTGACGGCATGAGTAAACACTGAAGGCGCACGGAAAGCTGTTCCCTTCTCACCAAAGGTGGCTCCTATTTTTCTACTTGCATTTTTATGTGCTTTCGAACTGCTGGGTTGGCAGAAGCTGGGACAAGTCACGGGAGCTCACTCCGTTATGCGGCGCTAGGGATTCGAACCGCCGAACTGCCGACTTTTCGATCAACAAGCTCAGCATCTTAGCCACTGAACCCCTTAGCAGTGTGACTAGATCAGGGGTCTCAAACTCAATTTACCTGGGGGCTGCTGGAGGCAGAGGATGGTGAGGCTGGGCCGCGTAAGGGATTCACTCCCCCTGCGGGCCGCACTAATATTATACTTTCATATCACGGTGGGGGCCACAAGATACCGTCCTGCGGGCCGCAATTGGCCCATGGGCCGCGAGTTTGAGACCCCTGGACTAGATGGTGCCTATCATAAGATTTTGAGTTCTAGGGAAGCAATAAAGTGTTCAGGATCTAGAAGGCCCTCTTGATTTTCCCCCCCCCCTACATTTCTCAACTTCACTAACTTGAAGAACTGAATTTAGCGCCCAGAACTTGGCACCCAGCAGAGCCACTGCTGAAAAATCTGGGCCGTTCTAATCTCTGGGGGAATGAGGTTCCAGAGAGAGGGAGCCATCACAGAGAAGGCCCTCCTTCTGGGTCCCACCAGGTGTATCTCCCTCGGGGATGGGACACGCAACATTCCCCCCCTCACGCTCTGATGGGTCAGGTAGATGTGACCGGCAAGAGACGATCCCTCAGATAACCTGGTTCCAAGCCACGAAGGGCTTTAAAGGGAACCATGAATTGCACCTGGAAGCCAATGGGCAACCAATGCAGCTGCCGCAGGAGAGGTGATCCATGGGCACACCAGAGTCTGCACAAAACCATGCGGGCCGCTGCATTTTGCACCCACCGGAATTGTGAAGTATGCTTTGTGGATCAGTTTATGCCACACATACCCATCCTTTTAACAGTATAGCGATGCCACTTTCCTTAAACAAACCATAGCTTAGCTACAGTCCGGGAAATGAGGTCCCGAAGAGCAACCGAAAGCACGGTGTTGAATCAGCCAGCCTAAGTTTCTACATCAAACCAGCATCCGTCATTGTTAGGATTAATCACTGACTTCTCCCCGCTTCAAACATTCCGGTTTTTGCAAGCAGAGAAGATTCAACTTTTAGCGAACTTCTTCTACTCCAGCCAAACCCCTCCACAGAAGAGGCTGCACTTGTTCTCGACCAGCTGTTGGGGAAAAACTAGACGGACAGGTTGCCTAGGAGCAAAGCATGCCCTATCGTCTTGCAGGGTGTAAACGATCGATCGGCATTCCCAGGCCCAAAATGGGAGGATAGGCATGCGTGCTGGGTCAGCAGAAGGTTGGAGAGGGGGGAAGAGCTGCTCCCCCGCCCGCCCGCCCGCTCGCCCGCCCCCAGAGAAGGCATGTTGGAGCATGGAAAGGGAAGATTCAAAAGATCTCAAGCTCATTTTTAAGAGTTTGTCCATCTCAGGGAGATTAAATCTGACTTGAAGGACAGCTAGATCTACAGAAATCCCGAGCAGGACTGAAACATCAAGGATGGAGGATAGAAACTGTCTCAACAAGTCCAGTGCAATCAACACTCATGAAAAAAATAACATGGGTCATAATAATGTCACCAGCAACGCAGGGATGAAAGTACCTTAATCCTGTTTTCTACGGTGATGCCATGATATTTATCTCTCCCATTTATGTGGCCGCCCACCAGGGGTGGATTCCTGCCAGTTCTAACCTCTTCTATAGAAGAGCTTCCACAAATCTACACGGCCATTTAGAACCGGTTCCAGCTCTCCCCCCCCCCCCCCCCGTCCGCCCGTCCGCCCATCATCCAGATGAAGAGCAAGAGGAGGAATTCTGGGAGTTGAAGTCCACAAGTCTTAAAGCTGTCAAGTTTGAACACCCCTGGGGTTTTTTTTTCCTAAAGGGTTATGGGTGCAAGAGTCTTGTAACTTGACAGCTTTAAGACTTGCGTGCTTCAAATGCCAGAGTTCCTGAGCCAACATTTTGGGTGCTAAGCAAGAGCGTTGTTAAGCGAGTTTCACCACATTTTACAAGTTGGCCATGCCCACCCAGTCACATGACTGCCAAGCCACTCCCACCCAGTCACATGGCCGGCAAGCCACTCCCACAAAGCAGGTCACACCTACAGAAGAGGTTCTAAAAAATTTTTGAAGCCCACCATTGCCGCCCACCTTACAAAAAGCAACTGTGGGTCGACTCAGGATACACCTTCTGTTGCTCCCCACTGCCCTCCACCCTAACACATATGCTAGGAGGAAAGAAGTGAAAACGGACGGTGGTCTCCTGCCAATTCCCTGGACAGAAAGTTCCTTACAGATGCAGCCGGGAATTTTCTAGCTTTATGCTTGCAGTGGTGTGCAATGTCCATGCCCCTCATCAATCTGAAAGCAGCCATACCCAGCCTGAATGATTATAGACCCATTGCACTGACGTCTATAGCCGTGATGGTGAAGCTATGGCACGTCTTCCAGAGATGACATGCAAAGCCCTCTCTGTGGGCACACATGTCATCACCAAAAGCTGCTCTTTTGGATTCTGGTGTGCCGGCCAGCTGGTCTTCACAAGGCACTAGAGAGCTGGAAAAATGCCTGAAAAAAAGACCTGAAAACAGCCCAAAAAATGACCACAAATGGACTGGTTTTGGGGTGATTGTTATGATGTTTTTTGAGCTGTTTCCAGGCTTGTTTTGGGGCATTTTAGGCTGCTTTTCAGGCCAAAAACAGCCTGAAATTGGCCCAAAAAACAGCCAAAAATGGCCAAAAAACAAGCATGTGCACACATTTTTTTTACAGTGTGGTGACCAAAACTGGATGCAATATTCTAGGTGTGGTCTTACTAGGGCTTTATATAAGGCTTCAAATAGTATTTGAAAGCCATTTTGAGCAGAGGGCTTTTTCAAATGCCCAGCATCTCCTTCTCTGAATGAGCGTTAAGTCCACAACTTACAACAACAACAAAAACATACCACAGCAAAATTGTGTTTGAATCATGGTTGACTCTTGGCCACTGCTTGACTAGATTTCCTTGGCAAGATTTCAGAAATGATTTGCCATTGCCTGCTTCCCAGGAGAATCACCCAAGGTCTCCCAGTTGGCTTTGTGCCTAAAATGGAACTAGGATTCACAGTCTCCTAGTTCCTAGAATGCTACCTTAACCACTACTACACCAAACCGTCTCTCTCTTTGTTTCGCAGAGTATATAAAGAATGAGTCTGTTGACCCCTCCATCCTGAGATTAAACTTTGGCACAGAAACACTCACTGTCCCCAAATTTGCGCAGGACAACAGAGATAGGCAGCTAAATGACATATGTAAATTTAGACTCTGGACTTCAAGGTTCAGGGATTGAGGGTGGGGGGGAAGGTGAGCAGAATCTTTTTTCCCAAGGAACAAGTCAAAATCAAAACTTTTATTACAGACTGTAGGCCTATGGGACAGATCAGATTCGATGCAAGTGAACAGTTTACTAGTTCAAGAGAGGGCTTAGTTAGAGTTAATTTTCACCCACTTTCCCCCTTGGATGAATGGAATGAAGGATTTAACCAAAATTAGCCAAAAGGGATCCGACAGATCGGAGTTGAAGCTCTTTGGAGAGAAAGGGGAAGACAGGCATTTCAAGGACCTTTCAATTTGATTGCCAAAAAGTGTCACATTTTTACAAACAAAAATAAAAATCCCTACCTGAACTTTTCCTTCCAAAGTTGCAAACGTTTGAGAACGGGTTGGATCAAAATTGGCCTTCAATGCCAGGAAACACACACACACACCCCTCCCGAAATGCAAGCTTTGAAAGTTTGCTCTGAGGTTGTTGTTTTTTATAAAATTGGTATTCTATGAAATACTTAATAAGCATGGTGTGGTCTGGGTATTTCATTTGCTTAACCATACAAATTTACACTCTTCATCTCCACTCCTTTTTTCCCCACCGTTGGTAAAATAGATTCCGCATTTGATTATATTCTACATCTTCTTTCTGTTTAATTTTCAGTCAATCTATCCATTTCTGGGCCATCTAGTCTCTTCCTGACTACCTTTCCATCTCGTTTCTCCTTCGTTTTTATTTGGGTTTTTAAAATCCCAGCTTCACTTCAAGGGAATCCCTGGGCAGTAGGATCTCACCTTCCCCCCGCACAGCCTCAAAATCACACCAACCAGTGGTGTATTAACCATTTAGCAGATTAAGCACCTGCTTAGGGCACCAGGCCCAAGGGGGCATCACAAAGTTGAGAAAGAAAAATAAACCAATGAAGATTTGTACAGTATGTATAAAGGAGAGGGATACCATGATTTGTCAGTGCTTAGGGCACCAGTGAGCTTTAATCCATCACTGCATCAATGCATTTTCCTGTGCTCATCTGTCTGTGGCCTAGTGGTAGGGAGCTCTTGCCTCACAAGCAGGAGGTTGTGAGTTCAATCCTAGGTAGAGGCAGATGTAGGGTCTCCTGCTTGGGCAGAGGGTTGGACTAGATGACCTGCAAGGTCCCTTCCAACTCTGTTAATCTATCTATCTATCTAATTTTGTGCTGGCATTGCTCGGATCGCTACTTAGGATCGCTGCCAGCCCTCCCCTGAATAGCAAGCGCTCTTGACACCGATCCTGGACGCGCCTCTCCCGCTGGCTCAGTGTCTCGTTGGCACACAAGGCGCTGAATCAGGTCTGGACAAGCCCCAGCCACAGTCTGAATTCAAACCATGCGCTCGGCTGGGATCAGCTTCCACTTTGGTTTAGGGGCGCTTCTTGCGCTTCAAGGGGATACGCCAATTCCCAACAGCGGCCGTTTCTCTTCGGCCAGCGGGCTCGCCGGGTTGTGAGAAGGGAGCCCGGGGGGGGGGGGCTTTCCCCAGCCGGTTGCAGTGGGGGCGCTTACCCTCGACCCAATGTAATGCACGGCTTCGGCCCCTCGGCTGCCTCCGCGCAGGCACCGCACGCGCAACATCCTCGCTTGCTTTTTTCTTTTCTTTCTTTCTCTCTCTCTCTCCCCCTCCTGGGCTGGTTCGGATCCCGTCCGGAGCCCCCGTGGGCGCGCGCGAGTAACCGACCCGGCTCGCACCTTTAGAGCTCAAGCCAAAGAAGCCTTGCAGGGTGGGCGCTTTTGAGCGCAGCTTTTGCGCACGCCCCTTGCGAGGCGCCCATTGGCTGGCCCGGTTGGGAGGGTGGAGGGGTGGGGCAAGGCGAGCACAGCCCCAACTTAGCCCGGGGCTGCATTCCGCCTCCTTGGTTGCTTTTTATAGCTGGCAGGACTGGGGAAGGGTCCTGCGCGTTGCCTCGCCTTCCCAGCTCTCTGCAGGATGCGCGGAGGCGTCGAACCATCGGTTGGATTATGTCCTAGCCAGACGGGAAACAAATCAGAGCCTGGCCCAGCTGATGCTAGGAGGATGGGACAACTGGCCACGGCCAACTCACCACCGCCAACTCGTTGCAGGACATCTGGCCAACTTGCGTGGGACAATTTAACACTTCTGTTTAATTATTTAGAATAAACAAAACATTATTTTGATGTTTGTCATTCACATTTCGTTCGGCCCCTCCTTTTCCATCAGTTTCTTTAATTATTCTATTCCACTGTTTCTTTGATACAGTAATAGTGTCACTCTTGTCCTGCAGCTACTTGTCTCTCGGTGAGTTGGCTGTAGTAAGTTGATCATGGTGAATTGACTGGCAAATTGGCTGTGGTGAGTTGGCCATGGTGAATTGGCCATGGTGAGTTGGCTGTAGTAAGTTGATCATGGTGAGTTGCCCATGATGAGTTGCCCATGATGAGTTGATCATGGTGAATTGATGAGTTGATCATGGTGAATTGACTGGCAAGTTGGCTGTGGTGAGTTGGCCATGGTGAGTTGGCTGTAGTAAGTTGGTTGTGGTGAGTTGCCCATGATGAGTTGGCCATGGTGAGTTGCCCATGGTGAGTTGGCCATGGTGAGTTGGCCATGGTGAGTTGATGAGTTGATCATGGTGAATTGACTGGCAAGTTGGCTGTGGCGAGTTGGCCATGGTGAGTTGGCTGTAGTAAGTTGATCGTGGTGAGTTGCCCATGATGAGTTGGCCATGGTGAGTTGGCTGTAGTAAGTTGATTGTGGTGAGTTGCCCATGATGAGTTGGCCATGGTGAGTTGGCCATGGTGAGTTGGCCATGGTGAGTTGATGAGTTGATCATGGTGAATTGACTGGCAAGTTGGCTGTGGCGAGTTGGCCATGGTGAGTTAGCTGTAGTAAGTTGATCGTGGTGAGTTGCCCATGATGAGTTGGCCATGGTGAATTGACTGGCAAGTTGGCCATGGTGAGTTGGCTGTAGTAAGTTGATCGTGGTGAGTTGCCCATGATGAGTTGATCATGGTGAATTGACTGGCAAGTTGGCCATGGTGAGTTGGCTGTAGTAAGTTGATCGTGGTGAGTTGGCCATGATGAGTTGGCCATGGTGAGTTGGCCATGGTGAGTTGATGAGTTGATCGTGGTGAATTGACTGGCAAGTTGGCTGCGGCGAGTTGGCCATGGTGAGTTGGCTGCAGCGAGTTGGTTATGGCAAGTTGTCATAGACCTGACATGGTACAGACATGGTGCACCATCCTATGCCAGGGATAGAAGCTTCTGGATGGGTCAATAAGTAGAGAACCCAGTTCCTGAGAAATGATTCATTAGGTAGAGTTCTAATTCCCATCTTTTCTTTGTATTATGGCTTTTTAAAAATTTATTATCTTCTTATTTCAGGTTTTTCTTTTCTTTGTTTTTGGGCAAATGGTTTACGGGGTCGGTGGTCCTCTCTGAGCTTGGTTGTTTTCTTGCAGACATTTCATTACCCAACGAGGTAACATCATCAGTGCTAGCAGGGAAACAGTGATATAGAAAGTACATCTCTGACCACTGAGTGCTGTATGTTTCTCTGCAAACCCTTTCCTCTTTTTTTGAGTTCCAGAGAAGATGACACTATTCTTTTCCGGTCATTCAGCTCTCCTCTTAATGTTTCAGAGGTGCCCAGAATTTTTGTGATGGATATTTTTGATACTTTGGCTTGACATTCATTTCACTTTCCTGTGATTCTGGAAGGCAGCCCAGGTGAGGGAAGCTGGGAACAAAGCCAGGAAAAGCTGACAAAAAAACTTGGCTTGCTTGTGCACCTCTGGGCATAATTTAATTCCAGGGACAGCAGAAGGCTGGAATTGAATTAAGAGGTGCTTGGTCATCTCCCTTGATTAAATTTAAAGGAACCAACTTTGATTTAGCAAGTTCTGGTTAAAGTGGGCAATGGGTCAGCAGGAGGAAAAACTGGCAGAAGGTCCTCAGACCTTCATTTCACTTTTCTGTTATTCTGGAATAACAGAATATTATGTTAATTTGGAAAGCAGCCCAGGTGCCTCTCTGAGGTTGGTTGGGTTTTTTTGCAGATGTTTCGTTACCCAAACTAAACATTGGTGGTGTTAACTAATTTGGTTAGTGAAAGGTCCTCAAAGGGATGAAAAAGGGTTTTCTCAAACTTCATGGGCAGACCCAAGGATCCTCCTCCTCCTCCTCCTTCTTCTTCTTCTGCCATATCCATCATCAGATGTTGGCGATCCTATTTTTATGAACAGCTGCACGAAAAGGGGCCATTGAGTTTTGCCCAAACCGGTTCCTTAGATTTTAAAGCCGTAATGTTCTTCTTCTGCCTGGACCTCGTTTGCCTTCAATCTCACTCTAATCCAATTCACAGACAAGTCTTGACATCCCAGATGTCAAGGTCCTATTCGAATACGATGAATGAACATCTGCAGACCAACCAGAGGTCTTTTAGCCTAACCTAATCTACCATACCAGCCTAGTTGTAGTAAATATTACCTAATCGGATTTTTACGTTATAAATTTAAACGAGATATTTTAACACAGGGTAAAACATTTAATTTAGTTTTTTTATTTATAATTGTTATATATGTATATGCTCTTAAATTCTTGTACACCGCCCCGAGTCTCTTCGGAGAGAGGGGGCGGTCAATAAATCCAAATAAATAATAAATTTTAAGGAGGCAGACGGCGGGAATGAGACTACCGATCCATCTAAGTCCTGCTTTTGGCAGGAGCCACATTTCTCTAAGGTTTCCGCCTAGTTGAAGGGGGGGGTCTTTCCTCGTCCTATTTACAGATGCAGAGGATTGATGAGGAGGCCACGTTCTGCACGCCCAGAAGATGGCCTCTTTCCCAAACGGCCGACACTCATTTCTGTAGAGTAGATGTGCTTTGGGCCACGAATACAGGACTGACATTCTACACCCTGCTTTTCCTTAAAGGCAGCCGTGACCCCTGCATAGCACAGTGGAAGTTGAAGAACTTCCAAATTTTGAGGGGGTGGTGGTGGTAGATTTCATTCATGCCAACATCCTCCAGAAAATTCAATGCAGGCAGTCTGGGATGAAGACGAGGAAGACGTCAACAATGATTTCCAGCAGTTCATTTGTTGCAGGAATAATGTTGTCCCTGGAGGGGCTTCCGCTATGCAGAAACACTTCTGGTATAAATGCAGAAAGACAAGTTGGTAGAGCTTTGAAGGTTGCTTGGTATTAGGTGTGTTAGGATCAGTTTATCCTTCCTAATGTTGAGGAACAACATCATAATACAATACCGTAAAGAATCCCAAGAGATCTTGGTGACTTCAGATGGTTTATAGTAGAGAGAAGCTTTTTAGCAGCTGATTTTACCGAACTGGGTTAGTGTTTGACTGAGACACTACCAGGACTGGAGGATAGTTAACAACAGCTAAGTAGGGTTAAGGGACATGGTGGCGGCTCAGTGGCTAAGACTCTGAGCTTGTCAATCAGAAAGGTCGGCAATTCAGCGGTTCGAATCCCTAGCACCGTGTAATGGAGTGAGCTCCCATTACTTGTCCCAGCTTCATCTGGCCACTCTGTGCATGCACACACTGGGATCAGGCTCCAGCTGTTTGTCGGCCTTACTGATGTCTGACTCTGAAGGCAGCTGATAACTGTCAGATGGCCCTGGCCCCCTCTCTGCCTCCGACACAGAGCCCTCATCAGAGCCTTCCCCAGACTCCAGGACTGGCCCATGTTGCTCCCCAACCTCCACACTGTCCAAATCTGCTCCCAGCTCCACTGGCTCAGGAATAGAGGGAGAGAGCCTCTCATCAGGAATCCAGTCCAACTACATGCCACTTAAGCACTGCATGACAGCAAAAAATGCCTTCCTAAGGTGGGACAGTTATTGGAGTCAGCACAATCTCTTTCTGCAATGGGAAAGCTAACTCGTAGCCGTGTGTCTTCTGAACTCAGTGGCTGAACCACGAGAATTTCTCTTTCAATGACATGTTAATAAATAACCAGGAAATTTTTTTTTAGCTTTCTGGGGTCTCCAATTAAACCAATTAAGGAACAAAAGAGGAGGGGAGGAAGGAGAAGTGTCTGAGAATGTCAGAGAATAACAAGCCATAAAGTTTTACTTGAAGGATACAGACTTGATTGGCTTCTTCAAAAAATGTGATGCCCGAAGAGGAAAAACAGAGAGAAAAAGTACAGGGTTACCCCTTTATAAAATGAATTGATCTAAGAGTTAGACGTGTCTTTATGATGTATTTCACAACTGAACTGCTCATATTGAAATGAGATGGGATAATAGTAGAGGAAGATGGGAAATCAAACACATGTTCCAACATTTGTCAAGCTTCTTCCATTCCAACCTTCTTGGCCATAAAATGTTCGTTGAAATATAGCAAGGGAGATACAGTTTTAAGATTACGATATTGTTGATAAAGGATGTTTTTCCCACCCTTGTAAAACTAGTATCAGGTTTTTTTTCCATGGTCATAAAACTGCACTCTATCTATTCCATTTTTTTGCTTGTTCCCAAACCGTGTGTGGGTGTGTGTGGGTGTGTAAGTTATATGTATGTTTGTATGTTGTGTGTGTGTGTTCGTAGATTTTCCCATGTAAGTATGCTGGTCTTGTTGTATTCGTGTCTTTTCCCGTGTAAGATTGAGATTGTCTTGGCAACGTTTTGTCGAGGTCTCACTTGCCATCTTCAGGCTGGCGTTTTCAGCTTCGGAGCTGCCGTCTTTCTATAAATCTTGGTGGAGGATGTGGAGTGCTGGCTTTGTTGCTGTAAGTGGGTTGATTGGCTGTGTAGTTGCATCATGATTGGTAGATGGAGTTGGTGTTTCTAGATTGGTCGGCTGTTTCGTATCATCCTGTGTGGCCCTACTGCTGGTTCGCTTGTGTGCACGCTGCGCACACATGCACAGTGCAATAAAGATTGTTTTGGAGGTTGGGGAGGAACCTGGGCCAGTCCTGGAGTCGGGGGAAGGCTCTGAGGAGGGCTCTGTGTCAGAGGCAGAGAGGGAGCCAGAGCCATCTGTCAGTTATCAGCTGCCTTCAGAGTCAGACATCAGTGAGGCAGAGGAACAGTTGGAGCCTGTTCTGCATGCACAGAGCTGCCTGACAAAGGGAACAGCTAAAGAACAGGGGTCGACTTGGGAGGAAGGCCACAGGTGGACAATGAATGGCCCCTCCCAGAGAAAATAAAAGAGGAGCGAAAGGGGAGTGGAATTTGCAGGAGGCAATTAGTTCGTTTAATTGGTTCATGACTCTCCGAGACCAAGTTTTGCAGATATGGGCCTGTCAGCTCTCCAAGCCAGAGAAGGTCTGTGACTGTAAATCCTCCCTCGAAAGACTTTGCTGGATGGGAATGAGCAGAATTCACAGTCAATTAATAAAAGGAGTTTTGTCGGGACCAAGAGTTTGCTTCATGCTCTTGGGATGCCTCAGTCAGAACACAAACCTCAAAGGTTTTGATGAAACTTCTTCAGGAATAATTGGGCACAAGATTGGATGGTAGATATTTTTCAGACACCGGTTCTTATTGCTGAAAGCAAAAAATCTGACAATCCGCAACAAATCTGGCCCATGGAATGGAAACGTGACTGTTGGCAACCTACGGCATGCGGAGTCTCATAATTCTTGACCTACTGTAAAAATAAAAATAAAAACATGGCATGCAGTAGAGTGTCATTCCTGTTCAGGCCTAAAATAGAAGGACCAAAGAAAAACCTGGCACAAAAGCTGGCTTGCATACAGATAATAATATTGATAAAAGCGGGCTGGCACACCGCAATTCATTAATGCTTGGCTGTAAGTACAGATCAGCCCAACCGTGTAACCTCCGCCACAGCTGAATTAATCTCACTCAATAAGAGAGTCTCAGACTCAGTAGTTAACCTTGAACTATTTTGTTGTTGTTAATCCAATTTAGAGACCTACCCAATTCAACAACTTGTTGGCTCTACATAAGAAGCTCCAACCATAAGTACCGACATTACTTTTATTATAAGACTAGCAGATAATCCAGCGTAGCCCGGGGATTTATTTCTCCAAATTCTGTATTAGGTTGGAGCCCCCTGGTGAAGTACTGTGAAGCCGTTACCAGGGCAACTCCCCTGTGCTGTACGGTAGATGCCATCTTAAGGCACAACAGGCTGTATTCTAGCACTATCGCCCTAATGCACACTATCGCTGTCAAAAGTATTGTGATTTGACACTATAGAAATAATTCATTCGCTTTCGTTTCAGTGGCCCAGGCATTCCAGAGTTATGCTGGTACATACAGACAGACACACAGACAGATACACAGACACACCCTGAGGGGTATTAGGGTGTAAGGGTAAGACACCTGAATTGTTTTTGTGGGCTCAGTTGACTGTTATCTAACTCTTGACTAGACTGTTGCTCCTCTTCCTCCTCCTCCTTTTCCTCTCTCTCAAGATATTCTCACAGATCGCTACGGTAGAGTAGGGCCACTAAAGTACAGTAACATACAATCTTAGAGATCTTTCTGAATGTTTATTTTATATGCAGAAATTTCAAAAACATGGCACACCTTAACCCCATCACACTAAGCCATAAGACTGGGCACTTACTTTGATCTAGCATGTTAAGCCAAGTGTCGGTTGCAAATCATGGTTCAAGAATGAATGTGATATACGATCTTAACAAACTCTATTTTATTATATTTACTAACACTTGATTGTATTAACCATGACTTACCACACTATCTTTACACCATCAGGGACAGCACAATCAGTGTGTAGGAAAAAGATATGCCTACATGACAGAAATTGCTCATAGAATTTGAAAGTCAGAGACTACGGCTGGAAATGCAAAAAAAACCCAGCAAATTCACACACACACAAAAAAAGGATTAAAAATCAAGCCAAAGAAAATATACCTTACAAACTCCAGACTTTTATGTTAGCAAGCCTTGACATGCCTAATCCTTAACATTCAGTTTATCTTGGAGCAATTTAAAAACTTGTCTTTCAATTAAAAAAAAACTAAAGCGAAAATGAACATAATTCCTTTCCATTCCAAGTTTCGTGATTAAATAAAAATATTAACGAGCATTGCAACAATTAAACACAAAAGCAACTGAACTTGCTTAAGGCTTCTCTCTCTCTCCCTCTCTCTCCCTCCCTCCCTCCCTCTCTCCATCTCTCTATCACTCTCCCCATCTCTCTTTCTCTCCTGCTTTCTCTCCCTCTCTTTCTCTCTCTCCCTCTCTCTCATACTATCTCCCCATTTCTCTTTCTCTCTCTCCCCCCATCTGTTTCTCCCACTTACTCTTTCTTTCTCTCTCATTCCCTCTCTCCCCATCTCTCTTTCTCTCTCTTTCTCTCACTCTCTTTCTTTCTCTCTTTTGGTTTGTTGTTGTTTTACTACTTTCACATGCTGATTACAATATGATTTGCTATTGAACTAGGTATTTGTTTAAAAGAAACTTGAGACTTCACAGTATACTATTCCCCCTAGTGGACATCTAGCAGTCTCACAAAGCATCCATATTTATTTATTTATTTTATTTATTTTATTAAATTTATACCCCGCCCTTCTCCAAAAGGACCCAGGGCGGCGCACAGGAATTTAAAATACAATACAATACCTATAGGGCATGCTTTCTATCATTCATTTTTTATTATTATTACAGTTTTATTCAATATTTAGACAAGGAAAAGAAAAAAAGAAGTCAAAAAGGAAGAGTGAATTTACAAGCCTTGCAGAATTTAAAAGAACTACGTCTGTTAGGCATGAATTTTCAGCATTCCAATATCTAAAACCTTTTTTTAAAATGGGACTTTCTGGGGGTTTTTTGGAAGACGTTCTGCTTCCCATCCAAGCAACTTCTTCAGCTCTGACTGGATGGTGGCGGATAGAAGGATTTATATTCCTTGCAGACAGCTGGTCATTTGCATCCTTTTAGAGCATGGCTGGCTCAGGAATTCTGGGTATTGAAGTCCACAAGTCATAAAAGAGCCATAGTTCCCTACCCCTGTTTTAGAGGGTCCCATGTGGATGTGTATTTATGCCCTTGAGGTCACCTGAGCAATGCTAATGGTTCTGGTAGTTTCCTTTTTTCTTTCTTTCTGGAAATCCTTTCATAATCCTACACCATTCGAAAGGGGGTTCACCCCAAATTGCATAGACTTTCTTGATTAGTTTCCATTTCCTTGGTTTTAAAATCTGTGCGGTTTCCTTCTCCATGCCAATAGTTCAGATTAGGGGGTTAAATTGTACTAAAATTGTATTGCATACATGTCACTAAGCATTTGCACCCGTTTTCCTTTCTCATGACATGACACAACTATTGTTTTTCCCCCTGTGCTGCCGGGGAAATCTGCTAAGCAGGTACAGAGAAAGGCAGTTCTCACTAGATCACGTTTCCCCCAAAAAAGGGACCTGGAGGGAATCCATTTCTATGTCACCTGGTGAGACAGGTAGGCACCCTGAGGGAGAGGCAGTCCCAGGAATAACTTCACCATCGGCCTCACCTGGCTCGGCCAGCAAGACTTTGGCCCCCACTGGCTTGGAAGCTGCGCACCAACGACCGTCCTCGGAGCTGGAAACGCCCCTCCTCCTGTGCCACTAGGTTCCCCGAGCGCCTTCAGCGCACCTGTTGCCATCTCGGCCAGCAGGGACGGGCACCTGTCATGCTCTCGGGCCTCTGCACGGCGCTGGCGGGGCTGCTGTTCCTGCCGCTGCTGGCCAGGCTGGCGTGGCCTTATTTCTTCCAGGACCTGTGGTTCTTCTTGAAGCTGATGGCTTTGGGGCGTCGGGTCAGGCAGGGCGCGACGCGGCGGCCCCCGCGCACCTTGCTGGAGGTGTTTGGGCAGCAGGCGCGGCGGGCGCCCGAGAAGCCGCTGCTGCTCTTCCGAGAGGAGGTCTACACCTACGGGCAGGTGGAGCGGCGCAGCAGCCAGGTGGCGCGGGCTCTGCGGGAGCACGCCGGGCTCCGGCAGGGCGACGGGGTGGCCCTTTACCTGGGCAACCAGCCCGCCTACCTCTGGATCTGGCTGGGCTGCGCCAAGCTGGGCTGCGCCCTGGCCTGCCTCAACTGCAACGTCCGAGGGCGCTCGCTGGTGCACTGCTTCCAAGCCAGCGGGGCCAAGGTCCTGCTGGCCGACCCAGGTGAGGAGAGGGCGTCCTTTCCCCTTCTCCGGGGCTTTGGTCTCCATCCGCCGAGCCCTAGCTAGGTGCGGGGTGGAGGTTGTAAATTTGGGGAGCTAGATAGGAACCCAAGAGATGTCTCTTCATCCCCAGGTCCTCTCCAGCCTTCCCCACCCAACCTGGAGTTTGAGGCTGGGGGGAAGGCTGGAGAGGACCTGGGGATCTCTTGGGTTCCTAGCCAGCCCCCCAATTCTGAGGTCTGGAAAGGAGGGTCAGGTCCATACAAGGGGAGCCTCATGTTCTCAGTGGCTCTTAAACTCTTCTGAATCTGAGAATGAGAACTAATTTTTTGGACAAGTTTTATTGCAATTTTTTTTCTTTTTTTCCAAACGTATATTTTATGGGCAGAGGGTTTACCAGATCTCGCCTTATACACCCCCTTTATAATCATAGTTTCATCGTATTCTAATCTGCCCACTTTTATCAGTATTCATCTCTTTTATCTAATCCAATTTATACCCCACCCTTCTCCTAAAAAAGGACCCAGGGCCATAGCTTTGTCCAAAGGCGAAGTCCAAAGTCCAAAGTGCATGGTAACTCAGACTGCAATGAATAACCACATAAACCAATCGTTTGTGGTAATTGGTTACCAGATATTTTCCAACTACATTATTACAACATTATTGGTGCCAACAGTCGTGTCATCTTGGGGCGTGTGTGTGTGTGTGTGTGTGTGTGTTGTAGGAATTGCAGTCCCAATATCTGGGCGGGCAGCAGATCACCCCTGATCTAGGCCCCGCCATGGGACTCCAGATGAAACCTGCCCTTTTCCCCATATTCCGTCCGATCAGAACCTGCAGGATTTTGAGCCGCGATACGTCTGCCTTGCCAACTCCTTGCGCTGATTGATTTACGCGAGCTGCAGTCTATTCTTAATGACTTATTCTCTTGATGAAGCTTTCCAAAAAGAGAACAATGCCACTGTGACTCTTTTGGCAAAGTTTCACAGAAGCGCAGGAATAATCCGCAGAATTATTGTTCATGTCATTATAAGGAGTCTTTAAAAAAAAAAAAACAGTGAAAGAGCAAAGAAATTCCCTGGGATATTGAATCACTCTCACCTAGGAAATAGCTTAGCTCACTTAGAGATGGGTAAGGCGGGGGAGCAGAGGAGCCCTCCCTCCCCAGAATGAGCTGGCACACAAGGGCCCTTTCCCATACAATGAAGACAAGGCCTTATGCAACATCAGTGGATAATAACTGCTGCAAATGTATCATCAAAATAAGATAAGATAAGGTTATTGTCATTTATTTACTGCAAACACATCAGCCCACATTAAAAATAAATTTCTCTTTGCCTGCTCTTTAAGAGAAAGTGTATATCTACACAAATATATACATAACACACAGGCTATACACATACATAAATGCAGTATATGCCTGCACCAAACGTGTGTGTGTGTGTGTGTTTGTGTGTGTGTGTGTGTGTGTGTAATATAATAGTGTAATCAATGATTCTTGCTCCTTTGTTTATACTTGGAAACCATTGTTGAACTTCTTGCTAGAGACCAAAAGAAATGAAATTTTAATTTTGGGATTTGACCATGAGAAACTGTTTACGATGACAGAAACACAGTGTCTTATTGTTGATTTTAGATTAAGAGGTTAATATGTTTTAAACCTGTACCTAAAATGGAGTTATTCTTTCTTTTTTTCTCTTTCTCTTTTTTTCCTTTCTATTGCACTTCTGATTTTGCTCTTTTGAACTTCCCTTTTCTCTAATTATACAATAATACAATAATACAATAGCAGAGTTGGAAGGGACCTTGTAGGTCTTCTAGTCCAACCCCCTGTGTGGACAGGAACCTTATACCATTTCAGACAAATGGCTATCTAACATCTTCTTAAAGACTTCCAGGGTTGGGCATTCACAACTTCTGGAGGCAAGCTGTTCCAGAGGTTAATTGTTCTAACTGTCAGGAAATTTCTCCTTAGTTCTAAGTTGCTTCTCTCCTTGATTAGTTTCCACCCATTGCTTCTTGTCCTGCCCCCAGGTGCCTTGGAGAATAGGTTGACTCCCTCTTCTTTGTGGCACCCTCTGAGATATCGGAACACTGCTATCATGTCTCCCCTGGTCCTTCTCTTCATCAAACTAGACATACCCAGTTCCTGCAACTGTTCTTCATATGTTTTAGCCTCCAGTCCCCTAATCATCTTGGTTGCTCTTCTCTGCACTCTTTCTAGAGTCTCCACATCTTTTCTACATCATGGTGACCAAAACTGGATGCAGTATTCCAAGTGTGGTCTTACCAAGGCCTTATAAAATGGTATTAACACATTGTCTCCACGTCTTTTCTACATTATTTATTTTATTAAATTTATAAACCGTGCCACTCTCCCCGAAGGGACTCGGGGCGGTGCACAGGAGATTAAAATAGAGAATATAAAACATAGCAATAATAAATATTAAAAAACAATTAAATACCAAACCCTGTGCTAAAATCTTAAAAACTCTTACCCCTAAAAATCCAATTAAAAACAATTTAAAATTCAGTCAGGGAGCTTGATAGTGTGGATTAGGCCAGCCCTAACACTTCTAGTTTTCCCCTTTCATATTTTACCCTTGGCAGAAACATACTTTTTTTTAAAAAAGAAAAAGAATATTTAGTCACTATCCTTGGGACGTTCATACCTTTAATCATGCCTGACTGAATAAACCACAGATGGCTAGGCTCACAACCTGATGCTCACAACGTATGCCACGTTTTCAGCCAAATAGCTGAAACAGTCACACATTGCAAAGCTAAATCCCCCACGAGACCCTCCAAAATGCCTTCCTGTGATCTGTCAATCCAAAAGCAGTACTTTTGATGGCCATCTAAATGTCTGTGGAGATTCTCAGTCATCCAGGTCATGGTTGTCCCAAAGGTGTTGATGATAGGGGCTGAAGAAGCTTCTTGGATGAGAAGCGAAAACGTCTTCAAAGAAAAACCAGAAAGTCCAGTTAAGCACCTTTGGGAGGACCGTCTAAAGCAGGGGTCAGGCACCTATGGCTCGTGAGCCAGATGTGGCTCTTTTGATGGCTGCATCTGACTTGCAGACAAATCTATATAAATAACATAGCTGCCGGCCGGTGCTCCACGCCATGGAAAACAGGTGCGCGCGAACAGCCCATACAATTACAGCCTCGGAGAGTTTGTAATGGCTGGAAGTTGTTCTCACTCATCTGGGCTTCTGCAGAAGCTTCCCTCTGAAGCCCTCCGAGCAACAAAGGACCAGTTGGGAGAGGGGCTGTGGTCCTGCTCCAGGCTGTAATTGTGCGACACACGCGGGGTTATGTTTTCCACAGAGTGGGGCTGCAGCCGGAAGATGAGACAAGCAGAGAGAGAGGGAGGGAGGGAGGGAATCAGAGAGAGACTGTCAGAAACACACAGAGAGAGAGAGAGAGACAGAGAGACACAGTGAGTGATTAAGTGAGTGAGTGAGAGACAGGCAGACACAAACACACATACACACACAGAGTGAGTGATTAAGTGAGTGAGAGACAGAAAGACAGACAGACGCGCACACACAGAGTGACAGAGAGGAAGGGAGGAGAGAGAGACACACAGAAAAAGAGAGAGAAAGAGAAAGAAAGAAAGAAAGAAAAAGAATTAAGAGACATTGTACTTTAAAAGGGTTGGTCTTACATAAAATGCAAGTGTTTACTTG
>CM077659.1:7174497-7404497 GCA_039707465.1 Rhabdophis nuchalis | reverse complement strand
AGGAGAAGAAGCAATGGGTAGAAACTAATCAAGGAGAGAAGCAACTTAGAACCAAGAAGAGATTTCATGACAGTTAAAACAATGAATCAGTGGAACAGCTTGCCTCCAGAAGTTATGAATGTTCCAACACTGGAAGTTTGTAAGAAGATGTTGGATAACTATTTGTCTGAAGTGGTGTCGGGTTTCCTGCCTAAGCAGGGGGTTGGACTAGAAGACCTCCAAGGTCCCTTCCAACTCTTGTTATTCTAAGGTGCTCTTCCACCATTGTACCAAAATAATAGATATGATGGGCTAAATCAGTCTAATCCTAGATGTAGCAACAAGCCATCATAATAAGCAATTGCCGACTGTCTTCCCTGCCCTGAATCTGTTTAATTCTATTTTTAATATATCCAAGCAGTTGGTCATCACGACACCTCCTGGGACTGAATTCAACAGACTTGGTGTGAAGAAATGTTTTATTTTGTTTGTCCTACATCTTTCTCTGGATGACTCAGGGCTCTCTCTTTCTAAGATATTTTGGGAGGGAGGGACGGGGCTGCCTTTTGTCTATTCATTCATAAAGTTGCAAAAAGCTTTCTTCTTAGGAAAATCGTTTCATCCCCATTATTTTGGCTGACCTTTTCTACGCTTTCCTGTTTTCACCAAACAGGACGTAGTGTTCCAAATGATTCACAACTTCTCGAGCTTGCCTCCAGAAGTTGTGAATGCCCCAACCCTGGAAGTCTTTAAGAAGATGTTAGATAGCCATTTGTCTGAAATGGTATAAAGTTCCTGCCCACGCAGGGGGTTGGACTAGAAGACCTACAAGGTCCCTTCCAACTCTGCTATTGTATTGTATTGTATTGTATTGTATTGTATTGTATTGTATTGTATTGTATTGTATTGTATTGTATTGATTTGTGTTGCACAAGTCATAAATATGTCACCAGCGACTGTCTTCCCCCGACTTATGCAAAGGATTGGCCTTAAATGAGCCCGGAAGAAATACAAGCGTCCCAAATTATTTCATTTTTTTATGTCTCTGCCCTTCCATGGTGTATATTTTCAGAAGTGGTAACCTTGCATAACATAAACTAAGGATTGCCCACCAGCTGATCCAGCTTCCCTTCTCTAAAAGTCAGCCGTGAAGGATAGGTTCGATTTGAGGTAGAACATCTGGAAGGTTATCTATGACCATCCTTCCTGCATAGTCATGAAGTAGAATCAACTCTAACTCCAATCAAGCCATCAACCTTGAAATTTTGCCTTGGAGAACCTGGAACTATGCCTTCTATGGTCTGACCTTAGCGTAGTACACAAAATTATCTACTATGACGTCCTACCGTTCAATGACTACTTCAGCTTCAATTGCAATAATACATGGGCAAACAATAGATACAAACTCAAGGTCAACCGCTCCAAACTTGATTGCAGAAAATACGACTTCAGCCACAGAAACGTTAATGCCTGGAATGCTGAACCTGACTCTGTTGTTACATCCCCAAAACCCCAAAACGTTAACCTAAGATTGTCTACTGTTGACCTCATCCCATGCTTAAGAGGTCCATAAAGGGGGCGAGCATAAGTACCCCAGTGTGCCTACTTTCCCCATTTATTCATACCCATTTACTGTGTTCATACTTATGTTTATGCTTATACCTGTTATCTTTTACACGTTTGACCAACTACATAAAATAAATAAAAATAAAAATTAAATAAACTTTGCGTGACAATAAAAGGCGGTGCACTCACAACATAAGAACATAAGAATAGCCTTGCTGGAAGAGGCCACAGCCCATCCAGTCCAGCCTTCTGTCTCACACAGTGGCTCACCATTTGCTTCAGGGTCTTCCCAAGCAGATGTCTTCACCTGCTTATGATTCCCTGCAAATGGCATTGAGAGATCTCCTGCCTATCTCTCCAACCCAGAGGGTGTCCTTAGGCATCCATCATGATAGCCATGGATACCCTTGTTCTCCATGAACTCCTCTAATCCTTTCTTAAAGGTGTCGAGGCTGAAAAGTGTCACCACTTCTTCTGGCAGGGAGTTCCATAGACCAGGGATCCTCTGGGTGAAAAAGTACTGAATGAAATCAGAGAGAAATGAAATACAGAATCCTAACTCCAATTATTTTCTTCTTCGCACATTTCAGAATGATTCATTTGTATGCTACCAACCATCATTTCCAATTTTTTTCTCCTTTATAACGTTTGACTGCACTAACTCAAATGTAAGCATTTCCTCAAAACCCAAAGGAGCATGGTGCCTCATTGCAGTAGCATTTTTCTACAGTGTAAACATGAGGGAATAGTGAGATTTCCACTCAGCTATATAGAATAATATACATTCCCATAGCGCGACCATGAATTTTCAGGGTCATCCGTATGCAATCTGCATCCTTAAATAAAACAGGTGGCAAGGAGGACCTTGGTGTTGTAAAAACGATAGTCCATCTGTCAGCCCACTGTTCATCTCAACCAGGACTAGCTTTCTCTGAGGAACAAGGCGGAGAGAAATACCCAGCCTAAAGCCTGAAGAAATGTTATTCTATATACCCTGTGTGTGAGGAGCAGCTGCTTAATTCCCTATAGTTACAGCTCTGTAGCTGACATGATTTCTTAAACAAAGGGGGAAAACTCTCTTCACTGTATTTGTGAATGTTGTCATAACACAGATAAATCTTTCATCTCCTTTAACGGAATCCTAGTTTCTTTTGACACTTCCTTTTGGTCAGACAGTCTAGCGTGCGGCTATCAGTCTACTCAAAACCACAACCCTGGGTTAATTCACTTATTTACGCAATTTATATATAGCTGCCCATCACAGGTTTTTTTGTGGCTCTCCGAGTCTTACAACAAAACAAGCTAAAAGCCATTAAGTGATATCAATGGTTGGAAATCCATTAAATGCAAGTTGTTTTCGTATACTGAATGTAAGGTAGCCATGAGGAAATGACTGCATTCCAGAGAATGTTAAAGGACCATTTTGATAAATTATGGTTGCTGGACCTGCTAATTGAGCCTGTTTAGACCTAGCAAAATCTTGAGATCGCGGGTTCTCTGGTTTAGAGATAGGATCCGTACCCTATAACATTTGACTTCCATTCCTTTTAATAGATGCTACATTTAACTATCCCCCCACAACATAGTATTTCTGGATATGTTTTAGCGTATTGTGCATATTGATGTGGTGGCCCAATGACTAAGACGCTGAGCTTGTCGATCAGACAGGTCGGCGGTTTGAATCCCTAGCAACGTAACGGAATGAGCTCCCATTACTCGTCCCAGCTTCTGCCAACCTAGCAGTTCGAAAGCATGTAAAAATGCAAGTAGTAAAATAGGGACCACCTTTGGTGGGAAGGTAACAGCGTTCAGTGTGCCTTTAGCATCTACTCATGCCAGCCACATGGCCATGGAGACGTCTTTGGACAGTGCTGGCTCTTCGGCTTTGAAATGGAGATGAGCACCGCCCCCTAGAGTCAAGAATGACTAGCACATATGTGCGAGGGGAGCCTTTACCTTTACGTATTGTGAGTATATGATTCTTAGCATAGGAGAGAACTGTTGTTTTAAATCTCTGAACCATAGCGGCCTTTTTAGGTGATGGAAGTGACTCTGGGACCTAATATGACGCAACTATCAATTGGTCTACTTGGCCAATTCAACACATCGTGATTTATTTAATAAATCCTAGCTGAACAACTCAGGGCTTTATCGGATGTGAAGACACATAGAAGGAGGAGGATAACCCCATCACAGACAAAGGTTGCGCATATCGAATTTCCACCCATTTTAATTTGGAGCTGTTGTTCCTTGCTTTCTTGCTTGAGCATATTTTATTTGTTAAGCTTCACTCTGTTACCTCTTTGGAGACTTCCGCTTTCATCCATCATTACATTTCATTGCTCAGACAATGAATACATGTAACAGGCAGTTAGGATGAGTTGCCTAAAAATATGATCAGGCATTTGAACTGAGTAGAGTACAGCTACTCCTGCACTGAGTCCCTTGGACTGCAAGATGATCCGACCGGTCAGTCCTAGAGGAGATCCGCCCTGACTGCTCTTTAGAAGGCCAGATCCTGAAGAGGAAACTCAAAGACTTTGGCCACCTAATGAGAAGGAAGAAGGACTCCCTGGAGAAGAGCCTCATGCTGGGAAAGATGGAGGGCAAAAGAAGAAGGGGATGGCAGAGAAGGAGGGGGCTGGATGGAGTCCCTGAAGTAGTCGGCATGAACTTCAATGGACTCCAGAGGATGGTAGAGGACAGGAAAGTCTGGAGGAGATCAACCCTGACTGCTCTTCAGAAGGCCAGATTCTGAAGAGGAAACTCAGAGACTTTGGCCACCTAATGAGAAGGAAGGACTCCCTGGAGAAGAGCCTCATGCTGGGAAAGATGGAGGGCGAAAGAAGAAGAACGGGATGGCAGAGAAGGAGGGGGCTGGATGGAGTCCCTGAAGTAGTCGGCATGAACTTCAATGGACTCCAGAGAACGGTAGAGGACAGGAAAGTCTGGAGGAGATCAACCCTGACTGCTCTTTAGAAGGCCAGATCCTGAAGAGGAAACTCAGAGACTTTGGCCACCTAATGAGAAGGAAGGACTCCCTGGAGAAGAGCTTCATACTGGGAAAGATGGAGGGCAAAAGAAGAAGAAGGGGATGGCAAAGAAGGAGGGGGCTGGATGGAGTCCCTGAAGTAGTCAGCATGAACTTCAATGGACTCCAGAGGATGGTAGAGGACAGGAAAGTCTGGAGGAGATCAACCCTGACTGCTCTTTAGAAGGCCAGATCCTGAAGAGGAAACTCAAAAACTTTGGCCACCTAATGAGAAGGAAGAAGGACTCCCTGGAGAAGTGCCTCCTGCTGGGAAAGATGGACCGCAAAAGAAGAAGGGGACGACAGAGAATGAGGTGACTGGATGGAGTCACCGAAGCAGTCGGCCTGAGCTTAAATGGACTCCAGAGGACGATTTAGGACATGAAGGCCATCACGACCTCCGTTGTCCATGGGGTCACGATGGTTCAGACACAACTTTGCAACTAACAACAACAAGAAGAAGAGTACAGCTAATTGAGATATCAGCACCAACTTGAGTTTAAAAACATTCTTTCCCATTCAAACAGCATTAGCTAATGCTGAATGTCATCTGCCACTTGATGGATCGCCTTTTGAAGTTCTTTTGCTGTCTTGCACTGGACATTCCTAAATTTCGTGTCATCTGCAAACTTTCACTAGCGCCTTGTTCTCTGAAATTCTCTTCTGAACACCAAAAACATTGTGCCGTGCTCAGCGGCAATGATGACCGAGAAGAACTAGGGGACAGTGTTTAAAAAAAAATGGAGAGGGTTAGGCAATGTTGGATTTAATATACAGAACTTCTTTTATTTTCAACACAACCCATTCTTTGACTCAGTTCAACACTGTCCTATGGCTACATGAGCTTTGAAGCACACACAGGCACAAGCCAAATGACAATCTTGCATCAGTGAGTTGTGAGAATGCAGTTTCCCTCTGTCTGGCACCTTCCAGATGTGTTGGCTGTCATCCCCAGTACACAACCTCATGTCAAATGAGGACTATGTGGCTGTTGTTTGACTATCAGTTTGCTTCAGATTCTTGATGCTCAGATGGAACTCAAAGAACAATTCACTAGTGGGTTGGTTTTTTCTTTTCTTTTAATGACCCCATAATCCCTTACATTGGGGTGGAGTCAGGACAACTGAATGGAGAAGAGTGTTTACTGCCCTTCCCGTTGCCAATGCAGAGTTCACAGCAGACAATTACTCATTGTGTCCAGGGAGAGAAATATCTGCCGCTACCTAGGATCAAACTCCCAGCCTCCTGATTGTGAAGTGAGAGCTCCTCCACTAGGCCACAGCACCCCTCTAGGAATGCACTAGTGCAGGGGTCAGCAACCTTAAGCACTCAAAGAGCCACAAAGATCCTAACTGGAAGCCCGCAGTTCAATTCTGGAGCCTACCAGAAGTCCTGTTCCCCCACCATAGAGTCTCCTCCTAGCATGACATCCTTTTTCATCTACCTATCCTAACCAATGTGGAGCTGACCGGAGAGCCCTCCCTTGCCATAGAGTCTCCTCCTGGTGCACTGTGCTTCCCCCCTCCCAACCAGAAGCTCCTCTCAAAATTGTGTCTGTGACAGGGAGCCACAGCAGAGGGATGAAAGAGCCACATGCAGCTCGGGAGCCACGAGTTACTGACCGCTGCACTAGTGGGTGATTTTAAAAAAAGACACAAGGGAACTACAAAGCACATAGCTGCCGGTGCCACATCTAAGCTTGGGGCTGAAGCGGTGCAGTCTTGATAGAGACACTCAAGGGGAGGACCCTTACCTGTCACACAGGCTGCACAGAAAAGCTTAGAGACGAGTGCATAAAGGGATCCGCTTAAGCTCCAGGGAGCATCTGGGAGCTTTCTCAGCCAAGGTTGGGGATTATAAGCTGTTCACTTGCTCCTCGGGCATGGGCGCGTTCTGCAAGAGTGCTTGTACCAACAGGTATGGGATTATGCCATTTCCCAGGGCTATTTAAAAAAAAAGTCAAGAGAAAGAAGATATTGGGTGGCTTTACTTGAATTGGGTTTAGAGTTCAGGAGTCGGACACAAAGGGAGCAACCCACAACTGACATTTTGAAAAGGAATAGGACCTATCGGGGAAAAATGGTAACTGGAGTTTTTACAAAGAAGGGGAAATATAAAGTCAAGCCCCTTTATTTTCAGAACACAAGCCCCTTCATTGCATCATTCCAATTTCAATTTATTTCAATTTATTTCAATTTATATACCGCACCTATCTCCATCAAGATGGACTCAGGGCGGTCCAGTTGCACTATCCTCAGCAAACAGTGGTGGGTTCTGGATCCCGTTCCAACTGGTACGGTTGGAACAGGCCCAGCAGCGTTCGCATGGATGCGCACAGCAGGTGCATGCATTTTGCCGCCTCCACGAGCATCCATGACGCTCCAGCTGCTCAGTGGAGCATCGTGCAGGCGCTGTACACGCCATGCCATGTGCGGAACCGTGGAAGCCTTAAAAGACCAGTAAGGAGCTCGGGCAGGTGGATGGGCCCTCGGGAGCACCGTACCAGAACGGTATCCAGGCGTACCGCCTGCAACCCACCACTGCCAGCAAACCTCAACCAAACCTGGGAGCCCAGACAACCTATAAAGCCAGCCATAACCCCTACCTGGCCCCATGGGAGTCTGGCAACAGCCAATAGAATACACATTCTTGCACAGGAACAGGAAGCTCAAGTGCAAAGAGCAAGTGAAGGTATAAATACCCCTCCACTCTCAACTCCATGAGATCAGCTGCACCAGAACTATGTGCTTCGGCTTCATCATTAAACCATCTTTTCAATCAACTTCCGTGTTTCCGGTGTCTTTCTCCCAGCTTGGAACTAAACCAGATGGATATTTCTTCCCACATTTGTCTGCGGACAGGATCCCAAACTATCTCCAATGGTTCCCTATTTTCCCTTCGCAGATGCAATGTTGAGGGTCTTAAGCCTTTCGCTTCCCAGAGAAGGCACCAATGTTAGACCTTCCAACTGTAACACCAGACATGTCCAGCGCACAAAGATCTGTTGGTCCTCAGACATAATAATAATAATAATAAATTGAGATTTATTAACCGCACCCTCTCCCCACAGGGACCCGGGGCGGTGCACAGGCATAATTAAAAACAATATACAATAATACAAACATTACTTAAAATAGAATTAAATAGAATTACCCGTGCTAAAAATATAAAATTAAAAACCCATTAAAATATTTGTAGTTAAAAGACAGAGAGAACTATTCAAGGCCGGCCAGTCGAAAGAGATGGGTCTTCAATTTTACACGGAAGGAGCGGAGGTCGGTGGTCGTTCTAATATCAGGGGGAAGGTCGTTCCAGAGGGCCGGGCCCGCCACAGAGAGCGCCCTTCCCCTGGGCGTCGCCCGCTGACAAAGTCTAGTGGACGGCACCCGGAGAAGCCCCTCTCTGTGGGAGCGAATCGGTCGTGAGGATGTGTGGGGCAGGATCCGATCTCGCAGATAGCTAGGTCCCGAGCCATGGAGCGCTTTGAAGATGATAACTAACACCTTGAAGCGCACCCAGAAGACGACAGGTAGCCAGTGCAGCTCGCGCAAGAGCGGTGTTACGTGGGCAAACCTAGAGGTGCCCATAATTGCTCGCGCGGCCGCATTCTGAACTAACTGAAGCCTCCGGGTGCACCTCAAGGGGAGCCCCATGTAGAGAGAGTTACAATAGTCCAGTCGGGATGTCACGAGGGCATGAGTGACTGTGCGAAGGGCGTCCCGATCCAATAGGGGGCGCAATTGGCGAACCAGGCGAACCTGGTAAAACGCCCTCCTGGCCACGGCTGTCACTTGCTCTTCCATAGACAGCCGGGTATCCAGGAGGACACCCAAATTGCGCGCCCCATCCACAGGGGCAAGATGTTCGCCCCCTATGGCCAGCGTTGGAGAAAGCTGGTTGAATCGGGCAGCCGGAAACCACAGCCACTCGGTCTTGGTCGGGTTGAGCCTAAGTCCGTTACTTCCCATCCAGATCCGCACGGCTTCCAGGCACTGGCACATCACCGCTACGGCATCGTTGGGGTGGTTTGGGGTAGATATGTACAGCTGGGTGTCATCAGCGTACAGATGGTACTCTACCCCAAAACCACGGATGATCTCACCCAGCGGCTTCATATATGCATTAAACAGGAGAGGCGAGAGGACCGACCCCTGAGGCACCCCGCATGTGAGGGGTCTCGGGGTCGACCTCTGCTCTCCTGCCCGCACAAATTGCGATCGGCCAGAGAGGTAGGAGGAGAACCACCGCAAAACGGTGCCTCCCACCCCCAACCCCCCCAGCCGATGCAATAGGATACCATGGTCGATGGTATCGAAAGCCGCTGAGAGGTCTAATAGGACCAGGATGGAGGAACATCCCCCATCTCTGGCCCTCCAGAGATCATCTACCAACGCGACCAATGCCGTCTCGGTGCTATGCCCGGGCCGAAAGCCGGACTGGCGCGGATCTAGATAGTCAACTTCCTCCAGGTGACGGGGAAACTGTTGTGCCACCACACTCTCAACAACCTTCGCCAAGAAGGGAAGGTTGGAGACTGGACGGTAGTTGTTCAAAAGAGCTGGGTCCAAAGAGGGCTTCTTGAGGAGGGGCCTCACCATAGCCTCTTTTATGAAACTGGCATGAGAAAAAAGAGGGGGTGTGTGTGTCCTGGATGAGAAAGAAGATAGAGAGAGGCCAAGGTGGTCTGTAACGCATTACCAGCCAGAAGAAAAACGAAGGAGATGAAGTTATACAGAAATACAGCCCAACATCTCTTCAATCATAAGGAGTTCCAATTAAGCCGAGGAAAAATAATCTACACAAAATGCTCCAGGCCAAACAAGCAAAATGTATTATCAGGTGTAGTTTTGCTTGCGAATCATCTTCAGGAGAAAAAAAAATGATTTTAAATGGTGAAGTGTAATTAGTATGATTGCCGCTTTGGAAAATTAGCAATGTGTTGTACCCCCGTATGGCTAGAAAATTGCATTAGATAGGAAAGATGGAGGGCGGTATATAAACCAACTCCAAAGTATTTCACCTAAACCTTTGCTTGCTAACAATCCACCATAACGGAGGGATACAATCAAGATCACGGGAGGTCCTAACACCACTCTGTAAAGCCTTCGTAAGACCACACCTAGAGTACTGCGTCCAGTTTTGCTCACCACACTATAAAAAGGATGTTGAGACTCTAGAAAAGAGTGCAGAGAAGAGCAACCAGGATGATGAGGGGACTGGAGGCTAAAACATACGATGAACAGTTGCAGGAACTGGGCATGGCTAGTCTAGTGAAGAGAAGGACCAGGGGAGACATGGTAGGCAGAGGCAGAAATTTCTTCCTTATTTTTCTTCCCCAAAAACTAAGATGCGTCTTAAATGACGGGAGCGTCTTATACTCTGAAAAATACGGTAGTTCTCCTCTGGATTTTATTCTCAAGAACCAGCTGAGATGTAGGTCAAGAGGTGGCAAGAGCCCCAGAGTCATTCAATTAATCTCATGGCTGCATGGAGATTTTTTTATGGACCCTTAGGCTTCAGCCATTACATCCCATTGACACATCAACTCTATTTCCAGAGAAGTGAGACAGATGCCCTAGATGTCACAAACACAGCATGAAGATTACGTAATTTTTGTTCTTGAACAAAGGGGAATTTAAAAGCATGTTGATGCCCAAGATGGAATATTTATTAATATGGTGATAAGCAGTAAGCAATGCAATGCAATTCTAAGCAGAAGAAATAAGAGGTCCTACTCATGAGACAGAAGGATGCTATTCTGCTTTTGTCACACTAATAGCACTTAGACTTATACACCACTTTACAGGGCTTTACAGCCCTCTCTAAGTGGTTTTACAGAGTCAGCCTCTTGCCCCCAAAACAATCGGGGTCCTCATTTTACCCCCCTCGGAAAGATGGAAGGCTGAGTCCACCTTGAACCTGGTAGGATTTGAACTAATGTACTATATCCCAAGATGGCCACTGCAGTTTAAGATCCTGGGCAAATTGGAATGGATCACAATGACGCAACTCAGGAAGTGGAGATCAGACAAATTGGAAGGCTCTGTCAAAAGCGGTCCCACTTTGGAATGAACTAAGTGAAGACAGAAATATTTTGCGATGGAAATGTCACTCCTCTCTAAGAAGAAAAACAGCTGACGAACAACTGGGTGGATCTTTCCATTTGTCTTGTAAAGGTAAAGTTTCCCCTCGCACATATGGGATAGTCGTTCCCGACTCTAGGGGGCGGTGCTCATCTCTGCTTCAAAGCCAAAGAACCAGCACTATCTGAAGATGTCTCCGTGGTCATGTGGCCAGCATGACTAAATGCCAAAGGTGCACAGAACGCTGTTACCTTCCCACCAAAGGTGTTTCCTATTTTTTTATGTGCACTTTTACGTGCTTTCGAACTGTTATTGACAGAAGCTGGGACAAGTAACAGGAGCTCACTCCACTACATGATGCTAGGGATTTGAACCACCGAACTGCCGATCTCTCTGATTGACAAGCTCACCCACTGAGCCACTCTTTACCTTTGTCTTTTCCTGGGATTCAAAATTACAAAAGAGAATATTGATTAAATGTTGTTGTTAGTCAAGAAGTCGTGTCCAACCCATTGTGACCCCGTGGACAACGTTCCTCCAGGCCTTCCTGTCCTCTACCATATCCCAGAGTCCATTTAAGCTCAAGCCTACTGCTTCAATGACTCCATCCAGCCACCTCCTCCTCTGTCGTCCCCTTCTTCTCTTGCCCTCCATCCTTCCCAGCATCAGGCTCTTCTCCAGGGAGTCCTTCCTTCTCATTAGGTGGCCAAAGTATTTGAGTTTCCTCTTCAAGATCTGGCCTTCTAAAGAGCAGTCAGGGTGGATCTCCTCTAGGACTGACCGGTTGGATCGCCTTGCAGTCCAAGGGACTCGCAGGAGTCTCCTCCAGCACCAGAGTTCAAAGGCCTCCATTCTTTGGCCCTCAGCCTTCCTTATGGTCCAACTTTCACAGCCAACCATTGCAACTGGGAAAACCATCGCCTTGACTAGACGCACTTTTGTTGGCAGGGGGATGTCTCTGCTTTTTCTTTTAACATTTTGGCAGGCAAAAAAAGGTTATAAAATTGGGCACAGGTTACGCAACAACCTCCTTGAGTTAACAATGGAAATTCTGCTTCCAACTGCCCACTTGTGATGGTGCGGGATTTGGGAACATTTGGAAAGCTGTCATAAGAAGCAAGAAGAAAACTTTGAATACTCTTTAAAATGGCATCCATTGCAAGGATATTTACAGCACAATCATCTCATTTCCTTCCCAAGAGGCGGCATCTTTGTCACAAAATTGGGGAGACAGGCTGACACACAGCCAACGCAATATATTACCTCTTTTTTTAAACAACAAACTTATTGAAATATTGCAAACTGTCCTGCAGCTTTTTTGTCCCATTAAAACCATAAATTCCCTTTTACCCCCCAATTAACAGCCTCTGTTTATTTATTTCGACAGGGTTGGTAAAATCATTAATGTTCATTTGCATAATTGGCTGCAGGGCTATGGCAGGATGGAGATAGCTGCACTGAGATTCACAACCTCAAATGCCCTACAACCGAAGGGAAGGTCCCTCTTTTGGCTAATGGACACGTTTCTTTGGGGGGGGGGGAGAGAATTGCAAGGAAGGACTGTGGGTAACGGATGAGTGAAGCTTGAAAAGGTAGTAGGTAGACCTAGAACCCCAAGTGGAGTAGATTCTGGGAGTTGGGGTTCCCCCATCTTAAACTTCCCAAGACTCAGAAAAACTGGTCTAGAATAGCTTGCCTCCTGGGATTTGTGGCTGCTACATCACTGGAGGTGTTCCAAAATAGGCTGGACACCCATTTGATCATGATGATATAAGGCCGTGACGGTGAACCTAGATAAGATTAGGAGCAGAGACAGGATATCCATCTAACATACGAATATATATCAATACAATACAATAGCAGAGTTGGAAGGGACCTTGGAGGTCATCTAGTCCAAGTCCCTGCCTAGGCAGGAAGCCCTATACCAGTGATGGCGAACCTATGGCACGGTGCCACAGGTGGCATGCGGAGCCATTTCTTAAGACACACAAGGCATTGCCCTGTCAGCTCCAGAATGCATGTGTCCGCAGGCCAGCTGATTTAGGCCTTCTTTTGAGGATGTTTTTTATCCTCTGGAGGTGGAGGGGGAAGCTGTTTTCACCCTCCCCAGGCTCCTAGAAAGCTTCTGAAAGCCTGGGGAGGGCGGAAAAAGCATGCCAAAAGCAAGGGGTCACACACATAGCATTATGGGTGTGGTATGCCCATGCACGAGCCCCCTGCGCTCCCCCCACTTTTGGCACGCGAGCCAAAAAAGGTTAGCCATCACTGCCCTATACCATTTCAGACAAATGGCTATCCAACATCTTCTTGAAGACTTGCAGTGTTGGGGCATTCACAACTTCTGGAGGCAAGCTGTTCCACGGATTAATTGTCCTAACTGTCAGGAAATTTCTCCTCAGTTCTAAGTTGCTTCTCTCCTTGATTAGTTTCCACCCATTGCTTCTTGTTCTGCCCTCAGGTGCTTTGGGGAATAGTTTGACTCCCTCTTCTTTGTGGCACCCTCTGAGATATCGGAAGACCGCTATCATGTCTTCCCTAGTTCTTCTTTTCATTAAACTAGACCTACCCAGTTCCTGCAACCGTTCTTCATATGTTTTAGTCTCCAGTCCCCTAATCCTCTTTGTTGCTCTTCTCTGCACTCTTTCTAGAGTCTCCACATCTTTTCTACATCGTGGTGACCAAAACTGAATGCAAATATTCCAAGTGTGGCCTTGCCAAGGCCTTATAAAGTGGTATTAACACTTCACGGGATCTGATATCAAAGCAACCTTTTCTATTTTGCAACCGCAGCCGATCTTCGCCTCCAGAAGAAGTCCCTCGTATAATCTGAAATCCTTCTGACATAGCTGAATAGGCAGATTATTCCTGATTTCTACTTACAAGCAGAAAAAGAAAAGATTTGAAAACGTGACACCGAGGCAACGCAGAGGAGAAAAAATAATTACAGAAATCTTTGAGCGCAACGAAGGATTGTCACCGGATTCCGTCCGCTGCTTCTCTGTGTGTAATTCACTTGACAAAGCCAATGTTATGGAAAGGTCACACACACACCCGTCTCTACCCCCCTCTTTCAAATGATCTTTCTGATTAACTTGAAATAACGAGGCCCACGCCAAGCGCCCATCGCAAAAGAGCGCCAAGCAGGGCTGTCATTGTGTCAACCAAACTTTCCAGGCCACGCTAAACAGAGCAATCGAACAGCTGGGCTGCTTTCCTGCTCTGGGTATTATCATAAGGAAGAAGGGAGTTTTACTGACAACATCGATCAGGAAGATGATCTTATTACATTTCAAGTGAGATGTTTGCGCTTTCTTGCCCCACTTTTATTTTTCCAGAGTACTTGATTATATATTGTTGGTTGGGATTTCCATCAAATAAACCCATTTTTTTTAAAATGTGAAAGTAACTCAGTGATTGCATGAAGCCGTCTGCTGTGTTTAAATGTTTCTGCTGCACCAAATTTCTGTTTTGCCTGGGAGCTCAGAGAGGCTAAAGAACATCTCTTATTTTGACCTATGAACTTCCTTAGACTTATATACTGCCTCATAGTGTTTTACATCCCTTACAGCGGTTTACAGAGTCAGCCTCTTGCCCCCAACAATCTGGGTCCTCATTACACCCTCCTTGGAAGGATGGAAGGCTGAGTCAACCTGGTGCTGGTGAGACTCGAACTGCCGGATTGTTGGAAATCAGCAGTCAATAGAATTGGCCTGCAATGCTGCATTCTAACCACTGCACCACCACGGCTCAGCTGATTGACAGAGGACATCAAATGGAAAGATGCTGAAGACACTGCTGAAGGTAGAATTCACTGGAAGCAGCTTGCTGCCCTATGTGCGTCATGTAAAAGGAATTGATGATGATGATGATGATGATGATGATGATGATGATGATGATGATGATGATGATGATGATTCTACTCAAGGAATATTCAGCAAGTCCAATATGTGGGAATGACCTTCAGAGAAGGAGGAAGAACTTTCAACGAATTGAAATTAAGAGTCTTCTGGAATGGCAGAGGGGCTCTCCAAATATTGCTGAATTTCAATTCCAGAATTTCTGCTTTATGGGGAAGGATGCCGGGTTCTGGAACGCAGAAACATCTGGAGGGGGCACAGATCCTCAAGTCATGTTCCAGAGCTCTATCTTTGAACCTCGATCTAAGGCTGGGTCACTGGGACTTCACCAGGTCCTCTTATATCCCTGAAATGGTCTCCCTGTTTTCCAGCAGCTCTCCACCCCCACCCCACCCCACCCGTCCAAATTCTACCAGCTAAGCTGCAGACACAAACTTGTGAGTGGCATTTCTATACTTGACATTCAGTCAGCAAGTTGTAATAAAGCTGATTTAGAGACCCAGAATAATCATCCATCAATCAGAGAAGTATTTTTGATGCTTCTGAGTTAATGATCGTGCCAGCTACCCTCCATTTCATTCGCCCTGTTGCGACTGGGGGTGGAGAAGGATGAATGCAGAAAGAAGACACATACACACAGAGACCCCTACAATCACACACAAGGCATACATAATTCATGGATCTTTAACCTCTCCGCTCCTGGAACGCATCCACGGTGGCTCTAAAACAGCTCTTAAGACCTCGACGGAAAATGCCGGTTATCATTTATTTAATACGTCTATCGCCGCAACCCAAGGAGCTGAGGGTTTAGAAGTAATGTCAACAGACAAAGGATCATACTTAGAGTCACCCGCCTCTTTCTCCCGGAGGCAAAAGACAATGGGAATTCATTCAAGTCCACTCTATTATTCATGGGAGAAACTGCCGATCACAGCTTCAGAATGGAGCGAAGTTGCCCTGAATAAGGGGCTTGAGATATCTTGAAATTAAACTGCGAGTTATTATTAGTCAAGATTTCAAGAATTCTCATTTAAAAGAACCCAAAGCCATTTTTAATAATAATGGGGGGGGGGGGGAATGCAGAAAGCCGTACTGAATTCATGATGGAATGTTTAGAAAAATAGTCCTTATTTCTCCCATGAAGAGTAACATGTTGCATGTCTGCTTGGATAAACTAGAAGAATCAAGACTATAACAACCCCAAACCAGGGTTATGATAGCCAGAAGGGGCCTTTTGTCACATTAGCACTGGACTGAGGCAATTTACAGGGTGCAGACACAAACTGAAGCAAGCTACATAGTCTAGCCACTGGATTTTGGTCATGGGTCATTGAATCAGCCACAATTGTTTTGAGTTCATGCAGTATACGGAATCATAAGTCAAGGTTTATGTTCTGACCGAGGCTTCCTGAGAGCGTGAAACAAATTCTTGGTCCCGACAAAAACCCCTTTTATTAATTGACTGTGAATTCTGCCCATTCATAACCAGCAAAGTCTTTCGAGGGAGGATTTACAGTCACAGACCTTATCTAACTTGGAGAGATTACAGGCCGATGTCTGCAAAACTTGGCAAGGAGTCTTGGAGAGTCATGAACCAATTAAACGAACTAATGGTCTCCTGCAAACTCCACTCCCCTTTTGCTCCTCTTTTATTTCCTCTGGGAGGGGCCATTCATCATCCACTTGTGGCCTTACTCCCAAGTCGACCCCTGTTCTTTAGCTGTTCCCTTTGTCTGGCAACTCTGTGCATGCGCCCACTGGGAACAGGCTCCAGATGTTAATCCGCATCACTGATATCTGACTCCTAAGGCAGCTGATAACTGTCAGATGGCTCTGGCCCCCTCTCTGCCTCCGACACAGAGCCCTCCTCAGAGCCTTCCCCAGACTCCAGGACTGGCCCATCTTCCTCCCCAACCTCCTCATTGTCCGAATCTCCTGCCAGCTCTGCTGGCAGCTGGCATGCCGCAACAGATTATAAGCCACAATGGTTGAATGCATTTATTTTGTTAAACCAAACCAAACTGCATGATGGCTGTGCACAATAACCATCAGCTTGTCCAATTACTTACACTTGAAGAGTTTTCATCCAAATGTTTAGTCATTAACGGCTTCCTTGCAATTTCCATGCTGTCATTTCAAATCCTGCTTTCCAGAGGAACATCAAAACAAGTTCTACAAAACTGCTACATGTCTTCTTTTTAAACTGGCTCCTTTTCTAGAGTAAACTTCTCCAAGTCTTCTAGGTAAGATAATTTACAGGCTTTCCTTCTCCAGTAGCCCTACTCTCCAGCTGGACCATCTATGAGTCACATGTGGCTGAATAAATGGTTGACATCAACAGATGTTGTTGGCAACCCCTGGAAGCTCACAAATTCTACCTTCCATGCAATGCTGGGATTCTGCCAGTTTGCACCTATTCAGGAGAACCAGTTGTTAACTTTCTAAGCAATTTGGAGAATCAGTTGTTGGAAGAAATCTCCTTTTGTTTTTTCCAACTTTCCAGGGCTAATCCTGTAAGGAAGGCAGGAAGGAGACATTCTGGTGTTGTTCTTAGCCTCATCTTGACTGCCCTGCTTACAGAAACTGCCTCTCTCTAGTTAACCCTGATTCCATTGTCACAGCTAAGGCAAAGCGCCCATCGATGTGAGTGACATTGAGTTGGCCATGGGCATCAAATCATCACGAGGCTCCATTTCTGTTTTCCCTTTTGTGAGGTGACAATGATACCAGTCTTCTCTAAAGCCTTTTTAAGTCATATAATAAAGTTGTATTCATTTCATTTCGATAACAGTTTGACTAAGTAGAGCAAAGTGCGGCGAATTAATATGGATGCTCAATCAAAGCTCACTAAAATAACTATTTTCTCCCACACAATGCTGAGGCAAAATTATCTTCCATTATAAAAAAAAAAAAAAAAGGTTTCTGAAAGCTGCTGTGATTAGAAGGGGGGAATACCTGAATTAATTTGCACCTAATATGTAAAGTGCTTGATAAATGTTTTGATAATATTTTAGGGCTTCAATCCTTCTCTGGGTTTTTTTTTCCTCCGCGGTATCTAATATCTTTTACTCCATCAGGAAACCTGACGCTGGCTGGAAGTTGCAAATATGTGGGGTAAAACAAGCCTGAATCTTAATGAAATCAGTTGCACAAAGCACAAAACAAGCAAACCCAGTAAAATGTGTAAATTGTAAAGACCCCTTGGATCTTAAAAAGAAGGACCAGGGGAGACATGATAGCAGTCTTCCGATATCTCAGGGGTTGCCCCAAAGAAGAGGGACTCAAACTATTCTCCAAAGCACCTGAGGGCAGAACAAGAAGCAATGGGTGGAAACTAATCAAGGAGAGAAGCAACTTAGAACTAAGGAGAAATTTCCTGACAATTAGAACAATTAACCTCTGGAACAGCTTGCCTCCAGAAGTTGTGAATGCCCCAACTTTACTTTACTTTTTATTTTTATTAAATTTATATACCGCGCCACTCTCCCAGAAGGGACTCGGGGCGGTGCAAGACAACCCTGGAAGTCTTTAAGAAGATGTTAGATAGCCATTTGTCTGAAATGGTATAAGGTTCCTGCCTATGCAGGGGGTTGGACTAGAAGACCTACAAGGTCCCTTCCAGCTCTGCTATTGTATTATTATTGTATAAATATAGGTAGCCCTTGAGTTACGACTATTTGTTTAGTGACTGAAGTGGCACTGGAAAAAAGTGACCTAGGATGGTTTTTCACACAGCCGTTGACTGTTGTGCCTGTTCAAAGATACAAAGGCACGGGGAAAATTAACTTATGGCCATTTTTCATACTTATGGGGCGCAAATTGCTTCCGTCTTGCAGATGACAAGCCGCCTTCAATCAATATTTTAAAATGGAAGAAAGGAATGTTGGACCCACCTTACGCACCCCAGTCAGAATTATATGTGTATATAAAGCAACTGGTGACATTTTGTGATGTTATACAAGTGAGAACAAAATGAATGATATTTTCTTATGCTATAATTAGTCTGCAGCTGAAGCTTCTCGGCTAGGTTAATTAACATGCAACACATTTCCCTGTTCAAATAAGTCGAATTGGAATAGAAAAATCTGTTTTGATTCTGTTGCATTGATCAAACAAAAGACCCTCCCTACTAGGGTCTCGCTACCCAGAGAGCTTGTATTATTTTAAGATCACTTAAAAAAAAATCATTCACATCACATATTTGGGTTTCTGAATCAGAATGTTCTGCTCATAGTCACTCATGTCTTGGTCATCTCCCAGGGAGGCTACTGCAATGCGCTCTGCATGGGGCTGCCCTTGAGTAACTGGAAGCTTCAGGTGATGCAGAATGAAGCTGCTGTGGCCTAGAGGTGGAGCTCTTTCCTCCCAAGCAGGAGGTTGTGAGTTCGATCCTAGGTAGAGGTACATGTAGGGTCTCCTGCTTGGGCAGGGGCTTGGACTAGATGACCTTCAAGGTCCCTTCCAACTCTGTTCATCTGTTAAAGTGATGAGGAGGTGGGTGATTAAATGTGCCCCTGGAATGGCACATGTTACACCTCTGCTCGGGGAGATTAATTGGCTGCCACTTTGGTTTCAGGACTACTTAGTTTACTTTATTGCCATTGCACATGGTACAAGGAAATTAAATGCCGTCTTCAGTGTACATTATAACTATAAAAATAAAAACACAAACACACATCCTTTTTACATTCTATAAAATTGAAATTGAAAACCCAACATTACACTATACATTAGAATTCAATATGGTTACCGCCCTGGGATAGAAGCTGTTTTTCAGCCTATTTGTCCTTGTTTTCATTATCCTGTACCATCTGCCAGATGGTAATAGTTCAAAAAAAGGGATGCCCAGGATGAGATGGATCTTTAAGAATGTTTTGAGCTTTCTTAAGGCAGTGGGAACTATAAAGCTCTTCCAAAGAGGGGTCATGATCCTCTGGGCAATGACGTTGACCCTCTGGAGTGCTCTCTTATATGCCACTGTGCAATTGGCAAACCATACACAGGTGCAGTAAGGTAAAATACTCTCTACGGTGCAGTGGTAGAAGGCCACTAGCAGTTTTTCATTCAAGTCTCAGGCAGTATAATCTCTGCTGGGCCCTTTTGACTCATGCTACTGACTCAAGATGCTGGTTCTCACCCTTAAATTGAGATTAAAGTAACCTTTATTGTCATTTTGGTCTACCCACAGAGGTAAAGCATTCCAGAAAAAAACAACAAAGTCACAAAACCATATATAATTGGCTAGGTTGGCACCCATCCTTTGACTTGCACTCATAAGAACCCCTGACCATTCTTACCATGTTTTCCCAAAAATAAGACCGAATCAGAAAATAAACCCTAGCATGATTTTTCAAGATGCTCGTAGGATAGTTCTACTAATCACTTCTCGGCCTTTTGGCTAAGATCAAGTGTAGTGTAGGATGCTCATAATATGAGTTCTACCCCCAAAATAAGCCCCAGTTACATTCACCAGGCAGACAGATGTATTTAGTGCCACATTTCCCTGAAAATAAGACCTAATAAAAAAATAAGCCCTAATGCATCTTTTGGAGCAAAAATTAATATAAGACCAGGTCTTATTTTAGGGGAAACATGAGTATCAATCAAGAACATCTGTAGCTCAAGGTCGAACTGTAGGGTCTCTGGTGTTCTCTGAGCTGGGTTGTTTTCTTACAGATGTTTCATTACCAAACTTTACTGGCACTGATGAGGTTACTGAGTTTAGGTGATAAAACATCTGCAAGAAAAGAACCCAGCTCAGAGAGTACCAAGAACCATTTTCATGTCTGGCTTCATTGGGTTATTATTATTTTTTGGGTTGAGAGGAGAACAAGAACAATTACTAGCACCCAGGGATGGACACTTTCACAAAATAGAGAACGGTGATCAAAGAAGCAGAAAGCCCCACCCCACCCCTCTCCCCAAAACAGAATCATGGATCAAGTCAAGAAGATGTCCTTGAAAGCATGGTCAGCCTTCAAAGTGGTGCTTCTCACCTTGTTACAGTGAGATCTATGGAGAGCTCTCGTATACAAATTTCGTCTAAAACCGATGAGCCATCTGGAAAGGGCAGCTCCTTTCATCTTTGACAAATGTACGATGTTGCCCAGACGAAGAGAATTTTGCACCTTTTCGAGCACCGTTATGGAATCTGTAGCCCGCACATCTGTTTCACTGCCTCAGTTTTACGTGCACACCTACCTAGTTCGACGTTCTTCCCACTTTCGTCTCAACAAACTGTTTTAGCACAGTTGCTGGAAGTCGTCCAACTCTTTTTACCGGCAGTGGCCATAGGAGGCTCCCGTAATTTTCTTCTGCATAAGTAATGTGCTTTACTCTGCGTGTGTTTCTGCTTTCTGCTGGTGCTTCCTCTATATGTATGCATGAATCCATACCTTGGGAAATATAGAGCAGGCTGCCTATGTTCTACCACAGGTCACATAATCAGGCGAGAAGCCAGGAGACCGTGAGTTCTAGTCTCACCTTAGGCATGAAAAGCCAGCTGAGCGGGCCAGTCCAATTCACCTCACAGGATTGTTGTGGTGAGGAAAAAAGGAGAAGGAAGGAATGTCTTTGTGTGTCTTTGTTGCTTGAGTTATTTATAAACAAAATAATAAAGGCAGGAAATACATAAATCCCGTAACTTCTGCCCTATTGTTTCTTTCATAGATAATAAAGCTACAACATTTATTTGTCGCTTTTTTCTCTGAACGCAGTGGAACGCATTAAAAAATGAAATGCGATGCTCGCTCTGAAAATATGTGTGAGTGTGTAATATGCACACACGCACACACATTTTAATTAATTTAATTTAATTTATTTAGATTTATAGAACCGCCCTTCTCCATCGAAATGGACTCAGGGCGGTGCACAGGAAATTAAAATAACAGTAAATACAGAAGAATTAAGAATAAATTAAACTAAAAGCCTGTACTAAAAATCTCAATTAAAATTCTAAAATACATTTAATCATTGGCTAAGCTAGGCCGGCTTGATGGAACAGATAAATAACATACACATAAACATACATACACATAAACTTAAATATTCTCCTCCACCTCTCTCTCTCCCTCTCTCTCTCTCTCCATCCATCCATCCAATCAACCATCCGCCTGCCTGCACACATGCACAACCACACAGAGAGATGCATTTTAGGTATTTTAATATACTGTATTATTTTTCCTCTGTGGCCTCTAGCTAGATCAGGCTTATTTTCCAAGTCAATCTTGCTTTGCTAGCCTCTCCTTGTCCTGTGACTGACCTGCGTTTTTCAATTAACACCTAGAAGCGAAGCTCCTTAGCCAAGCCGGGGCTTCCAATTTACTCTTAGAAACTGTGAGATAACAAACTTTCAGCTCTAACCCCAATCAGATAATTATTTCCCTCCGTTGCTCCAGCCAGTGCCCAGTGCCTGCCAGACATTTAATCCTTATTAATATCTAACCTTCCTTTGCTGGTATTCTAAACTGAGCGACTTCAAGGGTAGAGAGGGAGAAAAGAGGTTGAAGGGCTGTAAACCTTCCCAACGAAAGCAATCCTTCTGTGAAACGAATTCCATGGACCATCCCTCTGACCAGGGCAGATTAGAGAAGGATCCCTCACGCTTTACTTAGTGGGGATTAATTAAATTTTAAGAAACATGATCTTGTTCATTTCGGTCCCTACTCCTCCTTTAGTGTCCTTCCTGCTTTAATATCTCTCCTGTCAATTCTAAATTTGTTGGCAACACAAGAATTTCTGACAACATCTCTGTGCACTACAGCTAGTTCAAAATGCGGTTGCGTGGGCAATTCTGGGAGTCCCTAGGTACTCTCACATAACACCGCTCCTGCACGAGCTGCATTGGCTGCCTGTGGCCTTTCGGGTGCACTTCAAGGTGTTGATTACCATCTTTAAAGCGCTTCATGGCATGGGACCTAGCTATCTGCGAGATCGCATCCTGCCCCATACATCCCTTCGACCGATTCGCTCACACAAAGAGGGACTTCTCCGGGTGCCGTCCACTAGGCAATGCCAGCGGGCGACGCCCAGGGGAAGGGCCTTCTCTGTTGCAGGCCCTATCCTATGGAACGACCTACCCCCCGACCTCAGAACAACTCCGGACCTCCACTCCTTCCGCCGAAAGCTCAAAACATATTTCTTCCAACAGGCCGGCCTGGCCTAATCTATTTCTCACACCTCCGGTCTGTACATTTAATTTTTTAATTGGGTTTAGGGGTTTAGGGTTTTAAGTTTTTTAGGTTTTAGTGCAGGGTCATTGTGATTTAATTTAATTTTAAATATTTATATTGTTGTATGTTTTATGTTTTATATTCCCTGTTCCCCGCCCCGAGTCCCTTCGGGGAGAGGGAGCGGTACACAAATAAACATTCCATTCCATTCCACTAGTTAATTCTTTTCACTTTTTACAACACAACCTTGAGGTCAGGTCCAAAATTAAGAAGGACACACGGCAATTCTTCCAAGATGAGTTCTTTATAGTTTTCACACCTACAGACAAAATCTTGCCAGTCTGAAGACTCTCCTACCTCATCTATGACATACTCTGGGTACTAATGGGGAGGACCCACTCCAACAGAGGATCAGGTTGAGAACGTCAACTGAAAACTATATACAATCCCTAACACCTACTACTACTACTACTACTACTACTACTACTACTACTACTACTACTACTAGAAAGACCAACAGAGAGGGAAATAGTTTGGGCTATATTAAAGGGGAAATAACCACAAAAGCTTTCAAATCAACCCGCCATCTTTTTTTTTAAAACCACGTTGACAACTGGAAAAAAAATCACCATTTTCGAAAAAGTGGACCTCGGGACTTGTGCAAATCTGTTCTCCGTTCCTGCTGCTCTGTTCAGCTTTCATGCCTGTAGCAAAACGGAGAGCAGCTACTTTTAGTACTGACTCTTCGTTGCCACATCTTCTGTCAAAGCCTCCCGTCAACGCAGAAGAAATGGCTGCTTGAGGTTTTTTAAGGGAGGAAAAACAATTATATCTCTTAACAGCAATAAGGCATGCCAGGCAATGTCTCTGAGGGCAGATAATCTTCCTTTCGGTTTGAGCTGTTCAACCCACATTAACAATAATATGCCCCCAGCAGCTCTTAATCCACCTGAAAGAGACTGTATATATATTGTGCCTCGCTATTTAAAAGATGTACACGGAGTGAAATAATACAATAATAGCCAGATGTTGTGCACCAGTGGTTAGCTATTACATCCGAGACAGCCTTTATTTAACGTGTACAAACGTATATACATTTTGGCAGCGCCTAAACAGCTTTCAAAAGCTACTCCTGGAAGCTGCAGATCAGCCTCGGACACAATGCAGGAAGAGAATTAACTTCAGCACTATAATCCTCTTAGGGGGAATTACTGTACTTTTTTATCCAAAAGTAAAATAACTAATCGGTAGGCGAGGTGGGGAGAAGGCAAGTGATTTATTGTCTGGAAATGTAAAGACTTTTCTTCCCCAGTGAAGGAAAGAATGAAAGGCGCCTCCATTGAGGCTCTTTTAAAATATTGGTAGCTCTACCACCACTCAATTGACCTCATCATGGTTTTTTTCTTTAAAGGTAATGATGGAACAGAGACAAACCCAAAAAAATGTAGTAGGAAAACATTTGAAAGTATAGTAATAATAATGTGTACCTGTTCAATTTATTATCTTGTTGAAGGGCAAAGTCTTAGCCCTGTTTACATAACGTCCTTCCAATGTTTAATTGATGTGGAAAGAATATGTGAGCTGGCTGTTGAAGGTCCATAAGGAAACCTGTGAGTCCCTTGGACTGCAAGGCGATCAAACCGCTCAGTCCTAGAGAAGATCAACCCTGACTGCTCTTTAGAAGGCCAGATCCTGAAGAGGAAACTCAAAGACTTTGGCCACCTAATGAGAAGGAAGGACTCCCTGGAGAAGAGCCTCATGCTGGGAAGGATGGAGGGCAAGAGAAGAAAGGGACGACAGAGAATGAACGGACTGGATGGAGTCACCGAATCAGTCGGCGTGAGCTTAAATGGACTCCAGAGGATGGTAGAGGACAGGAAGGCCTGGAGGAATGTTGTCCATGGGGTCACAATGGGTCAGACACGACTTCGCAACTAACAACAAAGGAAACCAAGATCAGAACAAATTTCTATAAAAAACGCCAGACTGACAAGGCTGTCAATCAGATTGCCTCTGCCTCTCATACACACATAGTCAGATAAAGAGCATCTTCCTTGGTCTACGAAAGCAAGCATTTAAAAAGCTGCCCTGAATACAAGCTAGCCCACACCAAGCAGAGCAGACAGATTTGTATTAATGGGCACCACTCACCCACGCCAATTCTTCCTTTTAAGATTTCCGGTGTGATTTATTCTGTTAAAAAAAGGAAACACGCAGCATATTGTTCAAAAGCAAAAATTGCTGCTTAATGTGCAAACACACCGCATCGTAAGGAGTCATTAACTCAGTTGGTTTTCTATGAACTGAATATCAACTAATAGACAATGGGTAGCCTTCTTGGCGTACACAGAATGGGTAGACAAAGCCTTTCCAACATGCACCATTGTAGTCATTATCAATCGTCACCAACAATAATAATATGGTCACCACAAACACTAATGTACAATCTCAGATGAAATCTGAAAGAATGTACAAGGGATATATGAATGTCATTCAAATCTGGTTCATCCCTACAGTGAATTTATGTTTTGATTTCAAATGGTGGCACACCACGAAATCAGTATTGGAAGAGGACATTTCGTTCTTGGAGTTCAACCTTCTCTTCCAATCCAAATCGAAGCATCTCAGAAAGATGTCCATCAATATGTCAAGAAGAGAGGATCTCAGCATCTCCGGTATAACATTGGCCTATGGAAGGATCTATAGACTCATATATTGACCATCAGAACAATTAATCAGTGGACCCGCTTGGTTTCAGAAGTTGTGGGTGTCTCCATCATGGAGGTTTTTCAGAAGAGATTGGAAACCATTGGTCCAGAATGATAGAAGGTCCCCTGCTTGGGCAGGGAGTGGGGCTAGAAGACCTCCAAGCTCCCTTCCAACTCTGTTATTCCCCCCCACTCCCGTTTTATTTGTTTTATTCATAATACTTTCAATTTCCATCAAAGAGTGTGTGATCTGGGTACAGTTATTTGAAAGGTCATAGCTACATATTTGTTGTTATATGCATCACAATAATATGAATAATATATCTATATAATAGTAGACTAACAATAATACATAACGTCGTCATCTTTAAATTCTTGCCACATTAACATTTCCTCTTTTTATATTTCCTCCTTTCTAACTTCTATTTCTATTGTCTAACCATTGAAAAAATACATCCCATGTCCAAAAAATATTCTTCTTTTTCCTTAATAGTATGTGTTAATCTGTCCATTTCTGCACATTCTAGTATTTTCTTAATTACGCTCTCATCTGATGAGATTTTATTGTTTTTTTTATTGTTGTGCGAATACAATTCTGACTGCAGTTAGTATATGCAAGGTAAAGCATATGTGCTAGTCGTTCCCAACTCTAGGGGGTGGTGCTCATCTCTGTTTCAAAGACGAAGAGCCAGAGCTGTCCAAAGACGTCTCCATGGTCATAGGGCCGGCATGACTAAATGCCAAAGGTGCACGGAATACTGTTACCTTCCCACCAAAGGTGGCTCCTATTTTTTCTACTTGCATTTTTTACATGCTTTCGAACTACTAGATTGGCAGAAGCTGGGGCAAGTAACAGGAGCTCACTCCATTACATGGCGCTAGGGATTCGAGCCGCTGAACTGCCAACCTTTCTCATCAATAAGCTCATCCTTTTAGTACAGGTAAAACCATATTATTATTGCTATTCTGTTATTCCGTAACTGTGAGGCTGGTTTCCTTTATATCGCTCAAAAAGCACAGAGTCTTGGAGTAATGGTTTATGCATTGGACTGGCACTAGGGATGAGGAAGAGTTACTTCTTGAAATGTAGGGTATGAATCTAGTAAGCTAAAAAACAGAGGCAGCATTTCATATAAACAGCAAGTTCACTCAGTCTCCACCAGAAATTTTGCCAACAACTCCATATGTTCTCAGGGGTCATCGGTTATTATGAGAATTGATCCAACTGAAGCAATTACAATAGAGTCTCATTAAAAATACGTTAGGCTCAGGGAAAAAACCCCAACAGGCTGTATTAAGTAATGTCTCATAACCTGATAGGTTTCTCTGACTCACTCTTCTATTATTTAAAGGAGAACTAGACATTTTTTTTAAAAAGAGAGATTGATTTATATAGATGAACTTCAGAGTGTATCTATGAGCATTAATACCTCACAGTTCTGATTCCAATGATTCTCCTTGGAATATAAATGCATCTATTTCCCCTCATCCTTCTTTTAAGACTTCTGACTATTTTATGCTGGTTCCTATCCTTAAATCCTGGCTTGTTCTTTAGGACTCATTGTGATAGCAATACCAGTAGCACCTAGACTTATATACTGCTTCACAGTCCTTTTACAGCCCTCTCTAAGCAGTTTACAGAGTCAGCCCTATTTGGGTCTTCATTTTATCCACCTTGGAAGGATGGAAGGCTGAGTCAATCTTGAGCTTGTTGGAATCAAACTGCTGGCAGTTGGCAGAATTAGCCTACAAGACTGCATTCTAATCACTGCATCACTGTGGTCCTTCCTTCCTTCCTTCCTTCGCTTCCTTCCTTCCTTCCTTTCCCTTCCCACTTAGCAATAGCACTTAGACTTATAAACTACTTTACAGTGCTCTATAGCCCCCTCTAAGCAGTTTACAGAGTCAGCCTCTTGCCCCCAACAATCTGGCTCCTCATTTTACCCAACTCTGAAGGCGGAGTCAACCTTGAGCCTGGTGAGCTTTGATCTGCCAAATTGCAGGCAGCCAGCAGCCGGTAGAAGTAGCCTGCAGTACTGCACTCTAACCACTGTGCCACCACGGCTGCCATGGTACATGCCTTATTTCACAATGCTCCTTCAGAATCTAACATAATCTCCAATGATCCAAGTTGTTAACTATCATTAAACATTACAGGTGTAAGTTCCACAAATAAATAAATGTTGGACATAGGGCAATATTCCGTAACATTTGCTCAAGCCAGCAATAATCAATCCAATAGAATCCAATAGCCTTGTTGATACTACTTTTATATCCCATCGTTTCTCCAGGAGTTCAAGGTGGCATACAGTATATAAACTTCCTCCTAAAATTCTACACAAAAGAATGCTCCTATAAGGAAGGTTGAGCATCTTACTCCAAACTAAGCAATGCCCTTCTGTGGCTTAGAATACAACATCTTAACCAGCACATCACTCATATTTACACATCCTGAAATGGTTACAAGAAGTTATTGTCCTGATATTCCGTGCAATCTATCCACAGGTATAAAGGTGTTACAAGAAATCTTTGCCGTTGTAATATATTTTATGATTTCTGGACTCAAAGGTACACAAAGATACGAAGCTTCTATCCATAAAATTAGTTCTATAATAGTTATAATCCCTGATGATGCTACCTTGGTGAAATGAATTTCTATACAATATTGACTTAGCTGAAATAAAATTTACTGAAATTACATAAAAAAGTCCCAGTGCATTATAGATGCAATATCAATGTTGATTTTTTTTTTTAAAAAAGTAGACAAATGTAATCATTTATTGAATACTTCGATCCAATCATTCTAATATCCAGGATCCTGGATATTTAAAATTTAAAATGAACAAGACAAAAGCAGTACCAGAGTAGAGCCTTATACTACCTTACAAATCAAAAGCAAAAATATAAAGAAAAATCATTCTAGACTTCACATTACTTTTATTAGATGTTTGTCATTTCATTAAAAACAAACAATGTCTACTAGACATTATAAAACTAAACAAAAAGCCTGCCTTTTGTAATGTTATTTTTTGCTGATTTTTGGCAAGGAAACTGGTATTCATATTTTATGAGTCCTATTCTTGACAGCAAGAAAATTAGGCAAAATTAGTAGTAGTTTTGCTGTTACCACGGATTGAAATGGCAAATCTTCCTTCTCTCAGCCTGGTTGTAAATCCTAGGAAGGCAAGATGTCCAAAATTGGAGAAAAGGAAGAAAAATATGTCTGTAGAAAAGAATTTATCATTTAAATGCAGAGTCTCTACAGATTTAAGTAGAGAATTCTTAGAGATGTTAGGCTCCTTAAAAACCCCATTTTCCTAAGCTTGAGTTCAAACTGTACATTGGGCAGCTTCTGGCGAAAGTTAAAGGAGGTATCAGCCTAGAACTCATACATAGTCATAAGCAAAGTCCAGCCCCTCTTGAATTCCATTGACCCTTATCTAACCTCAAGGAGGTGCTAACTGTGAGTTCAGAAGATGCCTGGATGTAGACATGACTAGCAATAAATCAATTTAATTTGACCTGAAGAAAGTTAGTACCCACCCATCCCTTTTAGAAGAATGAAAAAAATGCAAGTAGAAAAATAGGGACCACCTTTGGTGGGAAGGTAACAGCATTCCGTGAGCCTTCTGCATTTAGTCATGCTGCCCACAGAGATGAGCACCACCCCCTAGAGTCAGGAACGACTAGCACATATGTGCAAAGGGAACCTTTACCTTACACTCCTAATTAATTATGGGCCAATTAAGAAATGGTAGCATTATGTATGAACCTAGCCCTGTGGTTCTCAACCTGTGGATTGGGACCCCTTTGGGGAATCGAACGACCCTTTCACAGGGATCGCCTAAGACCATCAGAAAGCACATATTTTCGATGGTCTTAGGAACCGAGACACCAATTTTATGGTTGGGGGGTCACCACAACATGAGGAACTGTATTAAAGGGTCGTGGCATTGGGAAGGTTGAGAACCCCTGACCTAGCCTTTCCCACATGGGGAATCGAATTTGGCACCAATTCACATCCATCAATGGTAGCATAGCTAAGGATGAGGGATATGTTCACTCAAGACATATTTTTTTCCAGCAAGCTGGTCTAGCTTAACGTTTAGATCTTATTTGTGATATAGCTCCTGCCAATTAGTAAATGGACGTTGGGTTTTTATTGGGAATTTTAGCACAGGCTTCTAATTTAATTCTTCTTAACTATATTTATTGTATTTTCTATTATTTGTTGGTTTTAATTTCCTGTTCACTGCCCTGGGTCCATCTCGATGGAAAAGGCGCGGTATATAAATCGAAATAAATTCAAATTCAAATGTAAATCAGCATCAGCATCTGGAAATTCCCCATCCCTGGGCCAAACTCATTAAATGACCTCCAGGTATCTGCCATTGTTGTGAAATGTTCTTAGGGGGCAGCCTATACTGACCACCTGGGAGGAGAAGAAAAAAAACAGCGAATGAAAGAGGATCCTGTTAATGAGCTGATTCGCTATTCTGCCTCTTGAGCTCCTGCTGATCTGTAGTGACACCTCCTGGTAAGAAATCTGGAGAAAGAAACCACTTTCTGGTTGAGGTGGGGGTTGGAGGGGTGGGGGAAGTTATTTTGGCATTAACTTCTCGTAAGAAGTTCTGAATATTTCTTCTGCCTTTGTCTCCTTCCAACCCCCATCCCATAAACCATCCCCACCACCATCTGATGAGGGCCAAATGGTGTTTTCTTCCAAAGTTGAATATACAGCACAAGTTCTACAGAAATCTGGCAAGCCTCCAAAGTCGTAAGTATCTGAGAATGGTAACAGAATATATTAAAACACACAGAGAGAAATAAACACAAGCCCTAGTGTTTAAAATTAGCAATCGCTTTGGGATATTGCAGAAGTTATGATATTATCTGCAACATATTTTGAAAGTAAGTAATGGAGATCGCAGTACCGCCCTCCCTCCTCGCTTCACACACACACACACACACACACACACACACACACACAAACGAGACATGGTTATCTGGAGACATCACTTGCATTTAAATCGGAGGGGATGACATGCAGAGCTAAAATAATATTTAAAGCAAGAAGAGAAGAACGGAGTTATTTACAATCCATGGGCAAAAAGAGGTTCAACCTCTGATGGGGGAAGCCGGATTGTTGGATGTGTTTGAAGCCTTGCGTTATTTGTAAAACCAATAAAGGTGGAAAATAAATAAATAAATAAATAACATATCAAGGAAATTGTATAATAAGTGCCGGGGGGGGGGGGGGGAGAGAACTGATTTGAGATTTTGCAAAGGAGATAGTTCTTGGCTAGTTGTCTACATCTATGTTTACATCAACCAAAATGATGGATAGAATAGAATAGAATAGAATAGAATAGAATAGAATAGAATAGAATAGAATAGAATAGAATAGTTGGAAGGCGCCTTGGAGGTGGTCTAGTCCAACCCCCTGCTCAGGCAGGAAAGCATTTCAGACAAATGGTTGTCCAATCTCTTCTTAAAAACTTCCAGTGTTGGAGAATTCACAACTTCTGGAGGCAAGTTGTTCCACCGATTAATTGTTCTCACTCAGGAAATTTCTCCTTCGTTCTAAGTTGCTTCTCTCCTTGATGAGTTTCCACCCATTGCTTCTTGTCCTGCCCCCAGGTGCTTTGGAGAATAGCTTGACTCCCTCTTCTTTGGGGCAGTCCTTGAGATATCAGAACACTGCTATCAAGTCACCCCTAGTCCTTCTTTTCATTAAACTAGACATAATAATAATAATAATATTTAATTTCTTGACCGCTCCCTCTCCCCGTAGGGACTCGGAGCGGTGCACAGGGAAACTAAAAAACCATAAATATACAATAGATATACAACATCTTAAAAACAAATTAAACAATACCTGTGCTAAAATACCCATTTTAGACTAAAATTCCCATATCCAATTCCAGCAACCATTCTTTATATGCTTAAGCCTCCAGTCCCCTAATCCTCTTTGTCTTAAGGTAAACGTAAAGGTTCCCCTTGCACATACGTGCTAGTCGCTCCTGACTCTAGGGGGCGGTGCTCATCTCCGTTTCAAAGCCAAAGAGCCAGTGCTGTCCAAAGAACTCTCCGTGGTCATGTGGCCACCATGATTGAACACCGAAGGCGCACGGAACGCTGTTCCCTTCCCACCAAAGGTGGTTCCTATTTTTCTACTTGCATTTTTTATGTGCTTTTGAACTGCTAGGTTGGCAGAAGCTGGGACAAGTCACGGGAGCTCACTCTGTGACGCAGCGCTAGGGATTCAAACCGCTGAACTGCCGAACTTTCTGACTGACAAGCTCAGCGTCTTAGCCACCGACCCATCACGTCCCTCATCTTTGTCTTAGATTCCTTTTAAAATGGGAAGGATAGAAGAACAGTTTCCCCCAGCCCTTGCCAACCTATTTCAGGTAGGTTTTTCACTAGAAGGTATAACGGGCAGGAGGCCCAGAGATTGCTTGCCTTGTATTTCCACCAAAAGGTGAAATTTACTTGTACTTCCCATTATTGCAGGGCATGACCTAGTTTGCAATCCAACATCTGAACGTCCAATACAAACTGCCAAAGAAAGCAGGACAAAACAACAGCAATACCACGTGTGCTATTTAAATAGTAAGGGGAAGAAGGAAGCCCTTGAATGCCCGCCCAAAAATTGAGTGGAAAAAACAAGAGATCCCTCAAAAAGTAGATTCCAGAAGAGAGAGGGAGACGCTGTCTATCAGAACACAGCCAACCTGAGAATGAACTAACTTTGATCGTCTAATTTATATTTTTCTGATATTGATGCCTCTGTCTATTAGAGAAGACATGGCCACTAACATTTCAGGCCAGGGCGGCGCAGTGGTTAGAGGGCAGTACTGCAGGCTATTTCTGCTGCCTGCCGGCTGCCTGCAATTTGACAGTTCGAATGTCACCAGGCTCAAGGTTGACTCAGCCTTCCATCCTTCCGAGGTGGGTCAAATGAGGACCCAAATTGTTGGGGGAAATAGGGCTGACTCTGCAAACCACTTAGAGAGGGCTTTAAAGCATTGTAAAGTGGTATATGTCTAAGTGCTATTGCTATTGCTCTATCTATCCACTGACCATCTGACCTATGGATCTATCTATCTGTCTGTCTGTCTGTCTGTCTGTCTGTCTGTCTATCTATCTATCTATCTATCTATCATCTATCATCTATCGTCTACCTACCTACCTACCTACCTACCTACCTACCTACCTACCTACCTACCTACCTATCTATCCTTCTGCTGCCTGCTGGCTGCCCGCAATTTGTCAGTTCAAATCTCACCAAGGTTGACTCAGCCTTCCATCCTTCCAAGGATGGTAAATTGAGGATCCAGATTGTTGGGGGGGTGAGGCTGACTCAGTAAACCGATTAGAGCACAATGAAGCGGTATATAAGTCTAAGTGCTATTTGCTGTTTGTTTCCTTCCTTCCTTCAATCCCTCCCTCCCTCCCAATGGTTAGAATGCAGTATTGAAAGCTAACTCTGCCCACTGCCAGGAGTTTGATCCTGACTGGCTCCAGGTTGACTCTGCCTGCCATCCTTCCGAGGCCAATGAAATAAGGACCCAGATTGTTTGGGGGGGGGGGGCGATAGGCTGACTGTAAACCTCTTAAGAGAAGGCTGGAAAGTGGTATATAAGTCTTAAGGTCGATTGCTGTTTTCCTGCATTCAGACGGTTTTTGTTTTAAAAGTCTGGAGGACAGATTTGGGCTTCTTCATCCTCCGCAGATCAGGCAATTACAGGCTGTTTTGGAAGTGCTTTGCACATCCGGCGAGGCAGCCGAGAACATTCATCTGACAGTCAGAGCCTTCCAGTGCTGAACTGCCTGCCAGTGCATAAAACAACAGTGAGAACATGTTACGCAAAGCGCCCAGTAAAGGCACATCTGTTGAGCGACATGCCGCAGAGAATTGAAAGCAAGGCAAGGCGATCCAAAGTGATGTAACACTTCGCCGAAAAAGCAAGCCAAAAAAAGAGGGAGTGAAAGAGAGAGAGAGAGAAGAAGCTTCTTTTCTGTCACATGCAAATCCAAAAAACATCTAATTTGGGAAACGATTTTGACAAGTTTTTAAAGCACAGACAACGTTTTAAAAATCCCAATCTGGCCACATGTGGAATCAAGTTAAGTTTACCAGATGAGGGTCTCGGTCTCTCTCTCTCTCTCTCTCTCTCTCTCTCTCTCTCTCTCTCTCTCTCTCTCTCTCTCTCTGTAGAGGGAAAAGTGGGGGGATACAGCAAATTGACTGCTAGCGTAAAATGCAAAATGTTTTTTCTCGCAAATAAAAATGTTTATGGGATTTAAATGCACTGGGAGGGTTTTATTTTCTCCCTTCTGTTTTCTTTTCGATGATGGAAGTATCCATTTGCAAGCCATTTTCTCATTCTATTTCAGGTCCTTAGCAGAAAAAGAAAGAAAGAAATCAAAACTCTTAGGCAAAATGTTTTTCATTCTCTTCTCCAAATGTGCCACTTCGGGAACACACAAACACACACACACACACACACACACACACACACACACACACACACACATGGATTAGAGGGACCTTGAATTTTATCTCACAAAGCAGCCTTCCCAACTGTATTTAGATTTTTCTCTCTGACCCCAAAGTTTCTTTCCCTTTTGTTATTTAGATACAATTTCTCACCGTGTCTAGATAAAACTGGTTTTCCTTAAACCTGGAGGTTGGGAAATTCCTGATAGAGAGAACAAGTAAGTGGGATGCTTGTCTTTGGAAGTTGTGCGTGTTCTACCACTGAAGGTTTTCAAGAAAAGATTGGATAACCCTGTGTCTGGAATGGTATAGATCTCTGTAGGGGTGAAATTCAGCAGGTTCTGACAGGTTCGGGAGAACCTGTAGCAGAAATTTTGAGTCGTTTGGAGAACTGGCAAATACCACCTCTGGCTGGCCCCAGAGTGGGATGGGAATGGAGATTTTGCAGTATCCTTCTCCAGGAGTGGGATGGGAATAGAGATTTTGCAGTATCCTTCTCCAGGAGTGGGATGAGAATGGAGATTTTGCAGTATCCTTCTCCAGGAGTGGGATGGGAATGGAGATTTTGCAATATCCTTCTCCAGGAGTGGGATGGGAATGGAGATTTTGCAGTATCCTTCTCCAGGAGTGGGATGGGAATGGAGATTTTGCAGTATCCTTCTCCAGGAATGGGATGGGAATGGAGATTTTGCAGTATCCTTCTCCAGGAGTGGGATGGGAATGGAGATTTTGCAGTATCCTTCTCCAGGAGTGGGATGGGAATGGAGATTTTGCAATATCCTTCTTCAGGAGTGGGATGAGAATGGAGATTTTGCATTATCCTTCTCCAAGAGTGGGATGGGAATGGAGATTTTGCAGTATCCTTCTCCAGGAGTGGGATGGGAATGGAGATTTTGCAGTATCCTTCTCCAGGAGTGGGATGAGAATGGAGATTTTGCATTATCCTTCTCCAAGAGTGGGATGGGAATGGAGATTTTGCAGTATCCTTCTCCAGGAGTGGGATGGGAATGGAGATTTTGCAGTATCCTTCTCCAGGAGAGGGATGAGAATGGAGATTTTGCAATATCCTTCTCCAGGAGTGGGATGGGAATGGAGATTTTGCAGTATCCTTCTCCAGGAGTGGGATGGGAATGGAGATTTTGCAGTATCCTTCTCCAGGAGTGGGATGGGAATGGAGATTTTGCAGTATCCTTCTCCAGGAGTGGGATGGGAATGGAGATTTTGCAGTATCCTTCTCCAGGAGTGGGATGAGAATGGAGATTTTGCAATATCCTTCTCCAGGAGTGGGATGGGAATGGAGATTTTGCAGTATCCTTCTCCAGGAGTGGGATGGGAATGGAGATTTTGCAATATCCTTCTCCAGGAGTGGGATGGGAATGGAGATTTTGCAGTATCCTTCTCCAGGAGTGGGATGGGAATGGAGATTTTGCAATATCCTTCTCCAGGAGTGGGATGGGAATGGAGATTTTGCAGTATCCTTCTTCAGGAGTGGGATGAGAATGGAGATTTTGCAGTATCCTTCTCCAGGAGTGGGATGGGAATGGAGATTTTGCAGTATCCTTCTCCAGGAGTGGGATGAGAATGGAGATTTTGCAATATCCTTCTCCAGGAGTGGGATGGGAATGGAGATTTTGCAGTATCCTTCTCCAGGAGTGGGATGGGAATGGAGATTTTGCAATATCCTTCTCCAGGAGTGGGATGGGAATGGAGATTTTGCAGTATCCTTCTCCAGGAGTGGGATGGGAATGGAGATTTTGCAGTATCCTTCTCCAGGAGTGGGATGGGAATGGAGATTTTGCAATATCCTTCTCCAGGAGTGGGATGGGAATGGAGATTTTGCAGTATCCTTCTCTTATCTGGCCTTTCCATCCAGCAAATTCGTCAAAACAAGTGATATAAAGAAATTAAGAAATTAGCTACCCACGTTTACTTCCTCCCAACCTCCTGTAAAATGGCCAAAAACATCTGGATTACAAATTAAATCCAAACTATCAAGGAAACATATCACATTCGCCTGAGCACAGGGAAGGGCAGCAGGCTTCGTCATGTATATTATGCTGCCATTGAACAAGTGAGACAAATGATATGTGGGTCAAGGTTACACACACATACATACACGATACACACACCTTTTTGCAATGCCTACACACGCTCACTTTTTGCTTATCCTCAAATCCTCAAACACAGTAACCTCAAACTGGCAGGTCTCTAAATCATAAAGCATTCCTATGCAAGAAATATATAGGTGGCTCAGTGGCTAAGACACTCAGCTTGTCGATCAGAAAGGATGGCAGTTCGAATCCCTAGAGCCGCGTAATGGAGTGAGCCCCCATCACTTGTCCCCAGCTTCTGCCAACCTAGCAGTTCAAAAGCACGTAAAAATGCAAGTAGAAAAATGAGAACCACCTTTGGTGGGAAGGGAACAGCGTTCTGTGTGCCTTCGGTGTTGAGTCATGCCGGCCACATGACCACGGAGACGTCTTCGGACAGCGCTGGCTCTTTGGCTTTGAAATGAGCACCGCCCCCTAGAGTCGGGAACGACTAGCACATGTGTGCGAGGGGAACCTTTACCTTTATGCGAGCTCAGAGCGAACCCTGGGCCCCACAGTCCCACAATTCAACCTGCATGCATTCGATTGAATCCACCGCGATGCAATTTGTCTTAATGGATCAACACAAAATCCCAGGAGGCCTGTGGCTTTTTGGTTTTGGTTTTTCCCAAAAAGAAAAGAAGAAGGGTTAAAGTGCTTAAATTCGAAATTAAATCCATACAAACAACGTTCGGGATGAACAGCAATCTACAGCTTATTTTCTGAAAGCGTTTTGTCACTTATCAAATCTCGGCTCGGTGCCCCAGAGCACGAGAGAGTACCGTGCCTTTCTCTCTCTATTACGCCTCGAAAATTAGCCCCTCGCTCTGTTTTGCAAGGTCAAACAAAACAGCCATCACTCTCGTTCGAGTTAATCCCAACCTACCTCGGTATGCGCTGCGGCCTCTGCTCTTACTAGATTTAATCAGCCCGAGAGAGTGTCCTCGTTCGGCACAGCCACAACATTATCGCTCTGTTCAGCAGAAAGCTTCCACACCTGAACTGCCTGAAAATGAAGGCAGGTAGCGGAGTTCACCTTTGCGACGTGCGATGGGGGGGGGGGAACTTCTCCTTCCAGACTGCAACTGGGGGTGGAGGGTGGAAAGGGGGGCGAAGACACAGCCCTCTTCAGCAGTTGAGCTTCCAGTCCTCTGGCGTTTTTTGTTTTTTTTAAAGGAACCATTGCTCAAAAATCAATGGCTTTTGAGCTGTTGCCCCCCCCCCTTTAGAAAAGTAAATTGCGGTGAAATATTCAAGGGATGGGAAGGTTGCACGTTCCTCAGCTTGGGAGGGAGAAGTGGTGAAGAAGGGGGAGCTCCTGTTTTTCATTGCAGAATAACGAGAGTTGGAAGAGATCTGGGAGGCCTTCTAGTCCAGCTCCCTGCTCAAGCAGGAGACCTTAGACCAGCAATGGCGAAGCTTTTCGGCATCAAGTGTTCAAAGTGGAATGCGCATGCATGCGCTGGAGTGCCAGAAACCCAAAGACCAGCTGGCTGGCACACACATGCCTTTTTTTTTGGCTGTTGTTCGAGCCGTTGTCAGTCTGGTTGTTGGGCAGTTTTCAGGCTGTTTGTCAGTCCATTTTCCAGCGCTCTGGCGCTGCGAAGGATCAGCTGGACAGGGTGCATCTGCGTGCCGTCAACCAGAAAAGCAGCTGGCGATAGCACGCATGCCCACAGAGAGGGCTCTGCATGCCACCTCTGGCACATATGCCATAGGTTCATCATCACGGCCCTAGACCATTTCAGACAAGTGATAGTCGGATCTGTTCTTAAAATCCTCCAGTGAGCAAGCATCCACAACTTCTGGTGGTAAGCCGTTCCACTGATTCATTGTTCTCCCTGTCAGGAAAGTGCATTGCACCTGAGCTCTTCTTCATCAATGGGTAATATTTTTTATTCATTTCCGAAGACAGGCAGGGAACCCTTTCAGAGGATGACGTGGGGTAGCCAGGTAAGACGCCAAAAGAGAGCGAGATCTTTACTCCAACAGCCTATCAGAGTAACAAACACATTCAACACTCTACCAAAGAAAATAAAAATAAATGGAAACAAACATCTTCTAAACATAAAAGAACTAGAGATAACCGAAGAGGAAATAGAATTCAAACCAAAGCTATTTCTTTTGGGAACTCATAAATGACAAACACAACAAGGGGGAAATCTACTTAATAATGCATATTATTATGGTATCAAGAATGCTCTTTGCCCAAAATTGGAAAAACAGGGAAATTCCACAAGAAGAGGAAGTAATTAGGAAGACTATTATTTGTACTTAAATGAATAAATTGACGTGGGAATTGCAGAACAAAGACAAACCAGAATATTATAAGATCTGGGATCAATTTTATCGATAGCTGGAACAAAAAAAAGGAGGGACCCAAAATAAGCAATGAGTAAGATGTATAGAATGGAGATTAGAATTATGTATGAAATCATAACAGCGAAAATGTATAAGACAAGAACAAAGCTGTTGTAGGAAAGCCAAGACACAGATAAGCTCTTCAAAGTAGCAAAAGTTTATTATGTGCACAGGTTCAGTGATGGGCTGCAAGCCCATACAAAAATGTCTGAACCCCCAAATATTGGCAAGGATTGTCTCTTATACCCTCGGTGACGTAGACATTCCCGTTCCCCTACATCTGCCCAAATATGGAGTTGGGGGACTCAAAAACCTACAAGTTGCCACAGTTTGCTTAGGTTAGGGATGTCCAAAGTTGGGAACTTTAAGACTTGTGGACTTCAACTCCCAGAATTCCCCAGCCAGCTATGCTGGCTGGGGAATTCTGGGAGTTGAAGTCCACAAGTCTTAAAGTTCCCAACTTTGGACATCCCTGGCTTAGGTCGACAAGATATATGCATGCGGAGGCTCTTTGTGGCTAGCAAGGAGATAAATGTGGAAGTTGCCGGGAAAAGATCATGGGAACAACCCAGCAAACACAGATGGCAATACAATATTCTTATATTTGTAAATACTGATTAGCTCAATTGTAAATAAGCATGGTGGTTACAATGTTTAACTTTATATTCTAGTAACTATGGCAAAGACATTGCCAGGACACTTAAACTGTGTCCAATGTTTTAATGTGTGTTTAATTAAAAAATAACTTTAAAATAATAAACATAAAAGAACTAAAGCTTTTTTCAATGAGAGAAGAAAACTTGAGAAATCGGATCTGAGTCGGTTCAAAATGTCACTACATCTGTAAATCCTCACTTCATCCAAAGTTTCCCACTTTTACACAAAGACTTTCTTTCTTTCTTTCTCCTTTACGGTTCCATCTAAATGGATTTGCCACTCAGAGGACCAGTCAAGTAGCAACATCCTTAATTCCCTGATGTTTCCACCCCCTAAAAACTCCTCCTTCCTGCAAAGCTCTGTTTTGTAACTCCTAGTTCCCATACCTAGTTGTAATTCAGTTTAAATAACTGTAATTTATATATGCTAGAAGGAAGAAACACCTCGTTGTGTTGTGCTCGCGTTGAATTTTAGACAGCAAGGCGAAGGCAAACAATAGGGGTTTTTTTCCTGGATTTTATATACAGTGTATGCTGATGGTTTTGTATAAACAAATACGCACCTTCGGGCGGAAATAATTCACATAATTTTACTCCAAGGAGTTGCAGCCTTAATTATCTAAAGGTAAGAGAGAGGCCGCGTGTGTAAGCCACAAGTTTTTACAAATTAACCTATTCACAAAAAATGAATATGCAGATGACAATGCATGCCTTATATACTTGGGAGAAAGCAGAGCTGCATTCTGGACAAATATTTAAGAGGCATTCTTCAGTTTAATCCTCATTGGTCTCAGAGATCATTCCCATTTATACCACGTTGTGGGAGTTGTGCAGGGGTGGGTTCCTGCCAGTTCTAGCCTCTTCTATAGAAGAGGTTCCACCAATCTACAGGGCTGTTTAGAACCGGTTCCAGCTCCCTCCCCCCGCCTGTCCGCCCATCATCAAGATGAAGAGTGAGAGGAGGACTTCTGGGAGTTGAAGTCCACAAGTTTTAAAGCTTCAATGAAGTAGTGCAAGATCGGAAGATAGGAACAGATCTGGCCCACAAAATTGCCAAGAGTCGTATAGGACTGGATAACATCATCATCATCATCACAGAGCCAGCTCATATAAACCAGAACTGCCTTGCAGAATAATTATAGCAATAACAATAGCAGTAGACTTATATACCGCTTCACAGTGCTTTACAAACTTCTCTGAGCAGTTTACAGAGTCAGCCTCTTGCCCCCAACAATCTGGCTCCTCATTTTATCAACCTTGGAAAGGATGGAAGGCTGAGTCAACCTTGAGCCGGTCAGGATCGAACTCCCGACTGTTGGCAGAGTCAGCCACAATACTGCATTCTAACCACTGCGCCACCACGGCTCAATTATAATTATAAGGCTAAAGCTGGTGGATAGGAGGCGACATGTACTACTCCTGGAAGCAATCAAAAAGCAATAGCAGAAATAATTTAATTTCTGGCATTTTATATTTCTTTTTGGTACCCTCCCCAAACCACAATAAGTAATCTAGACATACCCTGTTCCTGCAACCGTTCTTCGTAGGTTTTAGCCTCCAGTTCCCTAATCATCTTGGTTGCTTAGGGGACTGGAGGCTAAAACATATGAAGAACGGTTGCAGGAACTGGGTATGTCTAGTTTGATGAAGAGAAGGACCAGGGGAGACATGATAGCAGTGTTCCGATATCTCAGAGGGTGCCACAAAGAAGAGGGAGTCAAGCTATTCTCCAGGGCACCTGGGGGCAGGACAAGAAGCAATGGGTGGAAACTAATCAAGGAGAAAAGCAACTTAGAACTAAGGAGAAATTTCCTGACAGTTAGAACAATTAACCTCTGGAACAGCTTGCCTCCTGAAGTTGTGAATGCCCCAACCCTGGAAGTCTTTAAGAAGATGTTAGATAGCCATTTGTCTGAAATAGTATAAGGTTCCTGCCCACGCAGGGGGTTGGACTAGAAGACCTCCAAGGTCCCTTCCAACTCTGCTATTGTATTGTATTGTAATCTAGATTAGCCTTTCCCCGGTCCTCATCCTTCTTAGCCACTGGATTATGCAGCAGACCTGTAGGATGTCAGTCTGGGAAAGGCTAGGCACTGTGACTTAATATATCTCAATGATCGCTTTTCCTTCCACTGAGCAAACTATTTAAACCCAGTTGCTTGTCTTTCAATAAAAATGAAAATTAGCCATAAAGATTGCAGACCTCAGTGAGTTCCAAAGCCTGGGAGGATACAACGGCATCTTTGCCACCAAATGTCCTTCCGTGCGTATCATTTTGTAAAGGATAACAGGCAGGAGACAGAAGCTTCTGACAAAGTCAGAATGGTATCATGACCAAATCCTTTGTTAGATTGGCAATTTGTAGCTGCCAATCTTCCACACTTACTAGACAACGAAAAAAAAACCAACCACAACCACAATGCTTGTTGCTTTTCTGTAGCCAAAAACACATCCAGGACAGGCAGGGATGGGATGCAACCGGTTTAATAACTGGTTCGGTGAACATGTGCCGGTTGGTGCAACAGGCTGAATCCCACTCCTGAGTACAAGGCAGTCCTTGGCGTACGACCATAATTGAGCCCAACATTTCTGTTGCCACACGAGGCATTGGCTAAGTGAGTTTCGCCCCAATGAGCAACCTTCCTCGCCACGGTTGTTAAGTGAATCACTGCCGTTGTGAGGTCAGTAACATGGTTGTGAAGGGATTGTGGCTTTCCCATTGGCTTGGTCCATCAGAAGTTCAGAAAAGGGCATCATCTGAGCCCAGGACACTGCAGCCGACATAAATACGAGTCCCTCGCCCAGTGGCTGAATTTTGATCACGTGACCATGGAGCTGTGGCAAGTCCAAGGTAACCAGACATCCCGCTTTTGGCGGGACAGTCTCGATTTTTAACAATTTGTCCTGCGTCCCGCGGCGTTTTAAGAAAGTCCCGCCAAACAGGAAGGGAATATACAGTTTTTGGCAGCCATGTAGCTATTTCGCCAGGATATGAGTTTGACATTATTTTTGTTAATGTTGAAATTAAAAAAAATATACTACAATACTATTTTCGCATTCTATGAAAATTTTTGTTGCTCCATATAGACCAAATTTTTAATCAAGAACACCTCCCCCCCCCGACCCCGGCCAATGGTGTCCCACTTTACCAATGTTAAAGTCTGGTCACCTTAGGCAAGTCGTAAGTGTGAATAATGATCGCGAGTCGCTTTTTGCAGTGTCACTGTAAACTTTGAATGGTCACTAAATGAATTGATGTAAATCGAGGGCTTCTGTGAATGACAGAAGGTCTTTTCCAGAAGCACATTAAACCAGATGCAAAAAACAGCATTACTTTCCAAATGGATTGCATGGAGAGATATACAAGCCACTCCATTCCTTGGAGATGACAATTACAAACTCCAAAACATTAGGCTGAGACTATGCACACTAAGCCAGGTACCATGTTGGGACCGGTTTCAAATGACCTTGCGTGAAAACCCACCATGGTTGTTAATACGTGGTTTATTTCTTTTCAATTTACAAAAATTAGAATCATCCAAGGTGTGATGTTCCCTGCAACACTCTATGGAAGCAACAGGTGGACTTTGAAGAAGCTAGACAAGAAGAATATTGATGCCTTGAAAATTGGTGTTGAGGAAGACGCTGGAGGATAAGCCGGAGAGCCAGCGCTGTCCGAAGATGTCTGCATGGTCATGTGGCCGGCATGACTCAATGCCAAAGACGCACAGAACGCTATTACCTTCCCACCAAAGGTGGTCCCTATTTTTCTACTTGCATGTTTTACATGCTTTCGAACTGCTAGATTGGCAGAAGCTGGGACAAGTCACGGGAGCTCCCTCCATTACGCGGCACTAGGGATTCGAACTGCCGACCTTTCTGATTGAGAAGCTCAGTGTCTCAGTGGCCACTAGGCATACATAGCCCACCCTAATTTTTCCCCAAACAGTTAGATAGAAGAGATAAAAGAGATTTGGTTGATGATACCCCTCCTCTATGTTTTAAAATTAGAGGACATGGAAGCAAATAATTATGTTCCATTCTAACCACAAGGTATATAATACTAGAGGTCTTGCTGAGATCTATTTTACGGCCTTATAAAAAACTATGCAAGACTTCAGCCTTAGAGGGTTATTCTGAACAGCAAGGTAAATTTTTATTGCAAGATTATTAATCTTTTTCCTTAAGGGAAACATTGAGGGGCCTTGGCAATACAAACCTACCTAAAAAGAAGTACACACTATAAAGAAATCTAATCGCAACCCTTGAGTAGCATTTCTGTTCCTTCCAAATTCCTTTTTTTCCCCTAGCACAGTTAAGCTGCATCTGCATAACCCAAAACAACAAGACACAGAATATTTTGGAAAAACAGCTCCGTGGATTGAAATTTGGTCTGAAAATTCAAATAGCCAACAGGACGGAAGCTAGACACAATCCATTTTGTATTTACTCCTGGATACAAAAACTACACAGGGAGCACAAAGGGCTAGTCAGGGGGGCAGTCAGAAGATATTTATGTCCCACCATCTCCACTAATCAAAATCCGTTTGTAAAAGATCTATGTTGGTTTAACATTTTAACAGGATGGATGTGTGAACCAGAGAGACAGGAGGAGGAAGAGGCGGAGGAAGAAGAGAAAATTACTTGCAAATCATACAAAATCTGTGCTTTTACATAAAAAGGATACTGTAAAAGGAGAAAGAATTTAGAATAGAATAGAGTTGGAAGGGACTTTGGAGGTCTTCTAGTCCAACCCCCTGCTCAGCAGGAAATTAAATCATAAGTGCAGGGGGGGGGGGAGAACTGATTTGAGATTTTGCAAAGTAGATAGTTCTTGGCTAGTTGTCTGCATCTATGTTTACATCAACCAAAATGACAACTTGAATAGAGTAGAGTAGAGTAGAGTAGAGTAGAGTAGAGTAGAGTAGAGTAGAGTAGAGTAGAGTAGAATAGAATAGAATAGAGTAGAGTAGAATAGAATAGAATAGAATAACAAAGTTGGAAGGGACCTTGGAGGTCTTCTAGTCCAACCCCCTGCTTAGGCAGGAAACCCAACCCCATTTCAGATAAATGATTATCCAACATCTTCTTAAAAACTTCCTGTGTTGGAGCGATCACAACTTCTAGAGGCAAGTTGTTCCATTGATTAATTGTTTTAAATGTCGGGAAATTTCTCCTTAGTTCTAGGTTGCTTCTCTCCTTGATGAATTTCCACCCATTGCTTCCTGCCCTGCCCTCTGGTGCTTTGGAGAATAGCTTGACTCCTTCTTTGTGACAACCCTTGAGATATTGGAAGACTGCTATCATGTCTCGCCTAGTCTTTCTTTTGATTAAATTAGACATAACCAATTCCTGCAACCATTTTTCATATGTTTCTAGCCTCCAGTTGTGAGGCTAATAGCCTTTAGATCACAACTGTCCAGATGTCCAGATTTTCTAACTAGCATTCCTGTTCAAACTCTTAGGGGAACACCAGAATAGAAGTTCAGCCTCTGCCTTAAAAATATTAATTTTGGTTAGCCCAAACCACAGTGGCCTGGCTTACATCTCATCCCGAGTGTTGAACCATGGTTTTCGGATCACAACACACCCAAACCCTTAAAGTTAGCCTAGTATAGGGGTCTGCAAAGTCGGCTCTTTTAAGACTGGTGGACTTCAACTCCCAGAATTCCCCAGCCAGCATAGCTGGCTGGGGAACTCTGGGAGTTGAAGTCCACCAGCCTTAAAAGAGCCGACTTTGCAAACCCCTGCTAGTACATGAATTCAGCCACAGGTTGAATAAAACTACATTTCGTGGACAGCCTTTCCCTATGGTAGTAAGGTGTCAGAGTTACGTTATGCAACATACTCATTTTTGCCAAAAACAGAATGGCTACGTTCAAGCAACAGATCGATAAACCAATCCAGTCTGAGGTTGAATATGTCATATAAACCCAGATAATGTGGTTCACTCAATTAGGTTAAGCAAGTTCTCCAAACTGCTTTATTTTGCAGTTTTCTCCCAGCCCGGAAAGCAAACAGAACCAATTATTTCATTCAGCAAGCCCCTGTCAAGCAAGGTTAACAGGTTACGTGAACCCAGCCAAGCTGTATGTATGTGGGGGTGAGAAAAAGGAACGGATAATTCCTACAAGTATAAACAAAAGTCCATCAAACATGGTTTTGCCAAAGAGCCTTCTAATTGTCATGTTATCCCCTCGCTTCGTTTTGAAAGCTTTCTCTCTACCGCCTTCCTTTTTCATCCCTTTCTTTAAAAAAAAAAAAAAAAGCGAATAGATCATTTGCTGGAAATGCCCCCAGGAGGGATCTGAGTCTCCCAAATGCAACTGGACAGCGAAAGATGTACATAAAATGTCTCTCTCTCTGGGGATACCAGACGCCACCGAGTTCTTTCATCCTGGCAGATTCCCTGAACGTAAGCAGTGCCGAACCAAACTGCCAAACTCTTTTGATAGATGGGTGTGCAAAATATATTCCTGGCCAGGATGAATAGATTAGAAAGAAAGTCCATCTCGGCCAGGATGAGTTGGACGCTGGTTGGCATTTCCACTTGCCACAGCTTTCCATTTCATCAGTTTCAAAACAAAAACCCTTCCAAAGGTGGCAGGGGTTTGGTGTGTGTGTGTGTGTTTTGTTTTGTGTTTTTTGGGAACCTGGACGTAGACAAAGTAGAGAAGAGATGAAGTCACTCGCACGGGAATTTTGTCCGTGAGTTTTCAATCCGTCACGCCCTGTTTGAATGGACACGTGATGGAGCCTGTCTGAATTAAGAATCAATCCATCTCTCTCTCTCTCTCTCTCTCTCTCTCTCTCTCTCTCTCTCTCTCTCTCTCTCTCTGGGGGGCACCCCAAGGAAAGAAAGACCCCCTTCCCGACCACTTTCAGACTATCAGGAAGGAGAGAAAAATGTGGGAAGGGATCCCCCTTCCCAAGAAAGTCGCAAAAGGGTTAAAAAGGAGGGGGGGAGGAAGAAGAGAAGGGGGTTGGAAGAATCCTTCAGCCCCTCAACCAAGAACGAGCGAGTCCCCAGCTGCGAGAATAATTGGAAAGTGAAAACCTCTTTAAATGAATGGCGAGGAAGGAAGCAGAGAGCGCAGAAGATTTATGGGCACGGAGCAAGCAAACACGGGAGCCGCGTTTACTACTCAGAGTAATGGAGCAGAAGCAAAGAGGCTGCTATTTTGCAAGCGGAGAGGGCCAGGGAAATGGTACAGGGCCGGCTGTAGGTTTTGCTTTTCAGCGTATCCAACTAGCCCCCCCCCCCCCCCCCCCACGGGGTAGCAAATCAGGAAACATTTCCCCCCACCCCACCCGCGCGCGCCCTCCCCTTTCATTTTCAGCTCAGCTGAAGTTGGAATAGTTCACACGGCGCGTACTGGCTTGGGGTGCTGTGCGCCCCTGGGGTGTCATCCGGCGCTACGGTCTGTGCGCAAATACGCACGCGGGCACCCCTGCCTCCCGAGATGCGCAAATCACGGCTGGCTCCCACCAAAGTCTGGAAGGGACATGAAATATCGCCGCGCCGCTGTCCCCGACCCCCCCCCCCCCCGCCAGACCATTCATCAGGGCTGAAAGGAAGAAGACAAGCGAGCGAGCGAGAGAGAGAGAGAGAGAAACCAGGCGGAGAAGGCAAGAAGGAAGGACCAAGCGCATCCAATTCGCAAGGCAAAAAATAAACCTTCGGGCAGGCACTGGGGATGGGGCGCTTCGATTTTCCCCCCACTCCCGGCGGTGCGCTTCCCCCCCCCCCACTCCCCCAAGCCGTCCAATGCGCTGAGTTACAACCTCAGCCGGCCAGCCCTTCGCTGGGAGCGATGGACACTGTAGTCCAAGGCGCCTGGCCCAAAGGAGCGAGAAGAAGGGCGAGCGCTTTTGTTTCCAAGTCAAGGCTCGCCTCCATCTCCTCCTCCTCGTCCGTCCTTCCAGGGCAGCCCACGCTGAACTCGAGTAGGGGTGGGGTGGGGGAAGAAGCTCGGGCTGGACCCCCAAGGAGAGAGCCAAGGCGGCTTCCCGAGGGTCAAGCGCCTCTTCTCCCCGTCCCTTCCCCCAAAAGCTTCCCAAAGTCCTTCCACTCCAGATAGGCAGCATCCCCACGTACGCCAAATCCAAACAACCCAACCCAAACCCGGGTACCGACAAAGCTCCGGCTCTGCCCCGCCTCTCCGGGAGCCCCCCGCCACACCCACAGCACGCAAGCTTACCGGCTGGCAGCCCCCCGACGGCGCTGGCGAAGGAAGCAGCCGTCGCCCGTGGCGCGGCGTCGTTTGGGCCGGTTCGGTGGGCTGGCTGGGCTCCTTTTGGCGCTGTTTGGGTTCTTGGCTTTTTATGGGGGTTTTTTTTTTCTTCTCCCCCGGCGGCTGCGAAGAGGCTCTCGCGCTCGCTCGCTCTCGCTCTCTCCCTCCGCCAGCCGAAGTCCCCCTCGCGGCTTCACTTCGGCCGCTCCCACCTCCTCGGCCCTCCCCCAGCCATTTGCGGCAAGCTTGCCTGGCTGCTTCTGGCGAGGCGAGCGAGGCAGGCGCCCCTTTCTCCGCATGCGCTCTCACGAGATCGCGCTGGCAATCTTTCTAGCTCTCTCTCCCCTCACACAATTATCCCCCCCCCTTTGAGTGTGGAGGGAGTTAAAGTCCCCCTCGACGGGCCGGGCGGGTTGGGGGGTCGTCGTTGTCCAACCAGGAGACGGGCGAGGGTCCTCTTGGCCTGGCTCCGAGGGGGCCAGTTGGGAAAGGATGCTGAAGGGAGTGGGGGGGGGGGGAGGGTCTTCCAATGCCACCTTGTTTGGGTGTGTTAAAAGGAATGTCCTTCTGGGTTTGGCTCCAAGTGGGGAAGAAGACACTGGAGACATGGAGGCTGCTTGGAAAGATGGTTGAATGGTGGACAGGACCACATGGCAGGCAGGAAGGAAGGAAGTGTTGGAAGAAATGTCCTTCTAGGTTCAGTTCCAAGTGGGGAAGAAGACACTGGAGACATGGAGGCTGCTTGGAAAGATGGTTTAATGATGGACAGGACCACATGGCAGGCAGGAAGGAAGGAAGTGTTGGAAGAAATGTCCTTCTGGGTTTGGCTCCAAGTGGGGAAGAAGACACTGGAGACATGGAGGCTGCTTGGAAAGATGGTTGAATGGTGGACAGGACCACATGGCTGGAGTCCTGAACAGAAAAGGTGCTTACATGCTTCAATGTTGGTGGACAGGAAGAGAAGGGCTGAGCAAGGGGCTTGCAGGGCTTTTTATCAACTGTTCGGCCCTACCTATCTGTTTCTTGTTCCTGTGTAAGAACTGTACTCTGATTGGTTGCCAGGCTCCCATGGGCTGAGTCCAGGTTCGGGAAGGCCAGTCCTACCTTAATCCCAGGACTCTGGAGCTGAAGAGGAGAACTCTTTATTATGGTTTCCCCAAACCATTCCAAACTGGCTGAATCCCACCCCTGAACAGAGCAATGCCTTGTTCACTACACTGCATCAGTTATATTCCCCAAATATTAATGGGACAAACGTATTTCCTTTTGATGCCCAAGGATTATTGTTCAGGAGCCTTGTCCTCCTGAGGTGTTTTGGTGTTCAGGAGTTATGTGCTCCACTGCTCTGCAATCTTCTTCCATTTTCTGAGTTTTTCTTCTCCTTCTGATGGTTTTCCATGCCTTCCTCTCAATAGTGACGCCTTTTCTTACATCTTTGCAGTGGGATGCCTTCATCTCTTCTATTCCCGCCCTCATTGTCTCCTTTGCCCTCACAGTAAAGGGTAAAAGTTCCCCTCGCATATATGTGCTAGCCGTTCCCGACTCTAGAGGGCGGTGCTCATCTCCGTTTCAAAGCCGAAGAGCCAGCGCTGTCCGAAGACGTCTCCGTGGACATTTCAGACAAATGGTTGGCCAATCTCTTAAAAAACTTCCAGTGTTGGAGAACTCACAACTTTTGGAGGTAAGTTCTATTGGTTGCTCTAACTGCCAGGAAATTTCTCCTTAGTTCTAGGTTGCATCTCTACTTCCGCCCATTGCTACTAGCTTTGGAGACTACCTTGACTCCCTCTTTTTGGGGGCAGCCCCTCAGAAGCTTGCTAACCTGCCACCCTTAGTCTTTCTTCTCACTAAACTGTTTCAGAGCCGAAGAGCCAGCGCTGTCCGAAGACGTCTCTGTGGTCATGTGGCCGGCATGACTAAACACCCAAGGCGCACGGAACGCTGTTCCCTTCCCACCAAAGGTGGTCCCTATTTTTCTACTTGCATTTTTTACATGCTTTCGAACTGCTAGGTTGGCAGAAGCTGGGACAAGTCAAGGGAGCTCACTCCGTTACACTGTGCTAGGGATTCGAACCGCCAACCTTTCTGACCGACAAGCTCAAGCGTCTTAGCCACTGAGCCACTGCATCCCTCACGGTAGTACTAGCCAAATCAAACTCCTTTTTATTTATCTGGGACTTAGGGACAGCATCCATAATTGGGGTGCCCCCAAATGACTGATGAGGTCTTCAGCTCAGAGAATTCAAGAGCCCCTCTGACGCCAAACCTCTCCCTGCCCCAATTACACTCCCCAGCTGACACTGTAAATGCTCTTCAGCGATCAATACAGAACTGGTTCTCCAACGCTGCTGGGGAAGATGAAGATACCAAGCTGAGATCTTTTCCTTTTTAAAAAAAAAAATAATAATAACTATTTTCCTGCTTTTGCGTGACAGTTTCCGTCTTTGTTCAGCTTAAACTGGAAGGTGTGGGGAGGGGAGCTTTAGACCGAGTGGAGGATAGTCGTTTTCACACACGCACCAACAACCCCCACCCCACAAACACACGTAATGCAAACCACAAAACCATTTGGGATTCAGAGGCTCGTAATCGCTGCTCTCAAAAAACATCCAGATATGTTTTCAGTAGCGCCGGGTGATTAAGTTTGGGCTTCCAAATAAGTTTTCAGAAAGAAAGAAACTGAGATAGGAAAAAATAAAAGTTTCTAGGCTGCAGCAAAGGGAGTAATGAAAGGTTAAGTGGAAAGGGGAAAGCGAATTCCGAAGGATTTTCTTCCAGGCTGCAAGAAGAAATCGGGTGGAAGGAAATAAAGAAATTGCATTTTCTTTTATTTAGGGGAAAAGTCTATCTCGATCACCAAAAAGTGCAGGTGATGTCATCACAAAAGGCCCAGGATCTCAGGGAAGGTTCATAACCCACCACTCTAAATAACCTTCGAGGGACATTTGGTTGACAAGTCAATCTAATAATCATAATAATAATAATAATAATAATAATAAATTTAATTTCTAACCCGCTCTCTCTCCCCAAAGGGACTCGAGGCGGGGCACAAGTAAATTAAGAACAGTAACATAAAACAAAGTACAAAATTAAAATCACATTAAATCATCCTGCGCTAAAACAAGTATAAAATACAACTATCCTAAAAAAAACCTTAAACTAAAAACCCCATAGAAGAGAGACTACCCTAGGCCGGCCAAGCAGAAAAGATGCGTTTTTAATTTTAGACGGGAGGAGCGGAGGTCCGTGGTCGTTCTAATGTCGGGGGGAAGGTCGTTCCAGAGGGCAGGGCCCGCCACAGAGAGAGCCCTTCCCCTGGGCGCCGCCCGCTGACAGAGTCTAGTGGACGGCACCCGGAGAAGTCCCTCTCTGTGGGAGCGAATCGGCCGTGAGGATGTGTGAGGCAGGATCCGATCCCGCAGATAGCTAGGTCCCGAGCCATGGAGCGCTTTAAAGATGATGACTAATACCTGCAGAATAAATAAAGATATTCCCTCGGTGAGGTTTGGAATGTGGTCAGGAGCAACAGAGCTGCTTATTTATTTGATTTGTATCCCATCTTTATTATTTGATAAGCAGTTCAAGACAACGAATCTACCTAATAATCCCTCCTCTTCCTCCTCTCACCACCACAACAACCCTGCGAGGTGGGTCTGTCTGAGAGAGAGAGGGACTGGCTCAAAGCCACCCAGCCAGCTTTCATGCCCTAAGGCAGGACTAGAACTCACGGCCTCCTGGAGATTGGCCCAAAGTCACCCAGCTGGCTTTCATGGCTAAAGCGGGATTAGTTTAGTTTTAGTCTTATTCGAATTTATACCCCGCACCTTCTCCAAAAAGGACCCAGGGCGGCGCACAGGAAATTAAAAAGACATAACAAATATAAACAAGTACAGCATTTTAAAAACTATTAAATCAATCGATACCCTGTGCTAAAATGTGTATAAAATCCCCAAATTCAAAAAACTATCTAAAAACAGTCAGAACGGGAGGTTATGCTAGGCCGGCTTGTTGGAAAAGGTGCGTCCTAAGAGGCTGGCGGAAGAAGCGGAGGTCTGAGATGGTGCGTAATTCGGGGGGGGGGGGAGTCGTTCCAGAGGGTAGGGCCCACCACAGAGAAGGACTCAGAACTCAGCACCTTCTGATTTCTAGGCTAGCATCACTACACCAAACTGACTCTCTATTATTATTATTTTTTTATGGGTAGAAAGGCACAGTTGTTGAGTTTTTGCAAAATTTAACTTGAGGAAAACCGATGGCTGGCTTAGTAGTATGGCTCTTATTGTCATTGTACAAAATAAATACAAAGAAATTGGTTTTAGCCTCACTGGTCCAATCCGTGACAACAAATACAAACAACATAAATATAAATATAAAGTATAATCCCAATGCAAGTAATTCTGCCCGATTGTAGAAATGCAAAGAGACACTGACCAAGGTGTGAATCATCTCTGAGTATCTTCCTTACTCTGCTAAAGCAGCGAGGCCTGGCGAGGTCATCCAGGGGTGTCGGAGGGCAACCAATGGTTACTTGTGCCGAATTGATCCCTCTCTGTAGTGCCTTCCTGTCCTTCCTTAGCGTAGTATGCTAAGCCAGCATGAATCATGTTTGATTGTGATTTAATAAATTGTTCCCCCACCCCAGCCAATCTGAGGGATGTAACAAGTCAGGGTTTATAGGAATATACCGGTACTTGTGTCTTCACAAAAACTAAGGTACCTTGCTGATTTACAAAGAAACCCACATCGTGAGCTGTCCGAGGTCCTGCAGAAATACCTTCCGAGATCTTGATATCTGTCTTCTGGATCTGCTTAGGAGGAAACGTGGCAACGAAACCTACTTGGGTCAATGAACCCTGTGAATCAGCCATGATTAAGAGTTCTTCTGCATTTTTCATTGTGAGTGGGGTATTTTGGCTTTCCTTGAATAAGATATCTGATCAACTGGAATCTGAAATGATTTTGGGAAGGGACTAGATAGGTTTTTGTGGGAACTCTTAATTTTGTTAGGGGTGGAAACCACTGATGCTTCATAAATGTTTTGTATGCTGGGGTTTGAAATATAGTAGTTACTTTGCATATAATTAATATCAGCTTCTGATAGAGTAGAGTAGAGTAGAGTAGAGTAGAGTAGAGTAGAGTAGAGTAGACTGGATAGGGTAGTGTGTAGGGTAGGGTAGGGTGGGTAGAGTAGAGTAGAGTTGAATAGAATAGACTGGATAGGGTAGGGTAGGGTAGGATAGAGTTGAGTTGAGTTGAATAGAATAGACTGCATAGGATAGGATAGGATAGGATAGGATAGAATTCTTTATTGGACACACAAGGAATTTGTCTTTGGTGCAGAAGCTCTCAGTGTACATAAGGAGAATAAAATACATTCATCAAGAATAAAAAGATACAACACTTAGTGATCGTCAAGGTTACTAACAAACTATCAAGCTTATCTGGGAAGAGAGAGTGAGGCTGACTCTACGTACCTCTCCCTCACGCTAATCCAATTCACGCACAAGTCTTGACATCTCCCCTCAACTTAAATCCAGAGAGAAACAGAATTCAGAAGTAGCAACCAGTGACTAATTCAATTAAATCCATTTTGCCTAATAGGTGATTGTAATTTAGGCAAGTCAAGTTCTTGAGGGATGCCTGTGTCAGCTAAAATTATTTAATCGGCTATCAATTTGTTTCATATAATGAAGATGTATTAAAGAGGATGACCTCCTGAAATATATACAAATCTGAGAGTTAAATTCACACAATTGTGTTTATTACAAATATTTACAAGTATTCAAATTCTAGAGAAATCTGTTACAGTCGTTCACGCCCCCTCCCCCTCCCCATTTTAGGACAAAATAGGTGATGAATTAAATTTTACAAATTGAGAAATGTTTGCAGTAATTTATATATCAAGTTAAAAATTTTAAGGAAAAAGAAAAGAATCAAAACACCACCCTAAAAAAGATTACGGAGACCCAGTAGCATCACATTCTAATTTGCTGCAGTTTACAGAGTCACCAGGTTGGATACTAAATTCAGATATTAACAAAATGAGATTAGAAATGGAAGTTCCCAGTTTATCTCTAAAAAGTAATATCCATTTGAATACATCCCAATTACTTCCTTTCCTTTCTTCCTGTGAACTCTTAAATTTCCCAATGCTTCTAATAATGCAGCAAGAAATTCTAAAGCCCAGGACAGCTTGATATACACCATGATACAACTTTAATGTCTGTGAAACACGTTGTACAAAGAGACAATCGTCAAAAAACCTAACACACACATATATATATAAAAAACACAACGAAACTAATAGCTTTCTGTCTAGATGGTCTCTGGTGATGAGCCGAAAGGCAGAAAAGGAAATCAGTATGCTTCCTCCCTTAATTGGGGCTTACCAGGGTGTTGTGACACAAATATATATAACACACACACAAACACACACACACACACACACACACACACACGATCAGACAAAAGCAGCCAATGCAATGGCACCCATTCGCAGTAAGAATAAAGAGTGATTGAATTTACATTTTAATGAAATTGTCCTAATCTCATACATTCAAACTAGTAGAAACTGAAACTCAGTTTACCTTTGAAAGTCACATTTCCAATTTGTATGCAACTCTCTTGATTTATACCAAAAGGGAAAAAAATAAAATAGCACGGACCAATGTTAATAGTAGTGGAAGATGCAACAGAAATACACGAATGAATAAAAATAATGAACAGAAATGCACAGTATTTGGAAACAAGGAGCAAAAACACATACGTGTACAGATAGACCTACAACCACAACTGGCACCAACATTTCTGTTGCTTAGCAAAGCCATTGTTAAGTGAGGCATCCACAATTTTATGACATTTTTGCCATAGTTGTTAAGCAAGTCACTGCTGTTAAGTGAATCACACAGTGGTTAAATGAATTCAGCTTCCCTCTTTGACTTTGCTTGCCAAAAGATGGCTGGGAAGGTTGCCGATGATGATCAAATAACCCCAGGATACCACAACCATGGTTAATACATATGCCAAGCTCCCCAAATTTGATCACATGGCTGCAGTATCTCACATAGAAAGTCCATACAGAGAGTGGTGAGGTCAGTGGAGAAGATTATAGGAAGCTCAATTCCTGTCATTCAGAATACTGCTTGTATCCTGAATAACAGGATCTGATCCTGAAGGACAGATCATAAGTCACATTTTTCAGCACCATTGTAGCTTCGAGCAGTCGCTAAATGAATGCCTATAAGTCGAGGACTATCTGTAATAAATCTGCATATCAAATGCAGAAATTTTAGCAGAAATCTGCTAGAAGGCACATAAGAATGATCATGTAAGTGTTTTGGGTTTTTTTTAAATCAGTTTAATGCAAAACCACGAAAAACTAAAGCCTGGAAACATGAAAAATTGAGAACAGTCAAAACACACAGGTCCATTTGTACTTAATATACAATAAATGCAATAACTTTTTTTTTTTTGAGATGAAGTTACACGAAGAGCGCCAGATATATCAAGTGGCGAGACACGAAATGCAAGGGTGGTAAATACATCAGCCAATTTGCAACGGTTGTGATCTCACACAAAGTGCTAAGACCAGCATACGTATGTTGGAGAATTCGGATGGAGATTCAACAGCCATTATCTTTTGCAATGCAACGTCATTTCGAAAGAGACATAATTTCTAAGCAGACCTTCTGTGAAACTAGTCAGGGGCCTTGAAGTTCCCTGGAGTGCCAAACCATACAGCACTTACCTTCGTAATTATTGCAATCCTGCCAAGCTTCGTGAAATATAGCTCCTCTCTGAAATTCTGCTGCCATCTCAAGATCCTACGCAAGCAGCTAAGTGCTTCTTGGCTGATTGGCTACCTTCTCTGTGTGTATAAAATGTATTATTAAAATAAAATAAAGACCTTTTTCATGCCCAACCCCCCCTCTTAGGTAAAGAGAGGTTGCAAGACAGAAATAGACTGCCAATTCTCATAACCATCTCGTGCCATTATTTTGGACCACCCTTGGATCCCATCAAAGCTGTGGGAACTCAAGGCAACAGCAAGAATATTGTTGTGTGCTTATAGGCAGAACTCTGGGCCACTCTGGTTGCTACTGCTGACCTTACATGCCTCAATGGACCTTGTTCCAGGATCCCATAGTGGCCACTTTCATGCCAGCCTTGTGGGTAGCAAGTCATGATTGGGGAGAATAAAATAAAAGCTTGAAGGGTGGAATTCCTGTAGGAGATAACCAGGTTTAGCCCGAAGGAGGAGTCAAACATGTCATCAGTCATGCGTTCCCGCGCATCCACAAGAGGTAAGTCCAGCCCACCTTTGAATTCCTTTCTATTCTTAATTCCTGCTATTTTCCCTTGATGGTTAGTAGTTCAGATTCTTGCAGAGAGCTTTATTATTATTATTATTTTTATTTTTATTTTTATTTTTATTATTATTATTATTATTATTATTATTATTATTATTATTATTATTATTATTATTTCGATTTATATACCGCCCTATTTTCCCTGGGAGGACTCAGGGTGGGGCACAGAACGATAAAAACCCCAACAACGCATACAAAATATAAAGAACAATTAAATTATTAACTCTGTGCTAAAATTTAAATACTATAAAAGATTTAAACCAATAAATATTAAAATTTAAAATTATATCCTTGGTCTATGTTTAAGCCTGCAATAAAACTTTCAACTGCCCGAATCTCCTGATTTCCCTGGCCCTTGGCAATTCTCTGGCTTGGCAGCCTAGGTAGATACCACTTCTGGTGGCTCTTCACTGTCTACGTAACATCTTCCCAATTATTTATTACTTGTTATATCCATTTACAGAGATGTGGCGGTTCAGTGGCTAAGACACTGTTCTTGATGATCAGAAGATCGGCAGTTCAGCAGCTCAAATCCCTAGCGCCGCGTAATGGAGGGAGCTCCCGTTACGTGTCCCAGCTTCTGCCAACCTAGCAGTTCGAAAGGATGTAAAAATGCAAGTAGAAAAATAGGAACCACATTGGGTGGGAAGGGAACAGCATTCCGTCAGCGTTAGTCATGCCGGCCACATGACCCCAGAGACGTCAATGGACAGCGCTGGCTCTTTGGCTTTGAAACAGAGATGAGCACCGCCCCCTAGAGTCGGGAACAACTACCGTAGCACATATGCGCCCAGGGAACCTTTAACTTTACCTATATCTATTTGCTTTCATGTTCAGAACTATCTCTACATAGGAAGCTACCCACTTCAACCACATTTTTACTTTATGTGACTTGTTATTTAAAGTTCCTGGTTATTTTGCTTATGTTTCCCCTTTTTAAATATCCATTTTACTTCTGTTTTTTTTTTCTTTTTTTTCCATGGAATAAGGTAAATTAAAGATGTTAACTTCTTGGAATCCTGGAAACCATTTGATGATTTATTTATTTATTTTTTAAAGAAGAAACTTTGAAACCATCATTTCTAAGGTTCTGCCATATTCACCCCCATTCCAGAGAATCTTGGGGTCCTAATGTTGAGAAGAATATTGCAAAGTCTATGTACTCACGATGCTTTCCCATTGGAAAAGCTCTTTGTTTAAGTGGCTCATATTGATTTTCTTCCGTCCTCTTACATCTGACAGTAAGAGAGAGAGAGAGAAAAATGCATTTCCCATTCAGAGCATGGGGTTGTGTGTCTGTGCACACGTGTCTGCATACAAAGACACGCCAGACACCAGTTGTCGTGTTTTATGGCTTTATTTAAATTACATGGATCAATGCCTGCTCATATTTGGTTTGGCTTTTCAATTACAGCCATCCACCAACCCAAGCTATAAGCTACTCTGCTTTACAAAGATATCCTTAGCTCCTCCATATGATTACAGTAATGCGGGGTTTTTTTTCCAGTTCATCTGCAAAGGAAAATTGAATTGGACTGAATTTTTATCTGCTGTATCCATTACCAGATTGCCTACCTTTAATAGACAGGTAGTAGACTGCTTGTAAGTATCTTGGCCTTCGTGAAAACACATGAAGAATCTGCCAGAATGCCTTAACACATCTGCGGCTTTTGTAACCAACTTGCTATCAAGACAGTTATTTCATCCAAAGAACCGGAAAAATAGGTGGTATGTGTCCGCCTTTACAGCTTTAAATTTATTACAGGGTAGTGAATTTATAAAACAGGCTTTCATTGTTGCCTGTTCTTTTCAAAAAGCACGAACCTCCCCCAATACAAAAGAGCCTTTTTGCTCTACAATTTTGTACTCCCTTTCTTATCTATTATGGCCTAAATTATATTTGTAACCATGTTGCATAATAGAATATTAGATGTTTTAGTTGGGCAGAAGCAGTCCCCGGTACATTGTTTCATTACATGCCCAAATAGAGAACATTGGGAAGCACAATGAGACGCCTGTTTTTTTATCACAACTTACGATCTTGGGCTACCAAGAGAAGTGGTAATAATGAAGTCACGGATTAGTTCTAGGTAGGCATGGAAGAATTTCGAGGACAGCATGCTCGGTCATCTTAGAATGCTGGTCTGTGTGTGTGTTTGTGTAGGGAAGGATAACCAGAAAAGGGAATTGAATGGCCAGTTTGTGATAAACAGACTGCACACACACTGCAGTTCTCTTGTTATTTTTGTTACATGAACCTTTGTGTATTGGATTTTAGGATAGGATAGGATAGGATAGAAAATAGAGAAGAGACAGGAAGATAGAAGAGAAGAGAGAAGGGAATAGAATCGAGAATAGAATAGAATATAGAGAAGAGAAGAGAGAATAGGACAAAAGAGAAGAGAGAAGAGAAAATAGAGAAGAGAAAGGAGAAGGGAGAGAGAAAAGAGAAGAAAAGAAATAATAAAATAGAATATAAAGAAGAGAAGAGAGAATAGAATAGAACAGAAGAGGAGAATAGAATAGAATAGAAAAGAATAGAAAAGAAAAGAGAGAGGAGAGAACAGAACAGAAGAGAATAGAAGAGAGAAGAGAAGAGAAGAGAAAATAAGAGAAGAGAGAGAGGAGAGAACAGAATAGAAGAGGAGAAGAGAAGAGAAGAGAAGAGAAAATAGAGAAGAGAAGAGAGGAGAGGAGAGAACAGAATAGAAGAGGAGAGAATAGAATAGAAGAGAATAGAGAAGAGAGGAGAGAAGAGAAGAGAGAAGAGAAGAGAGAAAAGAAAGAGAAGAGAGAGAATAAAAGAGAAGAGAGAAGAGAAAATAGAGAAGAGAAAGAGAAGAGTAGAATAGAAGAGAGAATAGAGTAGAAAATAGAGAAGAGAAAGAGAAGAGAAGAGAGAATAGAAGAGTAGAAAAGAGAAAGAGAAGAGAGAGAGAATAGAATAAAACAGAAGAGAGAAAAGAATAGAATAGAAAATAGAGAAGAGAAGAGAATATGGAACAGAATAGATTCTATTCTATTCTATTCTTTTGTTTTGCTAGCCCTCTGTTAGCGAATACAAAGCCACCGCAGGGCAGTCCTTTGCTGTTTCCAGGGCAGCCTCACAGGCCAGATCTAAGCACCCCGTGGACCGGATGTGGCTCGCGGGCCTTGAGTCTGACACCCCTGTTATATATATAATTGTGTATCTGTGATGCCTGAAGTGTGAAAAAAAAAAGCCAACCATCTAATGAAGAACGTTATGCATTCAAACGCAGGGCTTTCTAAACATCTTTTCCCCTTGTCATGCCAAAGCCTTGAGCAAAATTATGTATGTTTATTATTGCTCCTGCCATATTTCCTGGGTCTTAGATGTTAAATCATGAAGCTAATGAACATTTGTTTCCTCTGCGCTGGCAGAGAGTTCGCTTCCTCTCCTTTAAAGCATGACTCCATAAAATATTAATTCCCTGCTCATAAATGGTTAAAGATGTTAAAGAGAGGCAGGGTCAGCGTGTCTTCTCCCATTGCCTAAGCGGTGCCAGATGAAGCCGTAGAGCAAAGATTACACTTGAAATGCCTGCTTTGACGGAGGGGATTGGCAGCCTGGAAGGAGGATCGGCCCAGGCGCAGCTCCGCCGTGCGTCTATTCCGTTTCCTCGAATTTGCTCCCTTTGACCCAACTAAGTACACAAAGGGGCTTGGGCTTTGGGCCACGTGAAGGATTCGATGTAATAACCGTCCGTCCCCCCCCAACCTTTTAACCTTCACATTGAATTGTCTAAAAAGGCATATTCCACATTGGAGCCCTCCCCCCCTTTGTCTCTCTCTGTCTCTGTGTGTGTGTGTCTCTCTCTCTCCCTCTCTGTCTCTCTCTCTCTCTCTCTCTCTATCTTTCCCTCTCTATCTCTCTGTGTCTCTGTCTATCTCTCTCTCTCCCTCTCTATCTCTTTATCTCTGTCTCTCTCCCCCTCCCTCTCTCTCTGTCTCTCTCCTTGTCTCTCTGCCTCTGTCTCTCTCCCTCCCTCCCTCTCTGTCTCTCTCTCTGTGTGTGTGTGTCTCTCCCTCTCTGTCCCTCCCTCTCTGTCTGTCTGTCTCTCCCTCCCTTTCTCTCTCTCTCCCTCTCTGTCTCTCTCTCTCTTTCCCTCTCTATCTCTCTGTCTCTCTGTGTCTCTGACTATCTCTCTCTCTCCCTCTCTATCTCTTTATCTCTCTCTCCCCCTCCCTCTCTCTCTGTCTCTCTCCTTCTCTCTCTGTCTCTCTGCCTCTGTCTCTCTCCCTCCCTCTCTGTCTCTCTGTGTGTGTGTGTCTCTCTCTCCCTCTCTCTCCCTCCCTCTCTGTCTGTCTGTCTCTCCCTCTCTCTCTCTCTGTCTCTCTCCCTCTCTTTGTCTCTATCTCTCTCTCCCCCTCTCTGTCCCTCCCTCCCTCTCTGTCTGTCTCTCCCTCTCTGTCTCTCTCTCTCTTGTGTCTCTCCCTCCCTCCCTCTCTGTATCTGTCTCTGTCACTCTCTCCCTCTCTATCTCTCTGTCTCTGTCTCTCTCTGCTTCTCTGTCTCTGTCTCTGTGTGTGTGTGTCTCTCTGTGTGTGTCTCACTGTCTCTGTCTCTGTGTTTGTGTGTGTGTGTGTGTGTGTGTGTGTGTGTTTATCAGAAAACTACTTGGTTGGAAGAGCCAATTTTCAGGGTGCCATTATTTAAATCATTGACAAGTTTACAGGGAGGGGAGGAAAAGACAAAAGAAGAAAAATGGCTTATTAGGAGAGTCTCTTCTTGCACCTATAAAAACGGCAAATGGAATGGATGTAATAGCACATGCATCAGGCAAATGCTGTAAAAGATCATCAATTATCTTGGCTAACCAAACCACTTTGATCAAGAAAAATGATTGCTTGCTGCTTTTTTTTTTTTAACCTTCTGTAGCGCTTTGCAGTTATTGGCCTCAAGCTTAAGTGATCTTCTTAAAAATAGGCTATGGGCTATAGCAGCCTTCCCCATCCAGCTGTTCCTAAAATGGATTTCTTCCAGAGCCTCCGTCTTCCAGAAGGGCGGCAATCACAACACTGAAGAAGGCTCATTGGGGAAGGCTTTATATATATCCATGCTACCAAATGGAGAGGGGGCAGGATGGATTAGTGGTTAAAGATGCCGCACTTGACAGCCCGGGTTCGAGACAGCCCGGTACCACTTAAGTGGGAAGGTGACAGTGTTCCATATGCCTTGGTATATAGTCATGCTGGTCATGTGGTCATGGAAACATCCTCAGACAATGCTGGCTCCCTTGGTTAAGAAACCAAGTTGCCCCCCAACCAGCCCCCAGGAACACTCTACAAGCCTCCTAAAGGCAATGCATGCAATGTTTTGGGGGGGGAAATGGGCCCATTTTTGTGAAAAACGGGCCATTTTTTGCTTGTTTCCCCCCCAACCACAAGGAGCACTTTTTAGGCCTCTCAAATTCTCTGCATGCCCCATTTTATACAAACAATGAGGTGTGCAGAGAGTTTGGCAGTCCCGCAGAGTGCAAAAACTTTAAAAAAAATTACCTCTTCAAAATCTTGGTGCGTCTTATACTCCAGTGCATCTTATACGCTGAAAAATATGGTAGCTCAAATGATGCATGTGTGACTCTGGTTGTTTGCACCTGACACAATAAAGTATAGGTGAAAGTCATCAGTTAAGGTGTACAAGTCATCATTGCAACGTTATAAGGCTTATGGCAGTGTTTCTCAACCTTGGCAACTTGAAGATGTCCGAACTTCAACTCCTAGAATTCCCCAGCCAGTGAATGCTGGCTGGGGAATTCTGGGAGTTGAAGTCTGGACATCTTCAAGTTGCCAAGGTTGAGAAACACTGGCTTATGGGAACGGTGCTCCATTGAACCTCGCTTCTGCCCTTCATTTGGTCCCAGCTGGTGAAAGAACAGATTGTGATTAAGATCATCGTCGTGCAAATAATTTTGTTAGAGAGATGTTGAACTTTAGGTCTATTACACTTTTACACCCCAGAAATGCTACCTCAGTGAAAGATCCTGGCCTGGATCCCTTCCAACAAGTGAGTAATGCCACTGCTCCACTTTGAAAAAAGAAGCTTTTGATCCTTGCAATAACACTGCTTTGAATGATTTTCTGCGAAGGTCTTAATAGTTCATCACAAACCTGCTGAGCAAGTTCTTCCATTGGTAGCAAAGTAAAGATGGAAAATGATTGGCTTTTGATTGAATTTATTGATAGCCTTTGTGCACAAAAGCCAATAGTCGTTGGAGGGTAGAAAACAAGAAGAAAAAGAAGCCAATTGATCGTGGATCAATATTTCTGTCCATTAATGAATTATTCCATAATAACAACACACCATCTTAGAAATTGGGTAATTAATTTGTAATGCCTGTGATGCGCCACAAATACTGAATTACTACTTGTAGTACAAGAATCGGTATGAGATTCACGTGGGGTTGTGTTTTTCCCCCTTCCCCCCGTCTACTATTTTATTTTAGAAATTGTCTTTGGATGGCATAAAATCAAAATCTTTGTTTGAGTGAGAGATATCTGTTGAAGACTAAGAGATTTAGCAAGTAATCCTTGGATTTGTATAAAGCATTCTAAAGAACATCCCTTTGCATAAATAAATCTATAGGTGTACTTATCTGAAATGCTTTTCTCAGGAATGAAAAAAATAAATGCAGTCTAATAATAATAATAATAATAATTGTAACCCTGAGACAGTCGACCACCTGATCAGTGGGTGCAGCAAAATTCCACAAACTGACTGTTAAGTTTGCAGGAATTCGGTCCGAGTCAGGCTAGTCATTGGAACAGGTTTATTTACAACTAGCAAGAGCTATATACAGGTAACAAGAGAGCCAGCTAACACAGACTTCGATAGCTATTTATACTTTAGCACAAGGCAGAAAAAACCTTAGCCAGACAGAAAGTCTGGCCCGGCCAGTCGCGTCTTGGCCAATCAGACGCGACTGGTTGTTACAGTGTTTAACAGACCTCCGGGTCAATCTCAGTTCCCCAGACTGAATGTCTGGCCGTGAGTTGAGAACATAACACTGACTACCTACAACGCCATGACCGTGTTGCTAAGATCACTCACTGGAAATTGTGCCAGACGTTTGGATTTGAGTACAGCAAAAATCACTGGGAACATCAGGTTGAGAAAGTTTTAGAGGATGAGAAAGTCAAGATCTTGTGGGACTTCAGAATTCAGACTGACAGGCACTTGTCCTACAACACACCTGATATAACAATAATTGAAAAGAAAAAAGTATGGTTCGTTGACATTGCAATACCTGGTGATGCACGAATTGAAAATAAGCAGCAAGAAAAAATCACAAAATACCGGGACTTGCAAATTGAAGTTGAGCGACTGTGGAAGAGAAAGTCGTGTGTTGTCCCAATTGTGATTGGAGCCCTTGGAGCAATACCTAGGGGACTGCCTCGCTATGTGGAGGTTCTAGGTTTGCCGGACTTGAGCATTCTGACTCTACAAAGGGCCACCCTGCTTGGAACAGCTTATATCTTCCGACGTTACCTTGACAGCTCCTAGGTCCTTGGTTAGGACTCGAGCTGTTGAGCTACCAACCAGCCCCAAAGGCTGTGAATCTCACCAAAGATTAACCACATAATAATAATAATAATAATAATAATAATAATAATAATAATAATAATAATAATAATAATAATAATAATAATAATAATAATAATAATGTTGTCCTGATTGTAATTGGAGCCCTTGGAGCAATACCTAAAGGGCTACCTCGCTATTTAGAAATTCTAAATTTACCAGACTTGAACATTCTGACTCTACAAAAAACCATCCTACTTGGAACAGCTTCTATCCTCTGATGTTACCTTGACAGTTCCTAGGTCCTTGGTTAGGATTCAAGCTGTTGAGCTACCAACCAGCCCCAAAGGCTGTGAATCTCACCAAAGATTAACCACAGAATAATAATAATAATTGTAACCCTGAGATGAGATGCCTTTTGTGGCCCGCCAACAGCCAGCAAAGCTGGCAGCAGATTCGGACAGTGAGGAGGTTGGGGAGGAAGATGGGCCAGTCCTTGAGTCTCGTGGCCGGGACTTTCCTGGAGAGGAATTCAATTTAAACTAAATAAAAAGGATTTTTTATCGGGAAGAGGGGTCTGCTTCATGGTCCTGGGAACCCTAGGTCAGAACAATGTCATCTTGTAAGAGTAGGGATGCTTGGATGTTTCGGTGATACAAGCAGTCCTCAACATGACCACAACTTAGCCCAAAATTTCTATTGCAAATTCTATCATTCCCAAACTTTCGATTGGGCCGTTGAGGCTGTTTCTCGCCCTCCCCAGCCTCCAGAGGCTTTCCTGAAGTCTGGGGAGGATGAAAACGGCCTCCCCTCGCCCTCCAGAAATGTGAAAAATCAGCTGACGGCTGGCGTGTCACCAAATATGGCTCCATGGGCCACCTGTCATTCGCCATCACGGTGGCATAGAAATGCAAGGAAAAACGAAATGATCCTGACAACTACCAGCCTACAATTCGCCTACGTGTTGCATTCGCATTGTTTTTTGGAATGATAGCAACTCCAGCGTGCAGTTGTTGGAAGCAAAATGTCATTTTCCAGTCAAAACAAAAGTTGCCAAAGTACACATGGCACAAAAGACCAGCTCCTAATTGACAAAATGACCTTTAAACGCCTCAAAGGAAATTCAAACAAAGGTTGTAATGGATGCGAAAGACAAAACATAAATGCTGGATTGATTTCCCCACATTTGGATTCGAAAACGATGGGACCCTTTTGGAATGGGGAGAAATATTACAGGATTCCTGCAAAGGTCAGCAGCGACATGGAAAATTGACCTTATGATAAATGGAGGGAAATGGGGGGAGGGAGCATAAATAAACCAAGAGGATAAATAAACGAAGGAATATCTCAAGAGGATTCATGGCAGGGCTGGGTTCCTGCCAGTTCTAACCTCTTCTATAGAAGAGGTTCCACAAACTTCTTCTATAGAAGAAGGGCCGTTGAGAACCGGTTCCAGCTCCCTCCCCCTGCCCGTCCGCCCATCATCAAGATGAAGAGCGAGAGGAGGAATTCTGGGAGTTGAAGTCCACAAGTCTTAAAGCTGTCAAGTTTGAACACCCCTAGGGGTTTTTTTTCTAAAGGGTTAGGGGTGCGAAGGTCATGTAACTTGACAGTTTTAAGACTTGTGTGCTTCAAATGCCAGAGTTTCTGAGTCTACATTTTGGTTGCTAAACAAGAGCATTGTTAAGTGAGTTTCACCACATTTTACAAGTTGGCCACGCCCACCCAGTCACATGACTGCCAAGCCACTCCCAACCGGTCACATGGCTGACAAGCCACTCCCACCCAGTCAAATGACTGCCAAGCCACTCCCCACCGGTCACATCACCGGCAAATGGCTGTGGATACTGTTATGTTCTCAGCCCACGCACAGACAGACAGTCTGGGGAACCAAGGCTGACCCGGAGGTTTGTGAAACACTGTAACAGCCAGTCGCGTCTGATTGGCCGAGACGCGGCTGGCCGGGCCAGACTTTCTGTCTGGCTCAGGTTTTTCCCGCTTTAGGGAAACCTATAAAAAGCTATCAAAGTGGGGAAGTCGCAGTTGCACTGATCTCTTGTTGTTCCTGTATATAGTTCTTGCTACTTGCAATAAATCTGTTTAATGATTAGCCTGACTCGGACTGAATTCCTCCAAACTTAACAGATACCAAGGCCAAAGCAAAGCCTTCAAATAAACCTGCTTTATAGGGATGATCTAAAGCTACGTAGTAAGTCAAAAGCTCAATTCAATCCTCTGTTGTATACTGTCCATGTATGTAGTGAAAACACAGGCATGGAATTTGACTTGGACCAATGTGCTAGTTTGCTAATTAAAGGAGCCGAGATTGTAGAAGATGGGCTACAACTAATGAATGGAAATGCCATTAGACCCCTGGCACCTAATGAAGAATACCAATAGTTAGGATTAATGGACATGTCTGATTCATTGCAGGGCCAAATTAAAAAAGACCACTAGTTCAAATTCTATTAAACAGGTCCAATTTTTTAAAAAAAACCTAAACTGAATGCAAAAACATCGTCAAAGCAATAAATACTTGGGCAGTCACTGTAATTAGATGTACCAGAGGGATAATTTATTGGATGCAAGCCGAATCGGATGATCTTGATTGAAAAATAAGGAAACTAATGGTCATACACCACGCTCTTCATCCAAGATGTGACATTGACAGATTAGACAGATCGAGAAATAGAGGTGGCGGAGGACTGTGGAAGTGAAACAAACCATAGAAGAATAAAAACATAGCTTGCATACATACTTGTGGAAAAGCGTCTCTGCCTATGCTGGTTTGTAAAGAAAGACTTCTGAAGAAAAGAAACGTTAAACCACAATGCAAGGAATAGAATTGTACTTGGAAAAAACGGTTAGGTAAAGGGAAAGATTCCCCTTGCACATATGTGCTAGTCGTTTCTGACTCTAGGGGGCGGCGCTCATCTCCATTTCGAAGCCGAAGAGTCAGCGGTGTCCGAAGATGTCTCTGTGATCATGTGGCCAGCATGATTAAACGCTGAAGGTGCACGGAACGCTGTTACCTTCCCACCAAAGGTGGTCCCTATTTTTCTACTTGCATTTTTGGGTGCTTTCAAACTGCTAGGTTGGCAGAAGCTGGGACAAGTAATGGGAGCTCACTCTGTTATGCAGTGCTAGGGATTTGAACTTCTGAACTGCCGACCTTCTGATTGACAAGCTCAGCATCTTAGCCACTGAGCCACCATGTCCCTAGAAAAAAGATTACTGCATGGTAAAAAAATAAATAAAAAATGTGCAAGATATTGAAGAAAAAAGGATCCAGCTCTAAGATAGCTATAGTTAAGATCTGGAACACTTAAAAAAACTAGAAACGAAGGGAACAATAATAGCAAATCAAGATTAGCCCTGAAAACCTATATCACAAAAAAACCAGCCTAAACATACTGATGACAACGCCAATTCATAAAATTAATGATGAAATGAAAGATGAAAGTGTCAATCATCTCATTAGTGGCTACAGTAAAATTGTTCTCTAGCCACTATTAGTGTGATACAACAGAAGGTGAAATTTCTGGGGAGTTTTGGGGAAAAAAATAATGCTATAGGTCTCTCTATGATCTACGCTTAAATGGATAAATGGAAGGATTAAATCCATAGATATTTTAGGGATATTTTTGCCTTTTTATTAATTACTCGTTTTCCTTTTTCCCTGTTTTGAGTTTATTTTAATCAATAATCAATATTTCTGTGTTCTTTCCTTGACTAGTATTTATCCATCGTTTTCCACTTCTTCTTGTTGCATTTTTTAAAAACGTTGCTCCTTACCTCTCTCTCTCTCGGTGTGTTTGTTAGTGTGTGTAGGTGTTTGTGTATGTAGCTTGTCACAGTGGAGTGGAAGAAAAATATAATAACGTAGGTGATGAAAATACAAACATGAGAACATCAAAATAGTATTTTGGTGGCCTTTCAACAATGAGTAAATGTTATCCTTCAGCATATGTCAAACATGTCAAATATGCAAATTAGACAAAAAGTATTCGATTTGAATTGAATTGCACTTCTCCACATGGCATGGCAGGATGAATCAAAATTTGATTGCATCATTTACATTCCAAATTTGGTTCTCAAGTATGTTTGATTTGTCTTAAATGAGAATTCTGATGCTATTCGTTAATTAAGACTATGGTTCTCCACGCTGAGTCCCTGAACAGGTGTTTTCTTTCTGTTTTTGAAGAGAAAGGAAAGAACAGAAAAGAAAAGGCCTCAATCAAAATACCTGCATATATTTCCAACATTTGTATACCGAACTTTTATGAAGCATCGCTCGAAATAGGCAACTCAAGAGAATATTAACTGGAAGTGGATTTTAATCTGCTTTGTTACTTACCAGTTAATATTGTTGTCACATCCTTCAGCTGTGAAGAATTTTCAGAGTGGCGAATGTGAACAGAACAACCTTAAGAAAAGGTGTAGTTGGTGTCAGAGAAGAAGACAACGAGAGAACATTTATCATTTCCAACTTCTCTTGACAGAAAACAGAAGAACAGACTTGGAAAGGATCTTTGAGGTCTTCTAGTCCAACACCCTGCCTAGGTAGGAAACCCTGCACCACTTCAGACAAATGGATATCCAACATCTTCTTTAAAAGGTCCAGTGTTGGGGCATTCACAACTTCTGGAGGCAACTTCTGTTCCATCGATTAATTGTTCTAACTGTCAGGAAATTTCTCCTCAGTTCTAGATTGCTTCTCTCCTTGATTAGTTTCCACCCATTGCTTCTTGTTCTGCCCTCAGGTGCCTTGGAGAATAGCTTGACTCCCTCTTCTTTGTCGCAACCCCTTAGATATTGGAAGACTGCTTTCATGTCTCTCCTAAGTCCTTCTTTTCATCAAACTAGACCTACCCAGTTCCTGCAACTGTTCTTCATATGTTTTAGCCTCCAGTTCCCTAATCATTCTTGCTCTTCTCTGCACTCTTTCCAGATCCACGTCTTTTTTACATCGTGGCGACCAGAACTGGATGCCGTATTTCAAGTGTCACCCCTGGTCTTTCTTTTCATTAAACTAAACATTTAAACTGGACATTCATTCAAGTATGACTTTGTTATTCATTATTTTATTCTAGAATTTTTAACTGGATAAGGACACTGAATTTGTTCTGGTCTTTGACTGCCATAAACATTGACATTGGCTTTCATGAACTGGTTGATGCACAAAGACCTTTGAAGGGTCCATCAATATATCCCTTCTAAGTCCCCATTATTAAAACCATCCCGAAAATCCTGTCTCATTGGTCCCCAATCCTGAAATACATTAGTTGAATGAAGAGCCTTTGAAGCCATGATATCTAAGATGGCATTTCAGTCCCGTCCAGTATTCAGCAACTCCATGTTTTGTATCTCTTCTCTGGCAGGAACATTACCAGTTAGATCTAAAACTACAGGCCATTTCATTATTTATTCTCCAAGTATTTATTTGTTATCTTTAGTGCCAAGTTCTCCTGCATGGATGTACATAGAATATGTAAATATTCTCCGACTATAAGTAAAGAACGCAAAAGAAAAATTACTGCAGATTGCAGTGCACTGAAAGAAATGTAATATTTTAAGGCTGCTTGGAATGCTTCTATTAAGGGAGTCTTATAAATGATCAGCGAGAGGAATTCTCTTTTACATATTACCTTTTTTTCTCATCTATCCTGAGTGTAGGATGAATGTAAGTTTCATGCTTTATTTCTTTATTTTTAGTTCCCAAATTTATATACTGCCATGGCTCAGCAACTTCTGGTAATTACTATCAGTTACAATTCAACAAAACACACCCGCTACAATATCTATTCTAAAGTAACAATATAAACTATATAAATAGGGGAACATATCAGAGGTGACATCTTCCTTGGCTTTCTACAAAACCCTTGTAGAATAATTCTATTTTAAATAAGATCTAGAAGTTCACTTTATTGTCAGTTGTGAAAGGCTAGATCCACACCTGAAGGTCCAATTAAAACGATTTGTTGCTAAACAGCCTATGTACAGGAAACTTCTCAGACAATGGTTAGCCCAGTGGTGGGATTCAGCCGGTTCGCACCTATTTGAGAGAACTGGTTGTTAACTCCCTAAGCAGGTTGGAGAACTGGTTGTTGGAAGAAATCTCCTTCCCCCCACCCCCCTTTACAGGGCTAATCCTGTAAGGAAGGCAGGAAGGGAACATTCTGGTGTTGTTTCTAGCCTCATCTTCATTGCCCTGCTTACAGAAACTGCCTCTCTGGTTAACCCTTAGTACATTGTAAGAGCTAATGACGTTGAGTTGGCCACGCCCACCCAGTCACATGACCACCAAGCCACACCTACCCAGCTGGTCATTAGGACAGAGAACCGAGGAAAGAGGTACAAGGAAAGAGAAGAGGATGACTATGCACAAGGTGGTTTGAGTCTGTTACTGTGGCAATGAGAAAGGATGAGCTGAAGGACCAGATGAGGCTCAGATAATCATGGAGATAGTATCTAAGTAGTCACTAAGAGTCAATACCAACTTGATGATACAAATCCATCAAGAAACCACTTAATACATTTTCACTTCTAAAGTGAGATGAAAGGAACATCCATCTAGAAGACTAGAGCCTTTGAAGAAAAAGCTGTGGGCTCAGCCCATCTCATCTCTAGAAACGGTACTCTACAAGCAGTATTTCTAAGCAATGAGCTCCTTGTAAGAAGTCTTGAAAGCTTTTAGGACCAACCATAGGTTGATTGGTTTCCACTCACACAAATATGGTATTCGTTCCCGACTCTCGGGGGGCAATGCTTTAAAGCCAGCGCTGTCCGATGATGTCTCCGTGGTCATGTGGCTGGCATAACTAAATGCCAGAGGTGCACAGAAAGTTGTTACCTTCCCACCAAAGTGGTCCCTATTTTTCTACTTGCATTTTTTACGTGCTTTTGAACTGCTAGGTTGGCAGAAGCCGGGACAAGTAATGGGAGTTCACTAGGGATTCGAACCGCCGAACTGCCGACCTTTCTGATCGACAAGCTCAGCATCTTAGCCACTGAGCCACCACGTCCCTTTTAGAACCAACCATAAAAAGTTTATATGTTTCTTTCATGGAGACACTACGCAAACACTTGGTCTCTGTTGGTGGGAATCAAAGATCAAAAATAAAAAATGGACTAAAAGTAGAGATTCTAGATTCTATAGAGTAGAGAACCATCTATAAAGGTTCCCCACGTTTTACAAATAAGAAATATTATCAGAACCCCTACTCATGGGAATCAATTGAGCATTAATTGACTTTATGGTGTGTGCATGTGTTGATGGTGAATGTGTACCTCTTCTTAAGTTCTTTTGTTCTTTGAATAATTATAGGTAAAGCTATTCTACCTGAATAGATTCCATCCCATCTCTGGAAGATTAAGTTTCGCGAATGAGAGCCGCATGCAAATCGGCGCATTAAGTTCTTGTCACACTATATTCTCGGCGTGCAATGGGAAGCGCGGATCTTGACAATTCCCTTAACTGCAGACTCATTTGTTTTAGCTCCTTTATTGTAAATTTGTGATTTGGCTTAGCAAAATGGCAGCTCCTGGTGCTCATTTATCATATTTGATTGTTCTCCAATGATTTTTAAGCGCCGACATCTCCCTTCCGATCAGCACGGGAAGACCGCTTTATAGAAAGCAACGTTCTAAGTTATAAGATCCAATGACGCTCCTTTTTAAAAAAAAGAAAATCTCCTTTTTTTGGCGCTAATAGCTTTCCTTCCGCATTTAAGTCTTCCTGTCTCTTAGATGGCGAGACAAGTGTGACACTGCCATTATAGTCCTAAGCATTAAGTGTGCACTTTGAATGCTGACAGTGTCAGCTCCTCGCTATGGCGGTGCATAGAATGCCATCTATCATACCTATTTATGACCACTCCACGAAAGGGAAGTGTGGAGGGGAGGGAAGGAGAAACACTCTTGAAAATTACATGACTCCCTTTGTTACAAATGGATAATTAACTGGTTACACACTCTTAGAATTATTTGATGAGAAGTGTAGGAAAATGTGAAGGGCCTTCTAACTAGCCTCAGATAGAGCTTGTTATCCATGTCAGGTGCACACTTTGAATTCTTTCGTGTAATTAGTTTTGAGAGAGAGCTGGATGGAAAGGAAGAGAGAACGCAGAGCGTTATCTACGGTGGCCTCAGTATTGCCCATGAAAACTACGGGATTGGTTTCCAGCCTCAGTTCAGCTCTTGCTCCAAGATCTGACAGGAAAAATAACAAAAACAAAAAAAAATTAATTTAATTTATTTCGATTTATATACCGCGCCTTCTCCATCGAAATGGACCCAGGGCGGTGCACAGGAAATTAAAACCAATGATAGTAGAAAATACAATAAATATAGTTAAAAAGAAATTAAATTAGAAGCCTGTGCTAAAATTCCCAATAAAAAAACCCAACGTCCATTTACGAATTGGCAGGAGCTATGTCATAATAAGATAAAAACGTTAAGCTAGACCAGCTTGCTGGAATAAATATGTCTTGAGTGAACGGCGAAAGAGGGGAAGGTCCGTGATAGTGCGAAGTTCGGGGGGTAGGTCGTTCCAGAGGGCCGGCCCTGCCACAGAGAAGGCCCTACCCCTGGGCACCACTAGCCGGCATTGACCGGCGGTTGGCACCCTTAGTAGGCCCACTCTGTGGGAGCGAATCGGACGGAGGGAGGTATGTGGCAGGAGACAGTCCCGCAAATAACTAGGCCCCGAGCCATGGAGCGATTTGAAGATGGTAACAAGCACCTTGAAGCACACCTGGAAGGCCACTGGTAGCCAGTGCAGCTCGCACAGGAGAGGTGTTATGTGGGAGCATTGTGAGGCTCCCAAAATCCCCCCCACAGCCGCACTCTGCACTAATTGTAGGCTCCGGATGCACCTCAAGGGGAGCCCCATCTAGAGAGCGTTGCAATAGTCCAAGCGAGACGTCACGAGTGCTTGAGAGATGGAAGATGGAAGTTCTGGTCAACTGTTGCAAAGGAACGTGAGAACGACCTTGGAAAAGAGAGAGAGAGAGAAAATGTCGCCTAGAAGGGGCCCGTCAAACTCACAGCCCATGGGCCGGATGTGTCACGCGCCACACCCATGCCTGGTTTAGTGAAGGGGAATAATGTCGTGCTACGTCACGTGACACCACCGTGACACCGTGGGTGTGACACCCCTGGCCTAGGGAATGATGAATGAAAGGAGCCCTCCACTGAATAAGGGGCAGAAAAAGAAACTTAGAAAGAATCCACCCTGATTTATCAGGTGGTAAAAAGGTGGCTCAGTGGCTAAGACACTGAGCTTGTTGATCAGAATGGTCGGCAGTTTGAATCCCTAGCACCGCGTAACGGAGTGAGCTCCCGTTACTTGTCCCAGCTTCTGCCAACCTAGCAGTTCGAAAACACGTAAAAAATGCAAGTAGAAAAATAGGGACCCCCTTTGGTGGGAAGGTAACAGCATTCCGTGGCCTTCGGCGTTGAGTCATGCCGGCCACATGACCACGGAGACGTCTTCGGACAGCACTGGCTCTTCGGCTTTGAAACGGAGATGAGCACCGCTCCCTGGAGCCAGGAACAAATAGCATATATGTGCGAGGGGAACCTTGACCTTTCAAAAGGGGAGATTTGTATTTTCAGACTTGCAAGATTCAGTATTTGCAGCCTTCTAATAAAGTTGATTTAGCTCGTCTTGTTGTGTTTCCTGTTTGGTCTACTTGGGAGGCTGACAGGTGTAGAGAATGGAGTGGAGAAACCATTTGCTGGTTGGATTCCAGCAGGGCCTGGAGTGGGAATGGAGTCTTTCCTAGGCTATATCTGTGACGAAAATTTGTACAGCCGTCCTTTGTACAGGGATAGACACAAAGAGCACTTTGCTTGCATTCATTGCCCGTTATCTCTCCAAGCTCATTTCCTGTTGTCTTCTTTTGTTACCTGCAGGTATTAGACTTACAGATCTCTTTATTACGGATTGTCAAATCTTGCCTGGAGACCCCAGGAGTCGAAACTTAAATGCCCAGCGTGAAAAGCAGGTGCTTTTCTACTAAGATGCAGCCCTGTCATCTTCACAACACTTTTACCGCTACGCCGGATACATTAAAAATAGCAATAATAACGCTGAACTATTTTGCGTCTTGGCCCCGACTAATTCTGAAACAACTATCCAGGGTTTTTTTTTTTTTTAAAGTAATCTGCTAAGGGGTGGTGGTGCCACGAACATTTGCATGTTTAAGTATTTTCAGTGGATTAAACACGGAGAGCTCATCTAGTTTCTAATGAATTTCTGACACATTACACGGATTTTTTTCCACCATTTTCTATGTTGCAATGGACTTTTTGAAGTGCCCATCCTCTGGATTTCACAGAACTCGCAAAGAAGCGGCCTTTGGAAAGCTCTGCCTTTTGCTTCTGGTGCAGTTGCAAAAATAAGATAAAATAAAAAATAAAATAAAAGCGGCACCTTCTGGCACATATCATGTAAATCTTGAATCAATGCTGCAGATGGAAGAATTAGTAACTAGCACAGGATTCCTCCTTGCTTCCCTGCTGCACAGACTGGGCAATAATTTCAACAGTGATTGGATCCAAGAGAGTCATTAAAAAAACACAAAACCCTCTGTTATTTAAATCTACATTTTAAAACTCACTGACATTTTAAAACTGAAAATGTATCACCATGTTAGAAAAGTGAAAGATGGCTTGGAAGGTGAACAATAAGTAGAAACGTGTCTCAAGCTAGCAACTGTAATGACCCAGGCTTCCCGAGAGCCTGAAGCAAACTCCTGGTCCCAACAAAAAACCCTTTTATTAATTGACTGTGAATTCTGCTCATTCCCATCCAGCAAAGTCTTTCAAGGGAGGATTTACAGTCACAGACCTTATCTGGCTTGGAGAGCTGCCAGGCCGATCTTTGCAAAACTTGGCAAGGATTCTCGGAGAGTCACGAACCAATTAAGCAAACCAATTGTCTCCTGCAAACTCCACTCCCCTTTCGCTCCTCTTTTATTTCCTCTGGGAGAGGCCATTGCTCCCAAGTCAACCCCTGTTCTTCAGCTCTTCCCTTCGTCTGGCAACTCTGCGCATGCGCACACTGGGAACAGGCTCCCACTGTTCTTCTGCCTCGATGATGCCAGCCTCCGAAGGCAGCTGAGAACTGCCAGATGGCCCTGGCCCCCTCTCTGCCTCTGACGCAGAGCTCTCATCAGAGCCTTCCCCAGACTCCAGGACTGGCCCAGGTTCCTCCCCAACCTTCTCACTGTTTGAATCGGCTGCCAGCTTCCCTGGTGGGCCTTAACAGCAACTTCCAGGAAATTGCACCTCAAAACGTCTTTTGGAAAATCTGCCTTGGCCCCATTTCTTTTCTTCACACCTTCGAGGCGTGCTGTGGTTTTTACATCCTTCGGTTTTTACATCCTTCCATCTTATTCAGGACAAAAGGGAAGAGCAATCCTTCACTGAAATGCAAATGACGGTTTGACAGCGATAGTCATTTCCCATGCAACTATTCAGGACATTACAATTTATGTTAATCTAAATTCATCAAGGTAGAGAGATTGATTTGAAATCTCTACAAGACAAACTCATGACTGCGCACTTTATTACTGGAGAGGAAGAATGGAAATAGCTGCAATCACGAACCCGCTGCGATAGAACTCTGAAAATTAGGAAGAATTATTTGGGAGCTGCAATTTATTTTTTTAATTTATTTTTTTGCATTTTGATAGACCCGAATGGAAAAACTCTTTAAAAACATTTAATAGGAGAATGAGATGTTGATCTCGTTGGCTTCAAGTTATGATGAACATCATAGAAATATTACACATCCAATGTGGCCGTTATAAGCGATGTACTGCAGTTATTCACTTCCTTCCAGTAAATGATATATTTTTTTTAAATTTTCTTTCTTTCTTATTAAAGAAAGAAAATTTTTCTTAAAGAATATCCTTTCTTTATTAAGTGTTTATGCCCCCCATCCAGGGGTGGGTTTCTGCAGGTTCGCACCTACTCGCGAGAACCGGTTGGTGAAATTTAGAGAACCGGTGAGAGGGGGTTCCACCAGCGTACCTGGAAGTAAATCTGGCCCGCCGCTGCCAGTGACCCAACGGGAAGGAAAGGAAAGGAAGGCAGGAAGAAAGGAAGGAAGGAAAGAAAGAAAGAAAGAAAGAAACAAACAAACAAACAAAGAAAGAAAGAAAGAAAGAAAGAAAGAAAAAAAAGAAAGAAAAAGAAGGAAAGAAAGAAAGAAAGAAAGAAAGAAAGAAAGAATGAATTTATCATCACAATTGAGTCCAAAATTTTGGTTGCTAAGCAAGAGCGTTGTTAAATGAGTTTCATCACATTTTAAAAGGTGGCCACTCCCACCCTGTCACATGACTGCCAAGCCACGCCCACAAAATAGGCCACACCTACAGAGTAGGTTCTAAAAAATTTGAAACCCACCACTGCCCCCCTCTCACTGTCAAGCAACTCTGGGGCAGTTTACAACAGCATAAAAACACAATATAAAATGTTGACAGCATCGAAAACATTCAACGTTAAGAATGAAAATATCAAACTTAACAAAGAATTGTCTAAAAATGGACTGATATAGAAACAAGACGGGCACACTCACAACAATATCCCTAATCATGCTATCATGCTGGTCTTTTGGGTATGAAAGGACATCCCATATCCTGAAGGGAACTCTGCATAAATTATTCACCTAATACAGGGGTCTGCAAAGTCGGCTCTTTTAAGACTGGTGGACTTCAACTCCCAGAATTCCCCAGCCAGCATGGCTGGCTGGGGAATTTTGGGAGTTGAAGTCCATCAGTCTTAAAAGAGCCGACTTTGCAGACCCCTCACCTAATAGATCAGAGATTGCCCCAAAATGTTCCTCCTCTTCCTCTCCCTGATTCTGGTTAGAGAAGAAGAAGCAAAGAGAATATCAGTTTAGAATGGAGAAAAGTTAAAAGTTATCACTGTGAAAAGATAGGTATGGATATCTCACATTATGTCAGGAATGAAAGACAAATCCACATGAAGGTCCAATTCAACTGCTTTATTGCTAAAAGCCTATGCACAGGAAATCTTCTCAACCAATGGTTAGCACTGCTTAGAGTTAGATAAGTGTCAACGTCTTGGACTTAGCTAAATTTGTGACTATGTAGAGATTCCAAGCAATTAAAAGACACTTACTTCTGGGGAGGAAAGCTAGGGCAAATCTAGACAGCATCCTAAAAAGCAGAGACATCACCCTGCCAACAAAATAGTGTATAGTCAAGACTATGGTTTTCCCAATTGCAATAGATGGCTGTGAAGGTTGGACCATAAGGAAGGCTGAGCGCCAAAGAATGGAGGCCTTTGAACTATGATGCTGGAGAAGACTCCTGCGAGTCCCTTGGACTGCAAGGCCATCCAACCGGTCAGTCCTAGAGGAGATCAACCCTGACTGCTCTTCAGAAGGCCAGATCCTGAAGAGGAAACTCAAATGCTTTGGCCACCTAATGAGAAGGAAGGACTTTCTGGAGAAGAGCCTGATGCTGGGAAGGATGGAGGGCAAAAGAAGAAGGAGGGAACGACAGAGAATGAGGTGACTGGATGGAGTCACCGAAGCAATAGGCGTGAGTTTCAATGGACTCCAGAGGATGGTAGAGGACAGGAAGGCCTGGAGGAACGTTGTCCATGGGGTCGCGATGGGTCGGACATGACCTCACAACTAACAACAACAACAAAGGTATTCTAGGCTGAATGTGCCATCTCTTCTCCTACACATTTCCTTTTAATCCACATGCATATGGAAAGAAAGATTCAGTGAGACAGAACTTCTCAATGCAATTATTCTTATCGCAAGGGTTTCCCAGTGCAGCTTGTTGAGCACTTGCCCCCAAAAAAGATACTTTGCCTTTTTTCTACAGTAGGAGATGTGGCTATCGAGCATCTTTCCCAACTAATACAGTTCTCATTTTTATATCTATACGGACAGCTCGCCATTTTTCTCCTCTTTATTTCCCTTCAAGCAAACGAAACGTGGATTTAGCCGCGTCGGATTGAAGGTAAGAGCAAAAATCAATCACCCACTCTTTTGCAAATAACATTGGAACCCAATACCACAGGGCACATCACAGAGACTGTCAAACATGGCGAGATGAAATATTTAACAAGCGAAGTAAGACAAATGGGCCCAGGAGGGGAGGAAATCGAGAAGAGTCTTAAAATAGGCCCTACTTTGTGTTGCAAAACATGAAAGCATCACATTTCATACCTAGTAGAGTAAATTGATATGAACTATTAGGTAGACAGAAGAACAGATAAAGGGCGTTTAGAAATTGAACAAAGCACAGCGATTAAGTCTTCCCAAAAGAAAGACGCAAGACACATGAAGCTTCATCAATTGGTAACAGACTCAACCCTATTATCACCCCCGGGCCAATTAGCTCTTTTTTCAACACCAGGCAATGGAGTAGTAGGAACTTCATCTGGCGTGGCTATTTTCGGTACCTGATGCACTCTCCACTTAATAACAGTGTTGAAAAGAAAAGAGGTGGGAACTCCTTGCAAATAAAGAAGAACAAAAAGCAATCAAGTTTGAGAAGAAATATAGATTAAAACTTCACTCCATCAAGCCGCACTATTTTCTTTCGGATAAAACAGGATCAAAACAAGATTTTAACGGGCAGGAAGCCGGAGGGTGGGTGGGGAGGGAACGATAAGGAAGATGGAGCTCATTTTTAAAAAAAATTGGATTTCAGAGAAGTGCAAAATTAATCTATAGCTTTGGACAAAATACTCTGTAGAACAATCCAATATTTAGGACAGCATCATTGGCTGAATCGCACAATACGCCAAGCCAGGGTTTATTTTAAACATGGATTACCGAAGAAACCTGAATCGGCTAGATTAGTGTAAAACAGTAATCCATAAATCATAGGTTTGTAACCTACAAGGATGGGGTTCATTTATGCTACTTATAACCAAGCTGCAGCATAATGGTGTAGCACAATGTATGAATCCATTCAAGAACTGAAAATCAGATTATTTTGTACCTCAATACAGGTGGTCATCAGTCTATGACTGCAATTGAGCCCAGCATTTAAGTTGCTAAGTGAAACATTTGTTAACGGAACTTTGTGGCAGTTTACAACCTTTCTTGCTACAGTTGTTAAGTGAATCATTTGAGCTGTCATAAATACATGCCAGTTGCCAAGCACCTGCGTTTTGATCACGTGACCATGGGGATGCTACAATGGTTGTAAGTGTGAAAAATAGCAATAGCACTTAGACTTATATACCGCTTCACAGTGCTTCACAGCCCTCTCTTAGCGGTTTACAGAGTCAGCCTCTTGCCCCCCAACAATCTGGGTCCTCATTTGACCCACCTCGGAAGGATGGAAGGCTGAGTCCACCTTGAGCCTGGTGAAATCCAAAGTACAAAATTGCAGGCAGCCGGCAGTTAGCAGAAGTAGCCTGCAGTATTGCACTCTTACCACTGCGCCACCATGGCTCAAAATGGTCATAAGTCACTTTTTTCAGTGCCGTTATAAGTCTGAATGGTCACTAAATGAAATGTGGCAGGTGAAGGACTACCTGTACATACTTATGGGTATTCAGGAAGACGGTTTTCTGTCATGGACATTTTTCTTTGAAGACATCCTCAAACAAACAAGAACGTGCTGGAAATTGCCCATCAGCAATTGGCATCTCAACCACATATCGAATAGCAGTCCCATAGTTATCCTGGATTGAGTTTCCTTTGTTGTATTGTGATTGCTGGCCTTTTTAAATAACTACTTCTACATCTGTCTCTGTTTATTATGCAAATACTTTACTTTACTTTTATTAAATTTGTATACCGCCCTTCTCCCTTGCGGGACTCAGGGCGGTGAACAGGCATAATAAAACAGTAAAACATCCGATACAAAAATACATTAAAATACATTAAAACTAATTAAATTTAAGGGCCCGTTCTAAAAACCAGATAACCATATAAAAACAGTTAATAAAATCAACTAAAATCAATTAAAAAATTACAATCGATTAAAAGAAAACTACACCAGGCCGCACGAAATAGGTGCATTTTCAGGGCCCAACGGAAGAGGCGCAGGTCGGTGATCATATGAAGGTCGGGGGGCAGATCATTCCAGAGGGCAGGGGCTGCCACAGAGAAGGCTCTCCCCCTGGGGGTCGCCAGCCGACATTGTTTGGCCGACGGTACCCTGAGGAGGCCCGCTCTGTGGGAGCAGACTGGTCGGTGGGAGGTATTCGGTAGCAGGATGCGGTCCTGCAAGTAACCAGGCCCCATGCCATGGAGCGCTTTAAAGGTGGTTACCAACACCTTGAAGTGCACCCGGAAAGCCACAGGCAGCCAGTGCAGCTCGCGCAGGAGAGGTGTCACGTGGGAACATCTTGAGGCTCCCAGAATCCCCCGCGCGGCCGCACTCTGCACCAATACAAGGGAGATGGTGGCTCAGTGGCTAAGACACTGAGCTTGTTGATCAGAAAGGTTGGCAGTTCGAATCCCCAGCACCGTGTAACGGAGTGAGCTCCTGTTACTTGTCCCAGCTTCTGCCAATCTGGCAGTTCGAAAGAACGTAAACATGCAAGTAGAAAACTAGGAACCACCTTTGGTGGGAAAGTAACAGCATTCCGTGCACCTTCGGTGTTTAGTCATGCCAGCCACATGACCACGGAGACGTCTTTGAAGAGTGCTGGCTCTCTGGTTTTGAAACGGAGATGAGCACCGCCCCCTAGAGTCAGGAACAACTAGCACATATGTGCGAGGGGAACCTTTACCTTTACAGTATCATGCAAATACCCCAATGTTCAGGAATGATTGCTGTCTACTGGGAAACAAAACAATTGCATACATAATAATTACGTCCAAAGGTTTTGGCATATCTGTTGACCTTGTTTGACAGCTATAGCTGCTTTCCCTGAGATGATAAGTCTTTAAAAAAAAAAAATAATACAGGGAAAACAGCATTTGCTACCAAGCAATTGATAAGAGCAAATTTGTTTTCATTTATTTTTTTGAACAGCAAAGCCTGCAGGTTACTAGGACTATTATAAACCTTGGTTTCCTGCAGAAAGTTTACAGCATTAAGAAAAACCTGCTCTCTGTTGGGTATTTATTATACCATAATTCCTACAGATAATGATCTGGTCATCTAAGGGAAAAGTCGATATTTAATACCAATATACTTGAGTTTATACAACACACTCTGTTAAAATAAAAATAATTCAGGAGAAATAATGTGGTGCAACCGTTAAAAAAAATATGAATGCATGACACTAGCCCAGAACCATCCTTGGCAAAAGCAATATTCCCAACAGCAAGACATCAGCAGACCCAATAAATCCAGTCCTTATATGTTAGATAATTGGGTCTATTTTTCAGACAAATGCAACAATAAACATTCGCAATTTTATGTCATAAAATGCCTGCTGTTGCCTGCCTACCAGTTGAAAAAAGAAAAAAGGAGAGATTTTTACTTGAATGTAAGATTGCATTAGATTGAAGGTTTCACATTTCATAGCTGCAGAAATGTGGCATGTCATTTTCAGAATTAAGCAATAACATTAAAATATGTGGAGGAGGAACTATTACATCTGAACATTGCTTGTCAGTAGCAATATTATTCCACAAGAAAGTTTCCACGCTCCACTTTTATACAACTTGGTTATTTTTCAGCTACCGGTACAGGGGTGGGTTCCTGCCAGTTCTAGCCTCTTCTATAGAAGAGGTTCCACAAATCTACAGGGCCGTTTAGAACCGGTTCCAGCTCCCTCCTCCCGCCCACCCATCATCAAGATGAAGAGCGAGAGGAGGAATTCTGGGAGTTGAAGTCCACAAGTCTTAAAGCTGTCAAGTTTGAACACCCCTGGGTTTTTTTCCCCTAAAGGGTGAGGGGTGCGAGGGTCTTGTAACTTGACAGCTTTAAGACTTGCGTGCTTCAAATGCCAGAGTTTCTGAGCCAACATTTTGGTTGCTAAGTAAGAGCGTTGTTAAGTGAGTTTCACCACATTTTACAAGTTGGCCATGTCCACCAAGTCACATGACTGCCAAGCCATTCCCACCCGGTCACATGACTGGCAAGCCACTCCCACAAAGCAGGCCACACCTACAGAAGAGGTTCTAAATTTTTTTTGAAAGCCATCACTGTACTGGTAGCACCTCACATCCTTTATTGATTTTATTTTATTTTATTAGATTTCTAGACCGCCCCCTCTCCCCGAGGGGACTCGGGGCGGTGTACAGGTAAAAAATTAAAAAGAGACATCAACATTACATATAAACTAAAATCCAATTAAATAATCCCCTGTACAAATTTATAAAAATTAAAAACTTGACCTTAAAACCTAATCATGTAATTTAAAATTACAAACTGAGGCGGGAAGCATGGAATTAGCCCAGGCCGGCTAGTTGAAACAGGTGGGTTTTGAGTTTCTGGCAGAAGGAGCGGAGGTCCGTGGTCGTTCTAATGTCAGGGGGAAGGTCATTCCAGAGGGTCGGGCCCATCACAGAGAAGGCCCTTCCCCTGGGCGTCGCCCGCTGGCATTGCCTAGTGGACGGCACCTGGAGAAGTCCCTCTTGTGAGAGCGAATCGGCCGAAGGGATGTATGGGGCAGGATACGATCCCGCAAATAACTAGGTCCAGTTTATTCCAGTTATCCTTGCACCTGATTAAAAAAAGGTTAGTGGGCTTTTTTATTTTTATTTTTATTTGAGTATGTTATTTCAAGCTCATACTTTTGGTTTTAGACAAAGAGATCAGAAAGCTTAGCCTGGGGGGTAGATCTGTGTTTCTCAAGGTCAGCTTGAGAACGTCAATTCTCAACCCATTTTAAGATGGGTGGACTTCAACTCCCAGAATTCCCTATCCTTCATTGCCCAAAACTGTATCAAAAAGTCTTACTGAATGTTGAGGACAAATCGTAAGTCCCTTCTTTCTTTCCGTACCGTCATAATTTTGAACAGTCGCTGAATAAATGGTCCTAACTCGAGGTTTCCCCCTTATAGCAAAAACAATATCACTAAATAATCTTTAGGCCAGGGGTCTCCAACTTTTGCAACTTTAAGTCTGAAGGACTTCAGCTCCCAGAATTCTCCAGCCAGCAAAGCTGGCTGGAGAAGTCTGGGAGCTAAAGTCCTTCAGACTTAAAGTTGCAAAGGTTGGAGACCCCTGCTTTAGGCCATTTCAACAAATTAAAGGTAAAGGTTTCCCTCGCACATATGTGGTAGTCATTCCCAACTCTAAGGTGCGGTGCTCTTTTTCAAAGCCGAAGAGCCAGCGCTGTCCAAAGATGTCTCCGTGGTCATGTAGCCAGCATCTCAACGCCAAAGGCGCACGGAACGCTGTTCCCTTCCCACCAAAGGTGGTTCCTATTTTTCTACTTGCATTTTTACGTGCTTTCAAACTGCTCGGTTGGCAGAAGCTGGGACAAGTCACGGGAGCTCACTCCGTTACGTGGCGCTGGGGATTTGAACCGCTGAACTGCCGACCTCTCTGATCAACAAACTCGGTGTCTTAGCCACTGAGCCACTGCGTCCCTATTTCATCAAACTACCCTTGATAATTTCATCAATTTTCAATTTCATCAGCTCTTACATTAGATCAGTAGATTGTGAAATAAAACAATTTGGTCTTGTGGTTAAGGTACCAGGCAAGAAACGAGGAGTTGGGGAGTTCTAGTCCTATCTTCCTCATGAAAACCAGCTGCAGGGGACTGGAGAAACCAGGGGACTGGAGACTAAAACATATGAAGAACGGTTGCAGGAGCTGGGTCTGTCTAGTTTGATGAAGAGAAGGACCAGGGGAGACATGATAGCAATGTTCCGATATCTCGGTGCCACAAAGAAGAGGGAGTCAAATTATTCTCCAAGGCACCTGGGGGCAGGACAAGAAGCAATGGGTGGAAACTAATCAAGGAGAGAAGCAACTTAGAACTAAGGAGGAATTTCCTGACAGTTAGAACAATTAACCTCTGGAACAGCTTGCCTCCAGAAGTTGCGAATGCCCCAACCCTGGAAGTCTTTAAGAAGATGTTAGATAGCCATTTGTCTGAAATGGTATAAGGTTCCTGCCCACGCAGGGGGTTGGACTAGAAGACCTACAAGGTCCCTTCCAACTCTGCTATTGTATTGTATTATGATAGCTTTAATAGATGCATGACTTTGGGTCAGTCTCTCTCAGCCTAACTCATCCCACAAAGTTATTGTGGGGAAAATAGGAGTAGTATTATTTTTGCTGCCTTGAGTTATTTATAAAAAATAATACGGGGGATATAAATAAATAAAAATAAATGAATACAATAGGCTCTATCTTTCTGGTTCTTGATGGGATCAAGTCTTCTCTGACTGCTTTTCAAGACCAAAATAGGTCAGGAACGGAATATATTTGAGGGATCTTGAAGCAGCAGTAAACATACTAAAATGCTCAGCACATTTTTGTGAGTGGAATTGTATTTAGCCTCTCCAACTCTATTTAAAGTATTGAGATGGCTACCAACTGCTGCTAGTAACAGCTTCCTGTTTCATTTAGGGTGCTTCTCCCAAGGAGTCTTGCAGAGAGGATAGGACAAAGAAGAAGAATCAGGCCCCAGGAAGCCCAACAGATCTGTGGGTTATCTTCTATTTCCTTTCAGAATAGTGAGGTTTATATTGGATGCTGTCAAGGTTCCAAGTAATACAGTGGTGGGATTCAGCCGGTTTGCACCTATTCAGGAGAACTGGTTGTTAACTTGCTAAGCAGTTCGGAGAATTGGCTGTTGGAAGAAATTTCATTTTGTTTTTTTCCACTTTACAGGGCTAATCCTGTAAGGAATGCAGGAAGCAAACATTCTGGGGTTGTTTCTAGCCTCATCTTCATTGCCCTGCTTACAGAAACTGCCTCTCCGGTTAACCCTGATTACATTGTCACAGCTAAGGCTAAACGCCCATCAATGTGAGTGATGTTGAGTTGGCCACACCTACATGGTCACATGACTACCAAGGTACGCCTTCCCAGCTGGTCATTCGACCAGAGAACCGGTTGTCAAATTATTTGAATCCCACCACTGAATACATCCCCTTCAATAAGAATTGTGAGGCAGGCATATTCCTCAAAGATCATTTTATTGGAACATATCAAATTGGCACAGACTTGGTGGAAAACCGGCTCTACGTTCCCACCAGTTTTGTACCCAATTAGAAATAAAACTTTGTCCCTCCCCCTGGAGGTGAAATATACGTACCTTTGCTACCGGTTCTCAAATATGAGCATGCGTGACCTTCCACGCATCCGCAGAGCATTAAAAATGGACATGATGACATCCAGGCAGGTAGGCGGAGCTGCTACCGAGCGCATCTGAAAGGTAAGTAGAACAGCAAGGGGGCGGGAGGCAATCCGTTGTGCCATGTCATTTATATTAGCTAGAAAGCAGGACATGCTACTTTCTAGCTAATATCAATCATGCATCACCGTTGATCGACGTAAATTCCCGTTCGCCCAAACTGGTAGCATTTTTTTACTACTGGTTCGGGTGAACCAGTCTGAACTGGTAGCGCTTTCCCCCTGCTTCCCCCCCCCCCCACCATCAGAGTCTCTGGTCACATGGTCCAATCCTCATGTCATCCAGTTGCTAGGTCACCTGAGTCTCCACTTTTCAAACACCTGCACAAATGTCCTTGGTTCCAAGGGGAAAGTCTTTGATTTAGGCTACAAACCCCAGCTATCTACTGCTTCTGTGGGCTAGAGGTGGAGCTCTCGCCTCCCAATCAGGAGGTTGTGAGTTCAATCCTAGGTAGAGGCAGATGTAGGGTCTTCTGCTTGGGCAGGGGGGGTTGGACTAGATGACCTGGAAGGTCGCTTCCAACTCTGTTAGATCTGTTATCTCTACAACCTCTCCCTGGCCCTTTAGCTCCAGGCTGTATCAGCCCTGAAGCAATGCGAAGAAAAACTTCCGCAGAGGAAAGCAGCAAAGAGAAAATGGCCTCAGTTTGGCTAGCTTCAGCGTTGGCAGGCGTATCACCCTCCCAACTGAACATTCACACAAAGTGAAGCCTTGAAATAGTGAACAGAAATGTTATCTGAAAACCACAACATTAATCTCCGAAGCAGCCATTCAGAATGGGTTTGAATGGGGAGGGGAGGAAAAAAAACCCACCACCCCATCATTTCAATAGCGGCTTGATTATATTCTACCTGCTCATTTGAAGCGAATTTGAAGACATCTTCGCCTGAATATCACCCGTGAAATTATGCAAAAGATCAACCCCTTTCTATCGTCTGTAGGAACTGAATGTATAGGGAACGGTTTGCTGCATACCAATGCTGTTGCAAAGCAGGGAAGTGAATAATGTTTCCCAGGAGAAGAATGAGAACTTCCGCAGAGGGAGAGTGAAGGTCGCAGGTGGCGTTTTGGAGGGCCTCGCTCTCTTACAAGAGCAGCCCCGTCAATAAACAGCTGATCAGCAATGAAAGAAAATAGATAAACCAGACTAGCAAAGCTAGGATTCCCTATCTCCGAAGATAGAATAAGGTTGGCAAACAGTTTGAATGCAGGTCCCGAGCCGAAGTTACAATGGCACGGTTCTGACCGAGGCTTCCCGAGAGCATGAAGCAAACTCCTGATCCCGAAAAAAAACCACTTTTATTAATTTTATTGTGAATTCACAGACTTTATCTGGCTTGGAGAGCTGACAGGTTGATCTCTGCAAAACCTGGCAAGGAGTCTTGGAGAGTCACAAACCAACGAAGCGAACTAATGGTCTCCTGCAAACTCCATTCCCCTTTTGCTCCTCTTTTATTCCCTCTGGGAGGGGCCATTCAACATTCACCTGTGGCCTTACTCCCAAGTCAACCCCTGTTCTTTAGCTGTTCCCTTCGCCTGGCAACTCTGCGCATGCGCACACAGGCTCCAGCTGTTCGTCTGCCTCACTGAGGTCTGACTCTGAAGGTAGCTGATAACTGTCAGGCGGCTCTGGCCCCCTCTCTGCCTCCGACACAGAACCCTCAACAGAGCCTTCCCCAGACTCCAGGACTAACCCATGTTCCTCCCCAACCTCCTCACTGTCCGAATCTTCTGCCAGCTCTGCTGGCCACTGGTATGCCACAACAGAAAGAAAGGACTTTGAAGATGCACTGAATCCAGTTGGGTACCACAAAGAAGTTACAACCTTTGCAGCATTCCCATGATCATGCGATCAAAATTCTGACACTTGACAACTCATATTTATCAGTTAGCCATTACTTAGCGTCCCTCAGAAATGCACCCATTCCATGGCACGGGACCTGGCTACCTGCGGGACCGCCTCCTATCACATACCTCCTTTAGACCTGTCTGCTCCCACAGAGTCGGCCTCCTCAGGGTGCCATCCGCCGGACAATGCCGACGGGTGGCCTCCAGGGGGAGAGCCTTCTCTGTGGCGGGGCCTGCCCTCTGGAACGACCTTCTCCCCAACCTTCGGATCATCACGGACCTACGCCTCTTCCGCCGGGCATTAAAGACACATCTATTTCAAGAGGCCGGCCTGGCTTAGTTTTAAGGGATATAGTTTTAATTGATTTTAACCCTTTTAATCTAAATTTTAGCACAGACCTTAATTTAATTTATTTTTAACTGTTTCATACTGTATTGTTTTATATTTTTATATTTCTGTGCACCGCCCTGAGTCCCCTAAGGGAGATAGGGTATACAAATTTGAAAAATAAAATAAAATAAATAAATAAATTCATTGTGAGTTCCGAGATCTGGATGAGGTGCTTTTGGAACAACTAATTTGTGGGACCCGAGACTCAAGGTTGCAAGGCTGGCTTCTCGCCCGGTCCGAATTTACGTTGCAAGTAGCTGTGGATGAGGTGCGAGGACATAGCAGAAAGTTTTCTCAAAACTGCACACGTGCTCACAGTGAGCAATCACCGAACCGGTCATTAAACCGGTAGGATCCCACCACTGCCTGAAATGTCAAACCAAATAGCCGGTCACGTTCCAGAAGGCGTTAACTTTCTTAGCCGTTCTCTGCTGCTTAAATAAATGGAGGGTGTATTGCTTGCATGACAACCAGCTGAAACCAGTCAGACTAATTTGGTCTTTTTAATTAGAAAAAGTAATTGCAATCTTCTAATGTGGGGAAAAGTGAGTTTGCGTGAGTGAAGAGATTAACAAGACCAGGAATGGATGTGGCATATTTAAAGGCAAGGCAGTTCCAACATAACGTAAAATATTGTCCTTGCGCACAAGATAAATTTAGCATAAGTCATTTTTTTTTCTCCAGTGGTCATAAACGGCTAATAAGCTTGTTCACCCAGCACTCTTCCCTATGCCACATTCTTGACTGTTTAATCTGATTAGAACTAATTAGCTTCCTGAATTTAAACATGCAAAATTCAAGGAGTTGCTCTTAGCATGTACAATTGGGCTTGTTGGTACAATGTTTGCCTGCAATTAGCAATCACTTAATTTATTTTACTAACTGGTCTGGTTGTTGATGCAAGATCTAAATTGGGCAAGGCAAGATATATATAAAAAAAGGAGTAGAAAATGAAGAATATAAAAAAATCATAGCTCTTTTTTGGGGCAACTTCCCACCATGTGGGCATTTCTGTGTGGATTTTTGCTATTGGGGTTTTATCAGAGTACAGCATCATGAAATCTAGAGAGGACTATACCGTATTTTCCGGAGTATATGATGCACCTTTCCTCCCACAATTATGCGATCAGAATGCAAGTGCATGGCCACCAGCATGAGTTTACAGTGGTTGCAGAATGCCAGGGTCATACGATTCCCATCTGCAACCATCCCAGCCTGGATCCCAACAAGCAAAGTCAAAGGAGGACGCCAAATTCATTTAACGGCTGTGTGATTCGCACAACTGCAGTGATGAGTTTAACAACCATGGCAAAAAATCAGTCAGAGGTGGCATTCTACCGGTTCGCTCGAACCGGTAGCAGAAACTCAGGGTGGCCCTGCCCACTCGCCCCAGCTCTATAGCATCCCATTTAGGACCTTTTTTCACCAAAAGCGCATGCGTGGAAGGTTGGGCGCATGCACAGAGGAGGCGCGCACAGTCACATTTGCGAACCGCTAGGGAAGGAAAGTTAGTGGCTAAGTTGCTGAGCTTGTTGATCAGAAAAGTCGGCAGTTCGGTGGTTAGAATCCTTAGTATAGGTCTCCTGCGTGAGCAGGGGGCTGGACTAGATGACCTTCAAGGTGCCTTCCAACTCTGTTACTGTTAATAGCGGCGCTATTTAGCAGCACAAATTTTTGTACCGATCGTGGCCGTAAGGGAACGATCACCTGTATCTTGCCTGGAACCTTCCTGAAGTAGGATTTTAACTGAAACTTGATAGGAATGTTATTTGTATCTCTTTTAACTGTGACCTTTTGGCTCGGAATCAATTTTTCTGTGATCTTCATTTTGGAATTGAATGCTGGGATACGTAAGCCGGTCTCTCTTCACCACAAAGGAAAGCGAAGTAATCTATTAGCATGCAGAAGAGCTGACAAGATGTTACGATATAGATTGTCATTCATTTTTATGAGTTGCTGTCGGGCCCTTGCAGCAATAAACTTATTATAACCTCCCCGACTGCATGAGATGCCCCGGGAATCTCTGCGCAGCCCTTATTAAAATTTCAATAATTGTATATCAAACAAATCAGAGGTGACTTTTATGAAATGATTTCTCCTGCAAGTCATGGCGGACAAGATGCATGGCGGGAAGCCAAACCTTTTTTCGGGTCTCATTTTGTTTTACTACATTACAACAATTTCTATACCTTTCGGGGCACGTTTAGGTTTCAGATTTATCATCTTCTAAACATGGGGTGTCACTTCCTGTGCAGCTTGCCATCCTGATGGATGGAAAGAATTTCGTCAAGGTTCAAAAATGGATTCCTGGCCAATGGATGGTGGGAAGATGGGGCCAAAGGGAGCTCAACTTAAGGATGGCTGCAGCAAGCAACCCTGTTTTGAAAAGGGGGGAGCCCCAAGGTTCTAGACATAGGACTTTCTAGACATGGGGAGTCAGCTTTTAAAGTTCTTCAACCAGCATGGCTTTTTCTGAAAGTCCTGGGGGTTGAAATCCATACAGTAGAATGGTACTCAAGGATGGGGAAGGGGTGAAGCTGTATCGGCTGATTTAAGGGTTGTTTGGGGTTGCATTGAAGCTTGACAATACACAGATCAAGAGTAGCAAAACTAGATGGAAAGCTGAATTCAGAGACGTATTTACCAGAGGCTGAGGCTTCCTTCTCCTTCTCTTTTTCCTCTCCTTCTCTTCCTCCTTTTCCTTCCCTTCTCCTCTTTCTCCTTTTCCTCCTCCTCCTCCTCCTCCTCCTCCTCTTGTTCTTCTCCTCCTCCTCTCCTTTCTTCTCCTTCTCCTACTTTTTCTCCTCCTCCTTCTTCTCCTCCTCTTTCTCCTTTTCCTCCTCCTCCTTCTTCTCCTTCTCCTCCTCCTCTTTGTTCTTCTCCTCCTCCTCTCCTTTCTTCTCCTTCTCCTACATTTTCTCCTCCTCCTCTTCACAAATCCATTGAAAGCTTTCCATCAAATACTGATTTATTGTTCACTTCTCAATTTATTAACTGCTGCTGTTACATAATGGGCTTCTGGTAATGGTTAATGTGATTCAAGGGGAACGTTATTACATAAATGGGGAATAATCCCATTCTAATTAAATACATTTAAATTAATTTGCCCTCGCTGCAGCAGTTGCTTATCCTGGCCCCGATGGCTTTTTTGGAAGCTGCTCTGTCAAGACATTAATCAAAGCCCCCCACCAAGTTATCTAATTTTTAATCTTATGAGATAAGAGAAGTAGCTGGGACATATAATATATATATATGTGTGTGTTACGTTTTTGAGCTGATCAATAAATAAGTCATTCAAAAACGTAACACACATATAAAAAAATTACACAACGGAACTCATGGCTTTCTGTCTAGATGGTCTCTGGTGATGAGCCGAAAGGCACAAAAGGAAACAGTATGACTCCTCCCTTAATTGGGGCCTAACAGGGTGTTGTGGAACAAAGATATATATATGAGGATGGCAAGTGAGATCTTAGTTAGTGACTACAACCACACGGTGGACACTCTGTCCTCTTTCTATATGAGTTACTTTACTCAACATCTTGGGCTTGGACGCTGAGCTTGTCAATCAAAAAGGTCAGCAGTTCGGCGGTTCGAATCCCTAGCGCCGTGTAACAGAGTGATCTCCCATTATTTGTCCAGCTTCTGCCAACCTAGCAGTTTGAAAGCAGGTAAAAAAACTGCAAGTAGAAAAATAGGGACCACCTTTGATGGGAAAGTAACATCATTCTGTGCGCCTTCAGCATTTAGTCATGCTGGCCACATGACCATGGAGACATCTTCAGACAGCGCTGGCTCTTCGGCTTTAAAACGGAGATGAGCCCCGCCCTTCAGAGTCGGAAACGAGTAGCACACATGTGCAAGGGGAACCTTTACCTTTACCTTACAATATATCAAACTTATTAACTGGCCATCTCTCCCACAGAAGGGCTCTGGGAGTGTTCTTGCTTCTACTCATCGTTATTTACAAATTCTAGGAAGTCCAACATTTTTTTTTAAGAAGGCCAGAACTTTCTTCATGGCTGAGTAAAGCTCAACTTCTTATTTGATTGGATCCAGTCAGGCATGGGGAACCAAGAACGATAGTGAATTGCTCAAGTCATTTCTTTATTGCTGTCTGCCTGTAGACAGGAATCTTGCCAGACTAAAGCACACTCTGCAGAACTGTCAGATAAATATTCTGAAGATTTAAGGAGGATCCCTTTTGGCTCTCGCTCTCTCCCTCGCTCTCTCTCTCTCTCTCTCTCTCTCTCTCTCTCCCCCTCTCCCTGTCCCTCTCTCTCTCTCTGTCTCTCTCTGTCTCTCTCTCTGTCTCTCTCTGTCTCTCTCTGTCTCTCTCTCCCTCTCCCTCTCACTCTCTCTCTCTCTGTCTGTCTCTCTCTCTCTCTCTCTCTCCCTCTCCCTCTCCCTCTCCCTCTCCCTCTCTGTCTGTCTCTCCCTCTCCCTCTCCCTCTCCCTCTCCCTCTCCCTCTCCCTCTCCCTCTCCCTCTCCCTCTCCATACCAATCATCCACTGATCTGTCACTTCACTACTTCCTCCTACAATTCTGTGCCAGATTCTTTTTTTTTCTTTAATTCAGTTTGTCAAACATGTGCAAGATAACAGGTGTAAGTATAAACATGGACATGAACAAGGGAAATGACTATAAATAAATGGGGACAGTAAGACAGGGATGGTGGGCACGCTGGTGCGCTTATGCATGCCCCCTTTACGGACCTCTTAGGAATGGGATGAGTTTCACGGTAGATGGTTTAAGGTTGAAGCTGAGGAGGATGAGGATGTAACAACGGAGTCAGGTAGTGCCTTCCAGGCGTTGACCCCTCTGTTGCTGAAGTCGTATTTTCTGCAATCGAGTTTGGAGTGGTTTACCTTGAGTTGTATCTATTGTTTGCTCATGTATTATTTGTTTGAAAAAAGTTTTATTGGTTTTAACAATTTATATCAGGAAAGGGGTAGATAAAGTATTAGATAATATTTGGAGCTTCCACATCGGGTTTGATGACCGCCTCCGAGTCTTCATACATATTCCATTAAAAAGAAATTATTAAAAGGAAGGGGTACATACATTTTAAAATCATAAATTTTCATATTATTTTATACATTCAATTACTTTGTACTATTGACATCCGTACGGGAATTACCATCATAAAAAAAGCTCATGTATTATTGAGGTTGGAGCTGAAGTAGCCATTGACAGGTAAGATGTTGGAGCAGACCATTTTGTATACTATGCTTGGGCCGGTCCGTAGGCAGCATAGTTCCAGGTTGTCCAAGCTCAAAATTTCGAAGCCTGGTGGCATAAGAGATTCTATTGTGAGCAGAGGAGTGGAGGACTCTTCTCGTGAAATATCTCTGGTCTCGCTTCACTTCTTCCTCCTACAACTCCATGCCAGATTCTACCACAGACCCATCCCTGTTGGTCTTTGAGAGGGCTTTGAACACCTGAATGTCCCTTTGATCATTTCGGGCCAGGATGTTAAATGAGATTGTTCGGAGTGCATGTTGTTACGCCTTGGCTTGTTGTTCTGTTCTTGTTATTGACTTTTGTTCCCCTGGAGGGACTTTGCGGTCTGTTTCACAGTTATATGCCGCCCAAAGTCCCACCTTTGAGATTTGGGTGGCCATATAAATCTTGAAATAAATAAAATTTATGAGCCCTCTTTCTTTTTTTTTTATTTGATGGCCGCAACCCTTCCTCTAGGTGTTTTTCCTGGCTACGGTTCCATGTATCTTAAAAGCTGACAGGAATATAACCCTGCATACATGTGGAGTCTTTCCTGAAGATGAAGAATAGCTCTTTTTATATCCTTGTTTAATAGTTCAGTTTTTCTGGTGAGTTCAAGGCAGCCCTGCTTCGTATTCCTGCGGGCAAAGAACGAGCTGTTCATAAGAAACCCAGTAAGGCAAACGCTGGAAAAAAAGCATATGACAAAGCTCTTTAAATTCAACACTTGTCAAAGTCTGGGATCTGAAAAGACCGATTACAGTTGGACATAAGAGGAAAACAGGAAGGACTTGTCAGTGCTGAAATGAGAGAGAGCAGATCTCCACATAGAAGAGAAGGAACCAGGTTTCTCTGAAGTTGCGAGGGAACACAAGGAATAAAGCCCAAAATATGACATTCTGAGGCGAAGATGCTGATGCTTGAATAGTGAAAGTGGAACAGGAGCCAGTGTAGAATAGCAAAAACCTAAATACAGATTGTTTAGTCAGTTTAAATCTGAGAGATGGATTAAAAGAGGCCTGTGGTTTGATTTTAGCTGCCCTGTTATACTTTTTTAAAAAAAAATCAGTCAAGGGGAAGGTGTGCTCTTGCATTATATTTTAGTGCAAATCCATCACCAAAACCGTGGAGAGCAAGGATCGCCTAAAAAAAAATGCTACTCAATTCGGCAGCTCTCCATATTTGCTGGAAAAGGATGCATATCCTTCAAAAAGCACACACAATCAAAGCAAAAACGAAACATGCAGAATCTTTGGCCCACCAGACCTTAACGCGGTAGATTTATTTTCCTGCAAATTCACGCTGCGATGTTGAATGAATCAATGGAACCTCGCAAAGAAAGATCAGTTCTCATTTCTCAGGTGATAGATCTCTATCCAAGGTGGAAAACGTGGACCAAACAGCAACAGAATATTTGTATTTCTGCAAGTTTTGGGATTTCCTGGCTGGATTTTCTTCTTGTTGTAAAAGATCCCAAGTACAATACAATAGCAGAGTTGGAAGGGATCTGGGAGGTCAACTAGTCCAACTCCCTGCCTAGGCAGGAAACCCTATACCATTTCAGACAAATGGCTATCCAACATCTTCTTGAAGACTTGCAGTGTTGGGGCATTCACAACGTCTGGAGACAAGCTGTTCCACTGAGTAATTGTCCTAACTGACTTTGTAGTGTTCCACTTGGTGAGAAATAATTGAGGAAATTCAGTGTAAACTTTTTAGTGGCTATGAAGGAGTTACATAGTGGTGGGATTCAAATAATTTAACAACTGGTTCTCCGCCCCAATGACCAGCTGGGTAGGCATGGCTGGGTGGCCATGTGACTGTGAGGGCGTGGCCAACTCAACGCCACTCAAGTCGATGGGTGCTTCATCTTAGCTGTGACAATGGAATAAGGGTTATCTAGAGAGAGGCAGTTTCTGTAAGCAGGGCAATAAAGATGAGGCTAGAAACAACCCCAGAATGTTTCCTTCCTGCCTTTTTTATAGGAGTAGCCCTGTAAATTTTGAAAAAAACAAAAAAATAGATAGATAGATAGATAGATAGATAGATAGATAGATAGATAGATAGATAGAGATAGATAATAGATAGATAGATAGATAGATAGATAGATAGATAATAGATAGATAGATAGATAGATAGATAGATAGATAGATAGATAGATAGATGATAGATAGGTAATAGATAGATAGATAGATAGAGAGATAGAGAGATAGAGAGATAGAGAGATAGAGATAATAGATAATAGATAGATAGATAGATAAATAGATAGATAGATAGATAGATAGATAGATAGATAGATAGATAGATAGATAATAGATAGATAGATAGATAGATAGATAGATAGATAGATAGATAGATAATAGATAGATAGATAGATAGGTAATAGATAGATAGATAGATAGAGAGATAGAGAGATAGAGAGATAGAGAGATAGAAAGATGATAGATAGATGATAGACAGACAGACAGACAGACAGACAGACAGACAGACAGACAGACAGACAGAGACAGATATGGATGGATGGATGGATGGATGATAAATAATGATAGATAAATATGTCTGGCTTCAGCCTCTACCTATCCTTCTGACTGTGCTTCCTCCTTTTCCTTAAATTCATTAAAGTCTAATAGTATGGGCAAATGAAGGCAAAGAGAAAAAGAGACTTAAGGCTGGCTCTGAGTAATTTAAGATGGGAAATGTTTCCTTTTTCAGTATAAGGCACACAAAAAAAGAGAACAGCCTAACTGAATCAACTCTAACAAGCCCTGTTAAGAATATATATGCCTTTTACCTTTTCTAGGCTTTTTAACAGCAATGAGTTTTTATGCAATCCAATCCCTTCCTTAGACAGTGTCCCCTCAACAGAGGCATTCAATCCTTTTGAGGGCTACCCCGAAGCTTAAAATCATATGTATGTATAAAAAATAAGACTGTGTGCAAAAGAGCCGATAGATCTGGGTGGATTGTGGTGTTTAGTATGTCCTAATTTAGAAGAAAGGCCCAAAGCTTCCCCTGAAAATGAGTAATTCTGCTAATTAGCTCCATCACGAAGCCACCGTTGGGAAATATAGAAATGGTTTATTAAATCAAAAAGTAAGATTTCTCTTCCGACTCACACATGGGCTTTAGCGATCAGATATTCCCCCCAGATTCAACTTGGTGGCATTAAAGGGCTGATTTGACTTGCCAGCATTGCATTAGTGAGGCATCTAATCCAATTTAGACCAAGACAGGGGTGCTGCATCCATTAAAGCATTTCGAAGCGTCATTAGATGTAGATGGATCGGAAGAAGAAGAGGAAGAAGAAGCATTAAAAAGAACAATGCTGAATCAACCTGCCTCACGCTGGCAAATCCCTCTCTGGGCATTGGCTGTAATCGTGTTTTTTTTTCAAAATTGAGATGAAACCCTTCTCTTCCATGAGTCACCAGTAATAGATGCAAAACTAAAGTGGCTTGCTTATTTTTCAGAAGTGAATTTTTTCCCCCTTACAGGAAATAAAAAGGAGCCAGAAGTTTACAGATCACTTATATAGCCCTTTATAGGTGCAAAGCAGGCAAGAAATGAACAGTTTTTCAAACACCGAATGAGCAAAAGCATTTTGGTGGCCCGTTACATGTCCCCAGAAGGAGAAAGGTAGAGGTTCCCCTCGCACATACAGTATGTGCTAGCCGTTCCTGACTCTAGGGGGCGGTGCTCATCTCCATTTCAAAGCCGAAGAGCCAGCGCTGTCAGAAGATGTCTCTGTGGTCATGTGGCCAGCATAACTAAATGCCGAAGGCACACGGAACGCGGTTCCCTTCCCACCAAAGGTGGTTCTTATTTTTCTACTTGCATTTTTTACATGCTTTTGAACTGCTAGGTTGGCAGAAGCTGGGACAAGTCACGGGAGCTCACTCCATTACGTGGCGCTGGGGATTCGAACCACGGAAATTTTGACCTTTCTGATCGACAAGCTCAGCATCTTAGCCACTGAGCCACCATGTTCCCAGAAGGAGAAAGTCTTCACCCAAAAGCGGAACAGATGTGCACATTTGTGTGTGCTGAAATGCATAACTCTGCAAGTCTTTAAGAAGATGTTGGATAGCCATTTGTCTGGAACGGTATAGGGCTTCCTGCCTAGGCAGGGGGTTGGGCTAGAAGACCTCCAAGGTCCCTTCCAACTCTGCTATTGTATTGTATCAGTGTCGATGTAAAAATGAAATGCGAGAAGTATTTTTGTTGGAGCATAAAAGTATTTTATGCTGGAGGGTTATGATAAAGGGACTACATATTTAGTTTTACATGTACTGGCAGCAGCAAAGGGTTATATTTGCAAAATACTGAAAGAATGAGAATATTCCACCAGATGAGGATGCAATTCGGAAAATATTAGATTGCACTGAGGTGGACACACTGACTTTAAAAATAAAAAATAAAGATGACACAGAATATATTTCTTGATATGGCATAGATTCTATGAATGGTTAGAGATAAGAGGTAGAAATTAGACAAAGAAAGATTATTGCTATGTATGAACCAGTGGTGGGTTTCTGCAGGCTCGCACCTACTCGCAAGAGCCAGATGGTGAAATTTAGAGAGCCGGTGAGAGGGGGTTCCACCGGCGGACCCAGAAGTAAGTCTGGCCTGCTGCTGCCATTAACCCAATGGGAAGGAAAGGAAAGGAAGGCAGAAAGAAAGAAAGGAAAGAAAGGAAAGAAAGAAAGAAAGAAAGAAAGAAAGAAAGAAAGAAAGAAAGAAAGAAAGAAAGAAAGAAAGAATTTATCATCACAATTGAGCCCAAAATTTTGGTTGCTAAGCAAGAGCGTTGTTAAATGAGTTTCACCACATTTTACAAGTTGGCTACACCGACCCTGTCACATGACTGCCAAGCCACGCCCACAAAATAGGCCACAGCTAGAGAGTAGGTTCTAAAAAAATTTGAAACCCACCACTGGTATGAACTAAATATGAAGGTGGTTTATAATTATAAATACCCCAATATATTTCATAGAATTATAAATAAGTTAATATAAAATGAAACTTAGGCAAAGCCAATTTGTTATATTATTACTATTGTTACTAGTGTATGTATTAATATTTTTTACTGTCTTTTTTCATTTTTTTTGTAAATGATATACCCTGACAATACGCTCCCTTCAAAATGTTTATTTAGATTTAGATTTTAGATTTTATTCAATTTGTATCCCGCCCTTCTCCAAAAGGACCCAGGGCCATATTTATTATGAATAAATAAGGGATAAAAATGAAATGCAAGGAAAATCCAGTTCAGCACAGCAGTGAAGACTTTGGGTTGCGTATTAGGATGGACTGAGAAGTCATACTCCAAATGCAGTTGCAAACAAAATGCAAAATGTTTCTGTTATCATATCCAAGAACTGCTCTTCCAGGAAATGCATTGTTGAGTTAATGGTGCCGGAAAAAATAGAAAGTAGGATAAAAGGTTGTGGTGCTTTATCTGAAGCCCACAATTGTCATTGTGTATTCTGGGATGATGCCTGTGTTGTTTTAGCACTTTCTCCATGTACAAACAAAGCCAAAAGTCAAAACAAAGGAAGGCTCTAAGAGTAACTTCTTAATGCGTTTGGGAAATCAGCCAAACCTTCATTAATTTATACTGATCCCATCAGGGACCTTAGAAAAAAATGGCGGAGGAGGAAACTGTTAAAGAAACAGTGAGATATTGTAGTACTTGGAATACAAGAAAACAAAAGGAGAAAATCAGTTAGAATAGAATAACAGAGTTGAAAGGGACCTTGGAGGCCTTCTAGTCCAACCCCCTGCTTAGGCAGGAAACCCTACATCACTTCAGACAAATGTTTATCCAACATCTTCTTAAAAACTTCCAGTGTTGGGGCATTCACAACTTCTGGAGGCAACTTCTGTTCCACTGATTAATTGTTCTCACTGTCAGGAAATTTCTCCTCAGTTCTAAGTTGCTTCTCTCCTTGATTAGTTTCCACCCATTGCTTCTTGTTCTGCCTTCAGGTGCTTTGGAAAATAGCTTGACTCCCTCTTCTTTTTGGCAGCCCCTGAGATATCAGAAGACTGCTATCATGTCTCGCCTAGCCCTTCTTTTCATTAAATGAGACATAACCTATTTTGTTGTATTTAAGTACAATGACAATAAAGATTATACGACACCCAATTCCAGAAAGTGATGGACTTTCAGCCATCTCTGAAGCACTATACAAAGTTCTCCCAACTTCAGCTAACTAGTCCTGTCCCATCAGGATATTAGAACCTCCATGTACTAGGTCTGAATTCTGTGGAACACTAATTAAACATTAAAGAATAGAATCATACAACCAATGTCTTAAAGGCAAAATGCACTGAGATTAATTGTCATCCTAAACTTATTTAATGGTGGCAGAGCTCTGTTGAGTGCTGTGGGGCTTGCTGCTGAATAATCTTGCATAAATTTGCACTTTTTAAATTAAAGCAGAAGTTAAATACAGGAAAGTAACAATTCCTATTTCTGAGTCTACTAAAAATAGCATTGGCATTATTATTATTATTTTAGATTCTTTTTGCTTTCTATAATATCACCTTCTATCATAATTTTACCCAGTGGTTGTGCCACTTCTTCAAAGCAAAATATACATGCATACATACATATATGCATAAATACATACATACAAACATACACACACCATCTGCTTTAAAGTAGAATAACAGAGTTGGAAGGGACCTTGGAGGTCTTCTAGTCCAACTCCCTCCTTAAGAGAATATTAATATTCTTAAGAGAATATTAACTGGAAGTGGATTTTAATCTACTTTGTTACTTGTTCCCGTTAATATAGTTGTCCCATTCTTCAGCTGTAAAGAATGTTCAGAGCAGTGAATGCAAATAGAACAACCTTAAGAAAACGTGTAGTGTGTGTGTCAGAGAAGAAGACAATGAGAGAACATCGATCATTTCCAACTTCTCTTGACAGAAAACAGAATAACAGAGTTGGAAGGACCTTACCCCATGCTTAGGCAGGAAACCCTACACCACTTCTGGCAAATGCCCATCCAACATCTTCTTAAAGACTTCCAGTATTGGCGAATTCACAACTTCTGGTGGCAAGCTGTTCCACTGTTTAATTGTTCTAACTGTCAGGACATTTTTCCTAAGTTGCTTCTCTCCTTGATTAGTTTCCACCCATTGCTTCTTGTTCTGCCCTCAGATGCCTTGGAGAATAGCTTGACTCCCTCTTCTTTGTGGCAACCCCTGAGATATCAGAAGACTGCTATCATGTCTTTCCTGGTCCTTCTTTTCATTGAACTAGACAACTAGTTTCCCTCCGCCTTTTTATTTTCTTTGGTGTTTTTCTCCTCATTCAACCTTTTTCTTTGCCCTTCCTTCCTTCCTTCCTTCCTTCCTTCCTTCCTTCCTTCCTTCCTTCCTTCCTTCCTTCCTTCCTTCCTTCCTTCCTTCCTTTTTTGTTATACTCTCATGTATTTGTTTTAAAGGTTGTAAACTATAAGGACATGATGGCTGGCATGGGGCTTAGGGAAAGAAATAAGATTGCCAGAACAATGCTGCCTGCCTCACAACCCGAGTTCGTTGATTTCAACAAGGTTAGAATGAGTTTGTGTACATATAGGAATTGCTTAGGGCAACTTTTGGAGTTGAGTAAGAAATCCCAGATGTGCGAGGTTGAAATCATAAAATTTGACAGGCGTTTTGTTAGAGAAAAGTCTAGAGGAAATGCCGATTGCTTCCTCTTGCCATTCAAATTATGCACACAAAGACACACACACAAAGACACACATGTATGCGTATTCACACTAGCCCATGGACTGGGGGTACTTAATTGTGCCCACTAGGCCATTATTAACATCTGTAACATTTGAAATTATGTGCAGAAGGAACTTAATTATAAGTGTGTGTGTGAGAGAGAGAGAGAGAGAAAGAGATACATATACATACATACATACATGTTAGGTTTTTGAGCTGATAAATAAATAAATAAGGGAGACTAGGATAAATCTATTTCCAGCTTTTTAGCTCTCATCAGCTAGCCATACCCTTACTGGGATTTGAACCGGGGCTGTATTACATGTTAGGCAGATGTTTTAGCCACTACGCCATCAGGTTCTCCTCCTGTTCAGCTGAGACAAGCATATCTATCTATCTATCTATCTATCTATCTATCTATCTATCTATCTATCTATCTATCTATCTATCTATCTATCTATCTATCTATCTATCTATCTCTTTCTTCTCCCGGTGTGTTTGTGTGTGAGCATCTCTGCATAATAGCGTGTAAGTTAAATGTATTGCAATAAAGATTGCTGTGTAGCATAGAATAGAATAGAATAGAATAGAATAGAATAGAATGGGATGGGATGGGATAGTTTAAGGTTGCCGACCCCTGGTCTGGATTATCCAAACGGAAAATTATAGGCCACTTCAGTTAGTGATAGTCTAGGGTCACCCTTGACGTTTTTATTCATTTTTTAAAAAAACGATTGTTTTGTATAGTGGGCTGATGAATGAACAACGGTGGTCCATCATTATGGTCAGCCTAGAGTACATGGTATTCCTGGTTTTCTCTTTCGCTGGGCAAAGCACCGAAGGATCTCGAGAAGACAGCCACCCTAGGGATTGAGCTGACATTTTATATTTTTCAACATGATTTCACATGCAAACTAGCTTCGCAGCAGGTGGATTAATTTAACACCACCAGCCTCGCATAAATGAGTGTGACACTGTCAGCAGCAGGAGGGCTCAGTCAATGGCATTTTACAGGTTTTCAAACACAAAATGACTCTGTCATTCTTGCAATGAAGCCGCAGTATTCCTGCTCTACTTTCCATAGAGATGTTCCAGCCCCTTTTGACTGTCAGGGGACCGAAAACTTTTGAGACTTCCATACAGTATCTACTGGGACTGTTAGCTTTTGTTTAGTCAGAATTTGGGTCAGAGGTGGTGAAATTTAGAAGTCCAATTGTTTGCTCTTACAGCAGTAAACTACTATATTTTTCCATGTATAAGACACCCCCATGTATAAGACACCCCATGTTTCATGTAGTTTCTTGTAGGGAGCATACATCCCTGTGCAGAAGCCAGCTTGTTAGAGAGAGTAATACAACAAGAACAGGAAATGCATCACAGGAACAACAGAGATGAAGCCTAGAGTGGCAATGTGATACAGGAAACAACTACAACAGAGAGGAATGAATGATAGAGCTGCATATAAGGCAGAGCAGGGCTCTCCAACCTTGGCAACTTTAAGACTTGTGGACTTCAACTCCCAGACTACAACTCCAAGAGCGATGCTCTGAGGAACTCTGGGAGTTGAAGTCCAGGAGTCTTAAAGTTGTCAAGGTTGAAGACCCCTGAGATAGAAGCTCATCCAGCATGTGCGGCCTTCTCCTTGGCCTCCTGTGTATTAAATGCACCTCAATTTTCAAGTAAGTATTTTAATGAAAAAGTAGTGTCTTATGCATGGAAAAATACGGTAACTCTATCCCTTATTCACTGATGCATTAAAATACTTGGCTGAAATTAAGACATCTTGGAGGTTACCAAGAAACATAGAGGCACCATATGTGATGAACTTTTGGAGACAGGAGGAAAAGCCTCATACTAGGCAACAGTCAGGTAAGAGGCAGCTGAGTTCACCGAAGGAATGGGGGCATGGAAAATATCTCAGAAGGGGCACCCCCTAGTTTCTTAGCCTGTAAAGGTGAGGGGGGTAGAGAGAGATGGACTTTCACACTTATTCCAAAGGTGCTTTTTCAAAAGGCAGCTGGATTTTGTTTTTCCTTGAACAAAGGAATATTTGAATCCAAGAAACTTCTTCAGCTGCTTGGATGAGAAGCAAAATGTCCTCAAGGAAACACAAAGACCAGTTGGCTTTTGAAAAAGCATCGTGGGGACAACCATGACCTGGATGACTGAGAACCTCCATAGACAACGTTCACATTTGCAAGTTTGGGGCAGTCCAGAAAAAAAGCACATCCAGAGTTACTAATTCTACCTTTCTTGTAATGTTACATTAATAGAATCTTGCAAGTATGAAAGTACATCTCTCCACCACCCCTTTGCCTCTACTGTCCAAGAAACTAGGGAGGGTTCCTTCTAAGATATTTGCCACCCTTAATAAGGTCTATCTAGAAATTCAGTTTGGCTCCTTCAAAAAGTAAAAAAGGTTCCCCTCACACATACGTGCTACTTGATCCCAACTCAAGGGGGCGGTACTCATCTCCATTTCAAAGCGGAAGAACTAGCCCTGTCCCAAGACATCTCCATGGTCACGTGGCCAGCATGACTCAACACTGAAAGTGCATGGAACACTGTGACCTTCCCACCAAATGTGGTCCCTATTTTTCTACTTGCATTTTTACATGCTTTCGAACTGCTGGGTTGGCAGAAGCTGGGACAAATCACGGGAGCTCACTCCGTTACATGGCGCTAGAGATTCGAACCGCCGAACTGCTGACCTTTCTGATCGACAAGCTCAGCGTCTTAGCCACTGAGCCACTGTGCTTCCTTCTTAGGAGAGATTCCTTAAAAAGGGAACCTTTTCCAAATAGAAGCATAGACAGCTAGGAAAATTGGGGGGGGGGCACTTATGAGATTGATCCATTGATCCATTGATTGATTGATTACATGCCATCAAATCAGTGTCAGATCTTAGTGACCACATACGTAGACTTTCTCCAGAAGTATCTGTCCCCTTCTTAATCCTTCAAGTCATTCAACAGTGTACCTACCATTGTTGGAATCAAGTCCATCCACTTTGCAACTGACTATCTTCTTCTTCTCTTTCAAAAAGTAATGAGATCCTTAATCGAGTATGATTAATTCCAAAGAACATCCAGCTTGGGTTTTGTAGCTCTCCAACTCATCAGTTTTATCAGGGAAGGTAAAATCGTTCTGCCTTCACTGCAATAATGCGTAATTGCCCCAAATTGCGCAATGGTCTCATAACAGCATTTCTTTAGCAATCTGCACTTTTGTTTTAAAATCTGCATTCAATGAAAGCGGAGGTAAGTATTTTCAAAACACGCCTTTCTGGATGTATTTCAAAGGGTATATTTTAGAATGGATTGGACTTTTTTTTTAAAGAAAAAAGAAAGGAAGGAAGAACTGCTACGGCATTTAGAGAAATATAAAATCTCTGTGTTTTATTATGTTCCGAATCCACGTATCGTTCTGGTGGAAACTGATTATATCCATTGATACCACTATTTCCAAAGATGGAATTCTTCAAGTATTCAGACCTTCCCCCTGAACTCCGCACTATCTCGGATCTCCGCCTTTTCCGCCAGCGTCTTAAAACGCATCTATTTCAACAAGCCGGCCTAGCATAGTCACCCGAGATGGACTTTTATTAGCTATAAATTTTAATTCGAGGGATTTTATAATATTTTTAGCACAGGGTAACTAGTTTAATATGGGTTTTAGTAATTGATGTATTTGTATGTATGTTTTCTTTTTTAATTGCTTGTGCACCGCCCTGGGTCCTTATACAGGAGAAGGTGCGGGATAGAAATGTAATAAAATAAATAAATAAATAAATAAATAAGAAAAAGAAGGAGGAAAAGTTTCCAAAGTCGATTTTAATGCAAGAAGTTTAAGGAGAACAGCTGGGATGTGGAGCTGTCTTGCAGATGGAGTTACAGCGTGACTTGTGATGTATGATGTGAAGCACCCACAGCTATTTCTGATTTTCCCCCGTAATGCAATTCTAACACCTAAGATTGTTTTTCCTTGAAGCTACCAGGTTCTCCTGTTCTCTAAAGGGTTAAGCTGGATGTGTCCTTGTAATAACATTGAGCAACACAACAAATAATTAGTATTGCCATTTTTAGAAAGAGGACTGCTTGTGCTAATGGAGTATTACTTCTATGAGAGTTAATGTACTTGATGTTCTGAGCCAAAGATTTTGAGATAGAGAAAGAAGGAAAGAAGAAAGAAAAAAAACAATTATTTCACTTTGTTGGTTTTCATTTTTTTTCCAAATCAAACTTTCACAGAGGAAATAACCCCAATGGACATGTCTGGTCAACAGTTATCAGAAATGCTTATTTGCAGTTAAAAGGTAAATGTTCCCCTCGCACATGCATGCCAGTCATTCCTGACTCTAGGGGGCGGTGCTCATCTCCGTTTCAAATCCAAAGAGCCAGCGCTGTCCGAAGATGTCTCCATGGTCATGTGGCCGGCATGACTAATTGGGGGAACCGGATGTCAACATGTCAAGCGTTGCCACGACTATGATCAGGTTCGCATTGGAGGGAGGATTCCATGCATACCTTCGGCCAGAGTCGGATCTCATATTTCCACAACGTTGTTGGTGAATGTGATTTATGACACAGGCAGAGGGGAGGGGACACAGGGGTAAAGTTCAGACGCCATTAAGTGGAAATCAGTTTCGGCTCCACAGAAGAACATGCCGAGATGTTGATCCTAATAAATGAATGGGGTTATTTTTTTGAACTTTGTTTCGAGGCTCGTAAATTAATTAGGTCATCTCTTGGGAACTTCACACAGAGTCCTCTCTGCAGGCATGCAAACTGTTGCCTCAGCTCAGCTCCACCGCACAGCCATGTGTGCCTTCCGCCAGCCAGCTGATTTTTGGGTCTCTGCCATGCATGCGTGGGGGGGGGGGCACATGCAGGAGACACATGTGGTTGCACGTGCATGCGGTGGGAGTACAGGGGAGTACAGCGTCCCCCCTGTAGTTCATTTTTGGTCCCAGGAGGCGACAGGGAGGTCTGCTAGGCCAAAAATGGGGCAGGGGAGTTATGCACGCATTGCATTTATGGGTGCAGCCATGTGGGCATGTGTGTTGTCATGCATGTGCGCGCTTTTGGCATGCGACGACCAAAAGGTTAACCATCCCTGTTATAAGGCTTCCTTCAACCCTGCATATAAAATCCGTCCTGGGAATAAAAAGGCATCCTTAAATAGTTTTCATATACAGAGACAATAAATGTATTAACTGAATGTACAAGAGGAATCAACAACACACATGTAAACATTGGCTGACTTCTAGTCAGCCTGACTTATAGGTATATTAGCAGGGTTATAGAATTGCGCTATCATTTTTAATGCTCCATGCTTTGGGGATTCTTCATGCCGTTATCTACAGCTCCAGTAAGAATCAGCTTCCAAGGACAGCTACCATAAAGAGTCAATTCTGCTCATATTCAGCAAATTTCCCCTATTCAATAAATGCTTATTTAAAGAACAATTATTATAAAGCAACAGGAATTATCGCGTTGAAACCCATGCGCCAAAGAAAATCCCCAGTATAGAAAATCAGTTTTCTGCAGATTAATTCACACAAAACTAGATTACGCGGCGCTTGTTTAATATATTACCAAAACTGCTTTGGAGATAACATTGTCCATCTATTTCTCATTCATTCCATGTTAAAAGTTCCATTTCGTCGGTCTAGGATACATTGAGAGGCTGGAAGTCCTCAATGATACATGCAATTAACTACTTATATGATTCTGTTACTTGTAATAGAGGATCCCAGGGAATTGAGGAACATTCCATTCTAGGGGCAGGGTTCTTTTCTAGAACATTCCTAAAGTCTTCCAGTTCTTCAAAATAATAATAATACATCTGCCTATCCAAAGTTCTTGGAAAGAACTTGAATTGTAGACAAAAATACCAAATACTGGGTACCTACTACCACATGTGGTGGACATGTAGAAAGGCAAAACACAACTGGTGAAAGATTCAAACGTGGTTGGAAGTAACAACCTGACAGAAATCGGACTTTAAACCGGAATTATTCTTATATTAGGAATTGTAAAAGAAGGTCAAAGTAAAGGGTTAACATATTTAACATTACATCTCATAACAGCAGCGAGAATAGTTTATGACCAACAATGGAAGAACTATAGAGAGCGTACCTTTAGAAAGGGAAATAATAAATAAACTATTAGACTGGGCAGAATGTGATAAGAGTAGACTAATGCTGGAATTAAAAAATAGAAAGGAGAGACAGTATACTATGAGATTTGGAATAGATTTTACCAATGGTTGGATTTGAGGAATAGAAGTCAGAATGGAAAAAACAAACAAACCAAGTATATATAGATTGAAAGAAGATGTAATATATGTAAACATAATGTTGATAAGGGATTAAGTATGTGTATATAATTAGCAATGTAAGCCGAACCCATAAGATATTTGTGATAAACTTTAGTTTTGTATGGTGGAGATAATAACGGTTGAACCATGTCCAACTTTTATTTTTAACAATAAAGTATTCTAATTTTTTTTTTAAATGCCAAATCCACTCTGAACATCTGGCTGACCGTACAGCAAACATCACAATAATGCCGAACCATTTGAGAATTGCCAATTCAGCAAAGTCTGGAGCAGTGGTGGGATTCAAATGATTTAACAACCGGTTCTCTGCCCTAATGACCAGATGGGTAGGCATGGCTCGGTGGTCATGTGACTGCATGGGCGTGGCCAACTCAACATCACTCACGTCGATGGGCGCTTCGCCTTAGCTGTGACAATGTCATAAGGGTTAACCGGAGAGGCAGTTTCTGTCAGCAGGGCAATAAAGATGAGGCTAGAAGCAACACCAGAAGGTTTCCTTCCTGCCTTCCTTACAGGATTAGCCCTGTAAACACAATGAGATTTCTTCCAACAATCGGTTCTGTGAACTGCTTAGAAAGTTACCAACCGTTTCTCCCGAATAGGTGCGAACTGGCTGAATCCCACCACTGGTCTGGAGGAAGAAATGAACCTCCTACAGAATTCTCCATCGCTAGCCCTGGAAAGTCTGATGCATACCTCGAAGTGATGTGTACCACAGTTGGCTAAGTTAATGCAAGCCTTTGAGCCCTGGAGCGCAGCTTACAAACCGCAATGGCTGAGTTCATTCAGCATACTGGGCATAAAGCAAGCAAATTATTTGATGACTTCGTGTGGTATCTGACCTCAAGTATGTTAAGTGTCAATTGCAGCAGTTTTAGGAGCGATAATGAACCGGGGGGGGGGGGGGGAGAATGCCCATTAAACGGAATGAAATTCTCATCCATTGTTATTTAACACAATATGCAAACAAATCATGTTATGGTTTAAGGCATGGCGGGCAGTACACCATTGTGAATATTAGGAGCGCTGGCAAATTTGAAAGAGAAATTAAGAGCACAGCATTGCAAGTTACAACCATACTGTCAATTAGGCTCATAAAAATTCAACAGTAAAAGCCAAATGTCTGACTCTGAGCTATTTATTTCATATGCTTATGTTCCCCCTGCCCTCAATTCTAGACTCTCCAACATGAAAAAAAAGATAAAATAATTAAATCATGGATAGACCAACAATCACTCAGTGATATACTGCATCCTTCATAATCAGCCACTGTTTCTCCAAAGTTTTAGTGGAAAAGGATGGTCTTCATCATTTTCTTGAAAGATAACAGAGCATAATCATCCAAACCTTGAGAAGAGCTAAGTGTTTCAGTAGAATAGTGCAGGCACAGAAAAAAAAAACCTTCTTCCTTTCTCCTATCCTTCTGGTACCTTGAGTGGAGTAAATCAAAAGTAATCCTTTTCAATTGGAATATCCAGGATGGGCCTATACTAAAAGACTGGGGCAAAGGTATAGGTTGTCAGCGTTCCAAATATAATCCATAATTAAATCAGAGCTCAAGGCAGAGCTTTCATCAAAGCTCCAGTTTAATACGAGAGACATGTTGGTACAAACTGTGGAAACCCGAATCTGAAAGCTTCCTGGGTTTCCACCCAGTTGAAAGTTCATGATCTTGTCCCCATACCCACAAGTCCATCCCATGGTCCAATCTTCCACTGCCACACTGCCATCTAGTTCTGGTCAGGTGCAGAGATAGGGAGACAAAAGATGATCTTGGGCTTCTAGAAAGGAATGTTTTATTTTGATAACAACAAATTCTACTCTTTACTATTCCCCCCTCCCTATTCTCCACTAATGAAACAGCATAGTAAAGAAAGAGAGAGCGTGGCAGGCCAAAGGTCCTAAAAGGAATATGACTGCAGGCCTGACAGAGGTCTTATGGAAAGGTACTTAAGCAATACAGCTTGCCTGGTGTCAGACACCAAGAATCAGGACTACACATGAAGCTTAAGTTAAGCCAATCTATTGCTCATGCCTGTGCCCAAGAATCTAATCAACTAGCAGTCAGCTCTAAATTGGCACTAGGTAAGAGTCAACGGAATTCCAAAGAAATTGCACTTAGACTGTTTGTTGGGAATGTAATGACTCTAGACTGATTACTCTCTTGACTCCCTTACTCCCAGTTCTTCTACACCTGGTCGCTTATAAGTTATGCTGTCAAGTACTCATGTGCACTACTCTTGATTTACAACATAATACTGTTTGCAGGTCCTGTAATGAACCACACATGGTTTTGTATCAGAGGTTAATTAAACTAGTGCCATATGAGGCAAAGCCCTCGGTTGTCCCTTGTTGTCTTATTTTTGATCCAGAAGAACCAAATCCCCCAACCACTTATCAACCAATAAACAAGTTATGGATTAAATAAAAAGTACACTGTTGCTTACATTGAGGGAAATTATGCAGACCTGCTCCCAAATTGAATTTTAATCCGCTTTTGAAATAGTCAAACCTAAATCCTCCGTCTCATTATCTCTGCCTTTGGTATCAAGCACTGAACAGCTCAACGGTTAAACAGTACGTAGATGGAGAAGCAACTTCAGGACAGCGAAGTGGAACAGGATAAACTTAGTTTCCCAAGTAAATAATTGCACCAACCTAGCAAGTAAGTAGGCAAATGAAGTAGAAATGAACATGTCTTTCATGACTTGTAGGAGATACAATAAAAAGAGACTTGGTGTCATTGGGCTTTGGTGTTGAGAAGTCTCCTGAGAAGATCAGGGACAGCCAAGAAAACAAACCAATGGATCATTGAACAAATCAACCCAAATGACCAAGCTCAAGTGATCATACTTTGGATACATTATGCAAAGATCCAGATCTCTGGAAAAAAAATTATAACGCTGGGGAAAATGGCAGGAAGGAAAAAGGTGAGGACCAGAAGCAAGATGGATGGATGGAATCACAACGATGATGAGTACATTATTGAAAGACTTAAAGGGCTAAGTTGGGGACAGAAATACCTGTGGAAAATCGGTGTGGTTGACACCAATCACAATCAATTGCAAGATACAACTCACAGTCCTTTTCTTCATGCATGGGAATATTATTATATTAAATACCTTGTGTATGATATAGAGGTGTTGGGTATCCAGATGCATGAGCATGTATTTTGACCAAGGAATTAAAAAGATGGAAGGACCAGACTGGTGTCTAAGTAACCGGGGTTAAAGGCATTTGCAAAGTCTATGTCTTAAAAACTACAATCAGGAGAAATTCAATGAATCATCTTTGTCACTGCTGCAAGGGGGAAAGCAATTGAATATCTGGGGAAACAACAAACCTAAAAGTAGCTCATTTTATTTGTGGGTTGCAATGTTACATAGTCCTCCACACAAAGAAGAGTGATTGAAGCAGGGCTGTTAAAAAATATAAAGCCACAGTGTGATATGCCTGTATGCTGTTCTGTACAACTCTATTTTTAAACCTGCCAGGCTAGAAACAACTTATTTTCACATGCAGGATTTCCCCCCCCCCCCCACACACACTTTTATTTTTGTGAAGGAGAAGTATCTTGCAAAACCCACAGATGCTTTATCTGAAAACAGAACCAAAACGATCCATCTTTGGCTTGGAGGAGCAGAGAGAGGAAGCCTCGGAGATCGTCCTATGCCTGCTGACTCAGAAATGTGCCTCATTGACTTCAATGGAACTTGCTAATGAATCATGTTGATAAAATCATTAAGCATTTGAACCCACCAAATTGGATGTGAAGTCGGAAGGGGGGAGGTTTTTATCATGTCGAAATACATTACAATAACATTAATCTTTCAACATTTGAGTTAGCAACCCCCAAAAGTGCTAAAATAAGTTCCCTTAGTTTTGTTGTTGTTGTTGTTGTTGTTGTTAGTTGCAAAGTTGTGTCAAACCCATTGTGACCCCATGGGCAACGTTCCTCCAGGCCTTCCCGTCCTCTACCATCCTCTGGAGTCCATTTAAGCTCACATCTACTGCTTCAGTGACTCTATCCAGCCACTTCATTTTCTGCTGTCCCCTTCTTCTTCTTTTGCCCTCCATCGTTCTCATCATCAAGCTCTTCTCCAGAGAGTCCTTCCTTCTCATTAGGTGGCCAAAGTATTTGAGTTTCCTCTTTCAGGATCTGGCCTTCTAAAGAGCAGTCAGGGTTGATCTCCTCTAGGACTGACCGGTTGGATGACCTTGCAGTCCAAGGGACTCGCAGGAGTCTTCTCCAGCACCACAGTTCATCTCTTAGTTTAGCTTCAACAAATGATCAGGCTCAGAAGATACAACTTTGGAAACATGATGAGAAGACCCAGCTCTTTGGAGAAGGCTGTAAAGCTAGGAAAAGTGGAAGGAAAGAAAAGAAGAGGACAACCAAGGTGAATGGACTCAATTGCTGTGGTGATGGCGCTACCATGGGAAAACCTGAAGGACTGTCGGGGGGGGGGGGGGGAGGGGAGAAATCCTGGTGTTCATTAAGAGTCAACACTGACTTGATGGCATTTAATCAACCAAAGTCAGTCAATCAATCAATCACTTCAGTGTCTTGTGAGCCTTGGAAGAAAGTTTGCCTGTGTGAGAGAGATTGTATCTGAATGTCAGGTCTAGGGAGAGGCTGAAGGAAGCCTACAGCTCTCCCTCCCAGTAGGCATCATTCTGCAGTGATATTATTGCAGAATATTTAATTTTAACAAAGATACCCATTCAAGTTCCCATAGAATATTAGAATAATAGAGTTGGAAGGGACCTAGGAGGTCTTTTCACCCAATACCCTGCTCAGAATGTGGGATGTTTTTGTTGAGTTAGTGATGTCTTTTTCAGAGATAGTTCGGCTGCTGGGGGAGGAATTCGCAGGAATTTGGGAGAACCTCTAGCTAAAATTCTGTGCTGTTAGGAGAACCCCCAAATTGCACTCCCAGCTGGTCCTGCCCACCTTGCCCTGTCCAGGAGTCCCCACGTGGCCTGTTTTGGATGCAAGTAAGTGCAGGGCACGTGGGGGATGGGCAAAAAATGGTCCTACCAGAAATTTGGTAATTTTTTCTGGCCTCCAGAGCGTGGGGAGGCCGTTTTCACCCTTCCGGAGGCTTGAGGAAAGCCTCCGAAGCCCAGAGTGGGCAAAGATGGTGCAGGAGATTGACTAGGCCACGTTGACCATAGTTACGACCATCCAACAAGCGGGCAGAGAATCCCTTGGTAAAATTTTTTGAAGCCCATTCCTGAATAATATGTCACTGCATCCTTTTTCATTTCATTTCATCCCATCCCATCCGATACCACCCCATTCCATCCCACTCCCTAAAACGTTGTAAAAAAAAATGGGCAAAGCTTTTGGACATTTACCAGTCGAAAAAGAGAACAGCAGCAAATGCCAGCTTGCACAGAATGTCATTGTCATAATAATTTTTTGTTTTGCATCTGGGCTCTCCCTAAAGCAGGTCGGTTTAATTACCATGCCGACCCTTAATAGCTGCAAAATAACGGTGGCTCCTTTGAAACAGAAACCTTGAGTCGCATAATATTTGGGTTTAACGCATGAATACTTACTTTCTGCCGCAGAAAAGGTATTCCCAGTTGCCGCTCAGCCACAGTTCTCGTCGGCTCACGAAATTTGCTTTCCAAAAAAAAATCGAGGAGGGAAAAACATGTTCAGTCCAAATCAATCTCATTCTTATTCTTTCAGCTACATTAGCACCCCCATCCCCTCCTCCTCTTTCTTCCACTATAGAGGCCTAACTCAATTTAGGGAAACAGAATATGTCGGAATCAAAATAGCCCACAAAGCAGATTTTAATGTTATTGGTGTTACCACGAAAAGCTCAGGATAGCAGGTTGGACTTAGCAGGATACCGAAAACATAGTAAGGATGGTGCCAAGTGCTACGTCTAGGGAGGAAGTTTGACAAAACAGTATCTTAGCACACCAGGGCCTACAGGCCTCGGTATCCATGGAAACCAATGAGCCCAAGAACCAATTCATATGTTGTAGATTCTCTCCAATATGGGCATATCACTGTTCCTGTCAGATATTAATCATGTTATTGGTATAACCTCAGAAGCTGACTCACAGGAGGCCAATGGGTGAGGAGAACATGCTGGGGTGCTGAAGTCCCCTCCATATGTCTCCTAGAGCTTCTACGGATGCTGCTCTTGTTGTGTCTTTTTGTGACTTTGTCCATGGAGATTCTCAAGTCATCCAGGTCATAGAATAGAATAGAATTCTTTATTGGCCAAGTGTGATTGGACACACAAGGAATTTGTCTTTGGTTGCAGATGCTCTCGGTGTACATCTCTATAAATAAAAAATGTAACTATGAGTTTGTTCAAAACCGGTAATCTCCGAAAGTACTGCACCGATCGCTTCCAAATTTTCACATAACGTTCCTTTCAAATACAGCACCATGATATATATATAGATAGATTGTGTAGATGTCACACCTGTGCCAGGTATATGCAATGGAAATGTAAAACAATGTAAAAAAAGGTAGGTAGATGGATACAGAGAGAGCAGTGAGCCACAGTAATTATTTTATGACATTTTGTATTATGTCGTAGTAGGTAGGTAGGCTGCTATAGGGATAGAGAGAGGGAGGGAGAAATGCAGTAGGTAGGTAGAGGGATAGAGAGAGAGGGAGAAATACGGTAGGTAGGTAGGTAGAGGGAAAGAGAGAGAGAGGGAGAAATACAGTAGATAGGTAAGTAGGTAGGTAGAGGGAAAGAGAGAGAGAGGGAAAATACAGTAGATAGGTAGATAGGAAGGTAGAGGGATAGAGAGAGAGAGTGAGAAATACAATAGGTATGTAGGTAGGTAGGTAGAGGGAGAGAGGGCGCAATACAGTAAGCAGGTAGGTAGAGGGATAGAGAGAGAGAGTGAGAAATACAGTAGGTAGGTAGGTATGTAGGTAGGTAGGTAGAGGGAGAGAGGGAGAAATACAGTAGGTAGGTAGGTTGGGAGTTATATGGTGGTTGTTTGTATGTGTTTGTGTGTGCAGGTATAGATCTACACATAGATTGGTTGGCCATTTAACCAGACTGGGCCACAGCAACACGTGGCCAGAAACAGCTAGTAATATAATAAAGATACATTCATCAAGAATAAAAAGATACAACACTTAGTGATAGTCAAGGTTGCTAATAAGCTACCAAATCGTACTAGGAAACAAATAAAGACAATATGAATTTGAAAGATACAAGCAACATGGTTATAGTCCTAAGTGTGGAGAGATAGATACTAGGAAGGAAGAGAAGAAGAATAGTAATAGATTCTTAGTAAATTATTGAAAGTGTTTGTGAGAATTAGTTGTTAAGCAGAGTGGTGGCATTTTGGGAAAAACTGTCCTTGTGTCTAGTTGTTCTGGTGTGCAGTGCCATATCTATAGCATCATTTTAAGGGTAGGAGTTGAAACAATTTATGAATTGTGACCCTCCTGCCACCTTGCTGATTTTGAACCCCCACCCCCACACACTATGACACACTGACTTCCGACAAAGTCTAAAGTCTAAATCTTGTATGATTTTAAACATTTCTGCTGGTGTTTTATCATCTCCTGCAGATTTATTTTTAGTAATACTTTCTCCAGCCCATTTAACTCCATTTTCCAGAATGGCTGTGGTTCAACGATCACATGTTGTTAAGTTTTAGCAATTTGGGGATGTTGGCTGCATGGCTCGGTATATTTGTGCTATCTCTTCTTTATGTTTCTTTTCCCCGCCAAAAGATCTTCTTTTTCTTGGTTTATTTTTTATCAAGCTGATTTTTTGATAAATGTTTCCCTGGATTTCAGTAATTTTCTTAATTAAACCTCTGGTTCCCCCCATTCCACATTTATCCTCACTTTCTTTGCACTGTTTATTGAGTTTATTATGTCTGTTTATTACAACCACAGCTGCTTTGCTCATCCTGGCCATATGAATAAAAGTATAGTATAGTATAGTATAGTATAGTATAGTATAGTATAGTATAGTATAGTGTAGTGTAGTGTAGTGTAGTATAGTATAGTATAGTATAGTACAGTACAGTACAGTACAGTACAGTACAGTACAGTACAGTACAGTACAGTACAGTACAATACAATACAATACAATACAATACAATACAATACAATACAATACAATACGTACAATATATGCAAGTTATATGCGAGACCGTCTCCTGCCCCATACATCCCTTCGGCCGATACGCTCCCACAAAGAGGGCCTTCTCAGGGTACCGTCGGCCGGGCAATGCCGTCTGGCGACACCCAGGGGAAGAGCCTTCTCTGTGGCGGGCCCTGCCCTTTGGAACGACCTAACCCCTGAATTACGTACCATCACCGACCTCCGCCTCTTCCGCCAGTGTCTAAAGACACACCTTTTTCAGCAAGCCGGCCTAGCCTAACCTCCCATGGGGACTATTTTAGAGAGTTTTAAATTGGGGATTTTAAAATTGGTTTTGGCATAGGACTAGAATAATTTAATATGTTTTTAAATTATGTATTTATTCTTTTGTATGCTTTTAAATTCCTGTGCGCCGCCCTGGGTCCTCTACGGAGAAGGGCGGGATATAAATATGATTAAAATAAAAAATAAATAAAAATAAATGGTATAGGGTCTCCTGCTTGAGCAGGGGACTGGACTAGATGACCTCCAAGTTTCCTTCCAACTCTGTTATTCAATGTTCTGGGTTCTAAGTCTGGTTCATTGTTCTCCAAAACCAGTGAAACTCATTTTCAACCAGTGGTGGGATTAAAAAATTTTTTTAGTACTGGTTCTATGGGCGTGTCTTTGTGGGTGTGATGTGTCTGTGTGGACCTGCATGTTTTTGTGAGTGTGGTGTGTTTTTGTAGGCATGTCTTTGTGGGCGTGGCAGGGGAAGGCTACTGCAAAATCCCCATTCCCTCTCTTCCTCCCCACTCCATGAACTTGCTTTCCAGCTCCGTTCTCCTGTTCAGGGCAACAGAAGATCATCAGTTGGGAGGCAGCAGGGGCGAGGCTGGCCTATTTGACGGTTCTCTGAACTACTCAACATTTCCGCTACCCGTTCTCCGGAACCTGTCAGAACTGGCTGAATACCACCTCTGTTTTTAACATCTCCATTTTTGTCCACAAAAGCAGAAGAAGTGTCTCCCTAACCTTTTCCCATTGAAGAGATAAACCTGCACAACGTAAACCAAGCCACTCGCGGTCCAATAGCTCAGCAGCGTCAAGAAATCCATCTCCAGCTACACAACAGCGTCCAGCATCGCTTTCCTCTCGCTGATGTGATTGCTGCCAGTTTGAGTTGCGACCATTTAAATGTTAATAGGATCATTATGTGCTGGTGGGCAACACAACAAACGATCCACCCGAGCCGAATTTTTGCTTCGCTGTATTATTACAGTATAACTCAGTATAACTCTGTGCTGGCTATTTTCACTTCACAAACAAACTTGGAACCAAATTCAGCTGTTATACAGAACAAGATGGTAGGCTTCTCTGGTGCCTTCGCACAATGCATTTTGTGAAAATGCACACGGCAAATGTGATGGAGGCTCATTGTAAACATTTCTTTCACATGGGCACAATTGTCACAAAGATAGACTAGTCTGCAGATCACTTCTGACTTTGAACTTATTTATTTATTTATTTTTCATATTTATAACCCGCTCCCATCTCACCACAAAGGGACTCGGGGCGGCGAACATAGAATTAAATCAATATATACAAAATACAGAGATATTAGGTACCTGTGTTATAACCATTTTAAATCCCCATTTACAACTGGCAGTGTTGGGGTTACGCAAGGCCGGCTAGTTGGAAGAGGTGAGTCTTAAGACATTTGCGAAAGAGGCGGAGGTCAGGAATGGTGCGGATTTCAGGAGGTAGGTCGTTCCACAGGGCTGGTCCTGCCACAGAGAAGGCTCTCCCCCTGGGTGCCGTCAGTCGACATTGCCCGATCGACGGCACCCTGAGGAGACCCTCTCTGTGGGAGCGTGTCGGTCCCAGGGATATATGGGGCAGGAGGCGGTCTTGCATATAGCTAGGTCCCGAGCCATGGAGCGCTTTGAAGATGGTCGTTAGGACCTTGAAGCGCATCCGAAAGACCACAGGAAGCCAGTGGAGCTCGCGTAGGACAGGTGTTATATGGGAGTGTTTGGGCGCTCCCGTAATTATCCGTGCAGCTGCATTCTGGACTAACTGTAGTCTTCGGGTGCACCTCAAGGGAAGCCCCATGTAGAGAGCATTGCAGTAGTCAAGTCGAGATGTGACGAGTGCTTGGGTGACTGTGCGTAAGGCTCCCCGGTCCAGTAAGTAACTTGATGGGAAAAACCTAGTTTCTTTCTACACGCACTACAGTTGCCTTTCCATTTTTGCTTGGGTTGCCCCCTGCCCCCTCCCTCCCAAACAGCATGTCACAATTGAGGAATTCCAGATTTTAAAGCATTTCTGCTTTTCAAATAAAACTGGAATTAAGGAGAGGAGCATTCGTTCAGTAATAAAAAATAAAGATAATGAAGAGCTGGCCTATCTAAACAAATAGATGGACTTTCACACATCACATTGAACCAAGACTTGTTTAAAACATGGCTTGGGTGATAAGGGACTAGACTTCATTCACAAACTATTGTCTACTATTCCTAAAATTTATCCTGCTTCTAACCAGGACTAGTAATAAAGTAATAAAATACAACCAATTTCGTTGCATTTAAGTACAATGACAATAAAGATTATACTTAAAGGAAGCTGCTTCAGAATAGAATGTTTGCGTTTTTGGTCCCCAATAGAACCATGGCTTGCTCCTGGGGAGGAAAGCTATTCCAAATCTAGACAGCATCCTAAAAAGCAGAGAAATCACCTTGCCAATGAAAGTGTGCATAGTCAAGGTGATGGTTTTCCCAGTTGCAATGGATGGCTGTGAAAGTTGGACCATAAGGAAGGCTGAGAGCCAAAGAATGGAGACTTTTGAACTCTGGTGCTGGAGAAGACTCCTGCGAGTCCCTTGGACTGCAAGGTAATCAAATTGGTCAGTCGTAGAGGAGATCAACCTTGACTGCTCTTTATAAGGCCAGATCCTGAAGAGGAAACTCTAATGCTTTGGCTACCTAATGAGAAAGAAGGACTCCTTGGAGAAGAGCCTCATGCTGGGAACGATGGAGGGCAACAGAGGCCCACCAAGCTACACCATGCCCACAGAACCGGTAATAAAAATGTTTGAATCTCGCCACTGGTTATGCGGCACAAGGGATTCAAACCACCGAATTGCTGACCTTTCTGATCGACAAGCTCAGCGTCTTAGCCACTGAGCCATCATGTCCCTTAGACCAGGGGTCTCCAACCTTTGCAACTTTAAGTCTGAAGGACTTCAGCTCCCAGACTTCTCCAGCCAGCTTTACTGGCTGGAGAATTCTGGGAGCTGAAAATCCTTCAGACTTAAAGTTGCAAAGGTTGGAGACCCCTGCCTTAGACCATTTCCCTGTTACAAAGTTCACCTCCCATCCATTTTCCTAGCCTAAGAAAGGGAAGAGAAGCCCTCCCTTATCTTCAGACTTTCTTTCCAAAAAAGTTTCTCCTTTCCCGTGATTGAGGTTGGGTTGTGTTGTTGTTTTTTTGGGTGGGGAGGACAGAAAATTGGCTGGTGTGGATGACATCTTTCTCCCCTACTGTGCATGGAGGAACAATTAATTACTAAAGCTGGTGGCTCATTTGACACTCCATGCTCTAGTTATACAGGGAGGTCTGTGCTGTGGCAATCTGCTTCTCAGTTACAGTTGGGGGCTTAACTCAGCTAACATGGCACCAGCTGTCAGTCTTTGGCACCCTACGTGGGGGCAGGGAAATTGTCGCTCTTCAAATTCTTCTCCAACATAGGAAGCCGACATCAAAGTCTTCGGCATTAGAAAGCCATGTAAATGAGTGCATTTTTCAGTGGCCTTCCTTCCTTCTGTCCTTCCTCCCCCCTTTCTTCCCTTCCTTTCTCCCTCTCTCCTTTCCTTCCTTCTCTCCTTTCACCTCCCTCCTTTTCTCTCTCCCTGTCTTCCTCCCTCCCGCCCTTTTTTCATCCTTCTCTCCCTCCTTCCCTCCCTCCCTCCTTCCCTTCCTCCATCTCTTCCTCCCTCCCTCCCTCCCTCCCTCACTTCCTCCTTTCTTCCCTTCCTCCTTTCCTTTCTCACTCCATTCCTTCTTCCCTTCCTTCTTCCTTCCCTTCCTAGCCTCATTCCTCCTTCACTCCCTTCCTCCTTTCTTCCCTCCCTCTCTTCCTCCTTTTCTCTCTCTCTCTTCACTCTTCCCTCCCTCCCCTCCTTCTTCCCTCCCTTCCTCCTTTCTTCCTTTCCTCCTTTCCTCCCTCCCTCTCTTCCTCCTTTCCTCCCTTTCTCTCTTCCTCCCTCCCTCCCTCCCTATCTTGTTTCCTCCTTTCTTTCTCCCTCCCCCCTCCCTCTTTCCCATCCTCTTTCTTCCATGCGACAGGTGGTCCTGAGGTCTTTTTTTTTTAATCCTACCTTTGATTTTTTTTTTTTAAAGTCCTTGGGGACGTACAGATCTACCAACTTAAGGCCTTTCGACTCTCACTTAAGAATCCCCTGCCTGTCATGATGCTATCAATCCGTTTCTAGCATTTTACTTGGCTCCGAACTTCTTGGAATGACAAAGAAGGTGATTTGGGAGATATAGTAAGGTGTCATGGAAGCTTTTTCATGCGGGGTGTTAGAGAGCAAAATGAATCAGCTACTTATCTTCAATCTTTCAATTAAAGGTCAAGAATGAAGAGGAGTTGCCCTCTTTCCATTGTTTCTCCCATGGCCCCCATCTCTATGGGAGGCACCTGTCCTCTGCACAGCTATTTTCAAGCCACTTGGAGATTAGGGCATCTGTGGCTTTAAAGCTTATCTCAGAAGAACTGCCATTTTCCAACAAAAGGGGTATAATAAAGAAAAATGTGGTCCACCACCCATCACTGTCTTAACCATCTCTGTCTTTCCACCTTTTTTCATCCCTTTAGCCAATATTTGCCTTCCCTGCTATAGCCACGTTTTATTACCGTGTTTCCCCGAAAATAAGACAGGGTCTTATTTTCTTTTGACCCCCCCAAATAAGCACCTGGCTAGATTTTTGGGGAGGTCTTATTATTTTTGAGGTGCAGGAGGTGGCGAGCGTGGTCACCACATGGCTGCTGCCGTGTTCAATCAATCAATCAATCAAAATGTAATTTGTAGACCGCTCCCTCTCCCCGAGGGGACTCAGGGCGGTGCACAGGAGGTTAAAAACATACAAACATGAAAACATTATAAACATATAAAATCAAATTAAACAATTAAGTCCCTGCGCTAAAAACCTAAAATCCTTAAAAACTAAACCCCTTAAAAACCCAGTTAAAACAATTTGAATATTCAGATTAAGGCTGGAAAGGTAGATTAGGCCAGGCAATATTATTGGGGGGGAGGGCTTATTTTTGGGGAGGGCTTATTTTAGCATATGTGCTTAAAAGCCCGATTGGGCTTATCCTGGGAGGTCTTATTTTCAGGGAAACAGGGTAGGGTTATAGACCCTACCCATCAGCACACGAGAATAACTTTTAGCGATGGAAAAACGTCATTATTGCCAAAGTTTAAAATGCTAGGTGGGCTTGGGGCTCCTGTATATATATTTTTTTCTTCAAAAAGAAAGGGAGGGAAAGGGCTTCGTTCTGTTCGTAGTTTGCAATATGATTGCTTTTCATCGCTTATTGTTCTCTTGTATGATTTGGCGATGTGGTTGCAAAGCATCCTGGGAATTGCAGGCTCAATTCTGGGACGAGATAAAAGACATTGAATAAACACAATCATGATAGGATCGGATTTTTTTATTTCGTTTTTTTTTTTTTACAGTTGGTAACCGGTTGAGTCTGTCGTGCAGTTTGCCACGTTCCTAATGTGAGTTTCCATTTTGTGTCACACACCTACAGATGGGAATTTCCCCAGCGTAATTTAAGGGACTCATTAGATGGTGATGACTCAAAATGTTATGAGTCAGGAAAGGATGGTTAGTCTAAGGGGAACCATTTCCATAACATCTATTAAAACTATAAAGTCCATTCTGGCCCTTATAGAGAAGGAAAATAATTCAGTTAGAAAAATCCTAAATTCCATCCTTATTATCTTCAACCTAAAACGTTGAACAGAAAAGGACAAGAAAAATGTTTGCATGGATCCTGTCTTCCAGAGTAGACAATAGACTTGGGTTTTTCTTGAATGAAAATAGTCCATTTGTGTGGGTCTCTACTCGGTGTCAGATTCTGGAAGGAGACTTGATTGGGGCTATGATGTAGTGTGCTAGAAGTCAGCATTCTCTCCTAGAGGTCTACATGGCACTCGTTCAGACTGAGTTTAAAAACATCTGAAAACCCAGTTTTCCCCCTAGGAGTTGAGTGGGTGTAAGGTGGTTGTTGTGGCCCACCAGTGGCCAGCGGAGCTGGCAGCAGATTCGGACAGTGAGAAGGTTGGGGTGCAACATGGGCCAGTCCTGGAGTCCGAGGAAGGCTCTGATGAGGACTGTGCTGCCCCAGCAGTATATACCTAGTGTAGAAATTAAGAACTGTCTCCTTTATGAAACTACCTCATGGGAAATGTAGGCAGAGACTGCCTTATGTAGTTCCATGACATGTGATCATATCGCTGTTTCTGATTGGCCACTGGGGCATTCTGCCTGCATGCAAAATTTATAGCCGGGCAGTTTAAACGCCTTTGTGAACCGGAATAGCAGTGTTTGTATATCTGCTCAGCATGGGAGTGAAATCATCATTTTTTACACCACATGATGGGACAGATTTTGGAAAGTCAGAAGTATCTTAACATTGAACTGTAAGTTTTGCTATTAAGAATGCCTGATAATAAACTTGATCTGAATAAGATTCCTAAGCGTGGAGTTAACTGCATGCCCCGAGCAAGCCCACAATGTTCGAGGCAGAACAAGGGCTCTGTGTCAGAGGCAGAGAGGGAGCCAGGGACTTATGCTAGTTATCAGCTGCCTTCAGAATCAGACATCAGTAAAGCAGACAAACAGCTGGAGCCTGTTCCCATTGTCCACATATAATTGTCCGTATAAGAATTTATACGAAGCAACTGGCCAGCTCGCCCATTTATTTCACAGCAAATGATCATGGGTTCCCTTTATTGCATAATTATGTATTTTTAATCAAGTCCAGTAGGATCTTTTCACTCCCACTAGAACAAGGAAGCAACGCAGGAGAAGTCTCACTTCTTCTCCCCAATGCCAATAAGAAGTTCTCCTTACCAATATGGAATCCATGGAAATGACACCATGGGGTGCTTGCCCATTGTAGCTAACCCTCCCTCAGACAATCTCTTCTTTCTTGTCGTGCCCTCGTCTTCTTTTAATGGAAAAGAACATGACAGCAGCATTTATCTGACTGTTTATTCTTTTACTGTTATCAGCAAAGAAAAATCTGCAAAGCCGAAGCGAATCCAGTGATGGCTAAAATCTCTTTAGCTCTTCCAGGGCTGGCTGTCATTTAAAGGATCGTCTGAGCCCACAATTCTTTTGCAGGTGGCTTTGTTGCTGAATAAAGAGGCCGTCGTCGTCTCTAAATGGCGAATGGGTCTCTTTCCTGAACGCGAAACTTGAAAACTCTTTGATCAGATGTTCCCTGCTTTCGCATTCCATTTTGAGAACAAAGCAAGACGTATTTGCAACAAGGGCTGCGAGTTACACCGTGTTCTAATGAATTAGCATATTTGTTCAACAGCTGTAGGAATACTGAATGGGAAAGGGTATGAATGACAATAACAAGAGAAATACAGATTTATTTATTTTTTGCTTCCCGGGTTTCTCAATATTCATGTATTTTTGGAGGTGGAAAACAACAACAGAATGGAGTAGGAAGGCTTTGATAAAAAGCAGCCTCTTTCTCAAAAGCTGAAGTATGTGCCTAGTGTGAGGTTTGCCCAATACCCATGCCAAACATTCTAGTGATGCTTGATAGAAAAGAAGAGAATAATAGAGTTGAAAGGGACCTTGGAGATCTTCTAGTCCAGGGGTCTGCAAAGTTGGCTCTTTTGAGACTGGTGGACTTCAACTCCCAGAATTCCCCAGCCAGCTAGGCTGGCTGGGGAATTCTGGGAGTTGAAGTCCACCAGTCTCAAAAGAGCCAACTTTGCAGACCCCTGTTCTAGTCCAACCACCTGCTTAGGCAGGAAACCTACACCACTTCAGACAAATGGATATCCAACATCTTCTTGAAAACTTCCAGTGTTGGAGCATTCACTTCTGGAGGCATGTTATTCCACTGATTAATTATTCTCACTGTCAGAAAATTTCTCCTCAGTTCTATGTTGCTTCTCTCCTTGATGAGTTTCCACCCATTGCTTCCTGTCCTGCCTTCTGGGGCTTTGGAGAATAGCTTGACTCCCTCCTCTTTGGGGCAGCTCCTGAGATATTGGAAGACTGCGATCATGTCTCCCCTAGTCCTTCTATTCATCAGGCAAGATGTACCCAGTTCCAGCAACCATTATTTATATGTTTTAGCCTCCAGTCCCCTAATCATCTTCGTTGCTCTTCCCTGCACTCTTTCTAGTTTTAACTCAGGGTTGATCTGTGGGGTCCTTGGTGGTCTCTGAGTTTGTTTTCTTGCAGATGTTCCACTACCCAACAGTGTGTCTTCTGAAGATCTAATGCCCATATGTGGGCATTTGATTGGCACCAATATTTGTAGCTCAGGGTTGACCTGTGAGATCCTTGGTGCTCTATGAGCCCCTGGTTATTTTCTTGCAGAAGTTGGGTAATGAAAGGTCTGCACGAAAACATCCCAGCTCAGAGGTCAACAAAGACCCCACAGTTCTAGAGACAGGTGATCTTCCAGATGGATTAGACAGATCAGTTAAGCGATTTCCCAGAGGACGAGGTACAATGTAAATCAGAAGTAGAGAATGGCAGACTATCAAACCTTTAGTACCTTGGACAGAGCAGAGTCCATCTGGATGGGACCTAAAAGGACCATTTTGTGTAAGCTGCAGCTCTGAGATACTTGCAAAGGTTTGGAGGTCACCTGTTCCATTTCAGAGAAGCTCTTCATGTGACATTGCCATTCACTCACCCAGAGAAAACTATCCAGGTGGAGCATTTCTGAACCAGCTCTTCATTTCCAGGTGGCAAATATAGATTAAGAATGGCAAATACAAATGCAAATCAATATACTTTCAGCTAAGATTGCCTTATTTCTTTATGCTTCATAATTATATGGTTGCCACAGTATAGATGTCCAACAATGTTCTAATTAGAGCGTAATTAACTAAAGTATTTCATGAGATACTTTGGGGAATAAGGAGTGAGCATCAGTTGATAGCAGATAGATAGGCAAACTACTCTCAGCAATGATTTATTGCATTTGCCAGGAAAAGTCATTTTCCCTCCGATTTTTTTACTCAAGCAAAGATACTAAAGATCTGAGAAACATTGATATTTTTGGATACTGTTTTTTCTTCCAATTGCCTTCTTGAAAAAAAAGGCCTTTAACGCCTCTGTTATTTATTGTCTCAGTTAATATTGAGCCTATTCTGGGCTCATACATTACATGAAACTATAAAGTAGAAGTAGTTCTCAATTTACAACCATAAGTGAACCCAACATTTCTGTTGCAAAATGAAGTTTTGGTTAAGTGAGTTTTGCCCCACCTTTTGCCCACAGTTGTTAAGTGAATCACGGCACTTCTTAAAGCAGTAATATGGTTCTTAGGTGAATCTGGCTTCCCCATGGATTTTGCTTGTGGGGAAGGTTGCAAAAGGTGATCTCGTGACCTTGGGACACTGCAACGGTCAGAAATATGAGTCGGTTGCCAGATGTCTGAATATGGCTGTCATGACTATGTCGTCTGAAAAACAGCCATAGGTCACTTTTTTCTGTGCTGTGGTAACTTTGAACGGTCACTAAAGAAATTGTTGTGAGCACTACCTGCAACTTACTTTATTTATTTATTTATTTATTTATTTATTTATTTATTTATTTATTTATTTATTTATTTATTTATTTATTTATTTATTTATTTATTTATTTATTTATTTATTTATTTATTTATTTATTTATTTATTTATTTATTTATTTATTTATTTATTTCGATTTATAAACCGCTCCCTTTCCCCAGAGGGGCTCGGGGCAGTGCACAGGAAGTTAAAAACATATTGAAATTGAAATTGAAATTGAAATTTATTAACCGCACCCTCTCCCCACAGGGACCCGGGGCGGTGCACAGGCAGAGCTAAAAACAATATACAATAAATACAACATACATACTTTAAAATAGAATTAAATAGTATTACCCGTGCTAAAAATATAAGATTAAGAACCCATTAAAATATTTGGAGTCAATAGACAGAGAGAACTATTCAAGGCCGGCCAGTCGAAAGAGATAGGTCTTCAATTTTACACGGAAGGAGCGGAGGTCAGTGGTCGTTCTAATATCAGGGGGAAGGTCGTTCCAGAGGGCCGGGCCCGCCACAGAGAGCGCCCTTCCCCTGGGCGTCGCCCGCTGACAAAGTCTAGTGGACGGCACCCGGAGAAGCCCCTCTCTGTGGGAGCGAATCGGTCGTGAGGATGTGTGGGGCAGGATCCGATCTCGCAGATAGCTAGGTCCCGAGCCATGGAGCGCTTTGAAGATGATAACTAACACCTTGAAGCGCACCCGGAAGACGACAGGTAGCCAGTGCAGCTCGCGCAAGAGCGGTGTAACGTGGGTAAACCTGGTGGTCCCCATAATTGCTCGCGCGGCTGCATTCTGAACTAACTGAAGCCTATAACATAACAATTTATAAATATTTAAAACCAGATTAAATAATTATCACCCTGTTCTAAAATTTAAAAATCTACAAACTGTTTCCCCATTTAAAACCCGATTAAAATGAGAGTTGGTTACCAGAGCTCAATAAGTCACAAAAAGAACAATGAACCAAGGCCAAAACAGTGGTGTGTCACATTCTTAAGATTTTGTCAAAAAACCCAATCTGTTATAACAGTTCTGTCATTCTTTTTCTTTTGTGACACTCTTATTCCAGTCTTGAGGTAACTTTGACCAACTCATCTGCTTCCACCCTCCTCAGCTGGATATTTACCTCAGAAATTAACACCGGCCACCTAATCTCTCAAACTGCTCAGTGGCTCTTTTTGCCACTAAAGAGATTTGATGCCACATTTACCTCAGGACAAAGCAAACTCAAGGTCCCCGTGTTCTTTTTACCAGCAATAAGGTTGAAGGAGTTGCTTGGCGCAGCTGTCACCGCGAAGAGATTATTGGAAGTGCGCCTTTATCAGCCATGAGGGAAGCATACATTTGTGAAAGCTATGCAAATACGTGGCCGCTGATTGGCTAGAAGCCCCTGGTGTTGATCGGTCAGCAGGTGTGCTAAGTTTCTACTAACTCAACATAAACCACACATTTGCCTCTCGGTTACCTCAGTTGCTTTGGTAAGGTCAGGGACGTCCTTCTTAACCCGATCATTTGAGCATTCTTTGTGTATGTGGGTTCTCAACAAACTGATTGATTCCTAACTGTTGCAGAGGTGGGTTTCTACCAGTTTGTATCTGTTTGGTGGAACCAATAATGGAAATGGTGACTGGGTCACCAAACAGGTAGGGACAGCATGCTCGCCACGACCCCGAACCAGTTCCCCGGTTCCCGCAACCTCTTTTTTTGACCTTTCAAAATATTCTGAGAATGCCAGACCTATTTAGAAGCAACTGGTGCGTGTGTTTCAGATGGGCATCAGGTGCATGCACAAGCAAAGTGAGAGCACATGCGCAAAATCACACATGCACCAAAATGGAAATAATGCTGGCAGAAACCCACCCCTCAACTGTTGGTTGTGTCATCACATTTCCGGACTGTTTCAGCCGGTCTAGGCCAGACCTGATAGGAACAAAGGGAGCCAAGACACGCACACAAACATGGTAAATCTCAGCTTTAATCCTGACAAAAAGGCCAGAGCCCCAGAACACAACAAGTCGGAAAAGTGTCCCTTGTGAGGTGAGCGCTGGGAGTGTCCACTTCCCACCATCCGGCTGCCCACGCCCACTGGTAACCACCAACCGGTGGCCCGGCAGCGTGGGTACTGCACATGTCTGGATCAATTGTGGCTCAGGTTCGGATGGGCACACCTTGGCCATTCGGCAACGTCAAATCATTGCGGTGTCAAATAATCCTCCTTAATATTTTACTCCTTGTCTACTAGCAGGGGAGAAAAAATTCACAGGGAACCACCCACAGGGCATCAGGCACAGGATAGGGGTAGCCCCCCAGTGTCTGTTATTTTTCCCAAGCTAGCAAAAAGAAAAAACTTTTTATTTGTTTGTATAGGATCTATGTTATATTAAAACCATTCCCCAAAAGCTTGATAGAACATTTCCGTCTCTGTCTCCAGGGAGAAAATGGCTTCTAGGCAACACAGCTTTGATACTTTCATACAAGTTGAGACATCAACCGAGTTGAAATTGGCCTGTGAAATAGGACTCGCTGCGTGGAATGGTTTATTTGAGGAAAAGAGTTTCAGGGCGTATAAAGGCGACCTTATATCAATGGCTGGGGGATCAATTGATCCAGCGCTGAGCTTTCTTGCACAACAAGAAACAACGTGGCTTTTATTGCTTTTTGGGGCATTGTTTGTGCCCTCTTTGCAACTATTAAATGATACCTGTGAAAGAGAAGGGCTGTTATCAGGTTAGGAGGTAGCCCTTATTGGATTGATTTTGAGGATAAGTTGCACAGTTGCTCTCTCTTTAATTAAAAGGGGGAGAACATTTATTAAATTTGCTGGCATAAACCCTTCGGAAGAACAGCTGCAGAACGGGCTTACTTCAAGCTGGGAGGAGAATGACAAACTCATATAATATCGTTTGGAAAAGGGTTAATAAAAAGCCCAGAGACCTGTATGTCAGGTGTCAGACACAGAAAAGAAAAAGTTGCGATGAGTTACCGGTAGTTCTCCCCTGATAGACATTTTATTTTATTATTATTTATTCAAATTTCTAAACCCCCCCCTCTCCCCAAAGGGACTCGGGGCGGTGTACAGGAAACTTAAGAACATATAAAACATTACAATAAATACATAATTTAAAACCGAATTAAACGAATGACCCTGTACTAAAAATTTATAGAAACATTAAAACTGAATCCCAATTAAAACCTAATTAAAACAATTTAAGCTACAGACTGGGATGAGGAACAGAGATTAGGCCAGGCTGGCCTGATGGAACAGATATGTCTTTACTTTTTGGCGGAAGGAGCGGAGGTCCGTGATGGTTCTAAGGTCGGGGGGTAGGTCGTTCCAGAGGGTCGGGCCCATCACAGAGAAGGCCCTTCCCCTGGGCGTCGCCCGCTGGCATTGCCTAGTGGACGGCATCTGGAGAAGTCCCTCTCTGTGGGAGCGAATCGGCCGAAGAGATGTATGGGATGTATTGTTTTGTAATGGTTGGAAGTTACAACAGCACTGAAAGAAGTGGTTTAGGATCGGTCCTTGTGACCATCACAGCATTCCCTACAATCACAGGATCAAAATTTGGGCGCTTGTGTTGTGGCTTGCCAGCAGAGTCAGACAGTAAGGAAGTTGGGGAGGAACAAGGACCAGGTCTGGAGTCTGGGGAAGGCTCGGATGAGGGCTGTGTCGGAGGCAGAGATGGGGCTGAGGCCATCTGGCAGTGATCAGGTGCCTACGGAGCTAGACAGCAGTGCGGCAGAGGAACAGCTGGAGCCTGTTCCCAGGGTGCGCATGCACAGAGCTCCCCGAAGAAAAGAACAACTCAGAAATCAGGACTGACTTGGGAGAAAAGCCACAGGTGGAAGGTGATTGGCCCCTCCCATAGGAAGCGAAAGGGGAGTGGGGAGTGGGATTCGCCCAGAATCTTAGCTAGAGGTTCCCCCGAACCCTTGCAAATCTCCTGCAGCCCACCCCTGCCTTTAAGGCCTCGAACTCTCGGATGCTGCGTCAGGGCAAAAATAAAATAAAATCAATGTGCAAATGAGCCTTTGGATTGCAAGGAAATTGCACAGGACTGAAGGAAGAGCAGTGGAAAGAAAACTGGCTGGAATGAGAAGAAGCAGATGGGTTATTATTATTATTATTCTTTTTTTTTCCTACAGACTTCGCTGGCTGAGGCTGTGAAAGAAAACAAGAGCTGAAAATGGTTTCACACATGCCTGCTCAGAAGTGCTGAGTGGGCCTTTTGGAGAACATCACCTCAAAGAAGTGCAAATGCTCCTCATCTATGCTGTATTACTGCCTTTCGTTTAACAAAAAAAAAAAAAACCCAGCCCAACAACTTTCCCGAAGAACATTAAAAGTACATTTGGGCTTCGAAGTCCTTCCTGAGCAGCATTGCCCTCGCGTAGCCTTTCCTTTTCTTTCAGAACTCTGCTAACAGTTTGACAACGATTTGGCAAGTGAGACGGAAGCTCTTGAGAGCAGATATCGGGTCAACTGAACGAATCACGGTTTGCAAAAAGAGGAGCCTGTTTTCCATATCTTTTCTCCATGGATTCCTCATAACCAGTGGTGGGTTTCACATTTTTTTAGAACCTACTCTGTAGGTGTGGCCTATTTTGTGGGTGTGGCTTGGCAGTCATGTGACAGGGTGGGAGGGGCCACCTCTTAAAATGTGGTGAAACTCATTTAACAACGCTCTTGCTTAGCAACCAAAATTTTGGACTCAATTGTGATGATAAATTTCTTTCTTTCTTTCTTTCTTTCTTTCTTTCTTTCTTTCTTTCTTTCTTTCTTTCTTTCTTTCTTTCTTTCTTTCTTTCTTTCTTTCCTTCCTTCCTTCCTTCCTTCCTTCCTTCCTTCCTTCCTTTCCTTTCCTTTCCTTCCCGTTGGGTCACTGGCAGCGGCAGGCCAGATTTACTTCCAGATACGCCGGTGGAACCCCCTCTCACCGGTTCTCTAAATTTCACCAACCGGCTCCCGGGAGTAGGTGCGAGCCTGCAGAAACCCACCCCTGCTCATAACACACACCGTATCAGCATCATCTTCATTTAACCATCCCATAATCCCTTGCGTGGTGGAGTCTGGGCAACTGTTACAAAGTGGATGATTGTGAGTAGATAAATAGGCACCACTTTGGTGGGCACATTAAAGGGGACTTGAAAGTAGATCCCCTGGGCAACAGTGATGTCACTGTGCAATCCATTCCATCTGGAAGGCTCGTGTTTGGGACCCAGTTACTGTCATGGGGTGGGGTGAGCTCCTATCACACACTCCAGATCCTGCCAGTCCGGCAGTTAGAAAGTGGGTGATTGGGAGTAGATACTGTAAATAGGTACCACTTTGGTGGGCACATTAATGGGGATATGAAAGGAAGCCCTAACTATTTATTTATTTATTTTATTAAATTTATACCCCGCCCTTCTGCTAAAAAAGGACCCAGGGTGGCGCCAGGTGTCCCCCCAGACAATTGTGATGTTACTCTTTCATCCATTCAACCCAGAAGTGCTTTGGCACTCCTGATATGAAAGTACTACCACTACTACTAGTAGTAGTACTAGTAGTAGTAGTATAGCTAACCTAACCTAACCTAAACTAAACTAAACTAAACTAAACTATAGCATTGCACAGCACAACATAGCATAGTAAGGTATAGTATAGTAAAGTATAGTATAGCCTTTATTGTCATTGTACATCATGTATACAATGAAATTGGTTGAATTAATAGTAGTAGTAGTAGTAGTAGTAGTAGTAGTAGTAGTAGTAGTAGTATAGCACAGCACAGCATAGCATAGCATAGTATAGCCTTTATTGTCATTGTATATCATGTATACAATGAAATTGGTTGAAGTAGTAGTAGTAGTAGTATAGCACAGCACAGCACAGCACAGCACAGCATAGTATAGCCTTTATTGTCATTGTATATCATGTATACAATGAAATTGGTTGAAGTAGTAGTAGTAGTAGTAGTAGTAGTAGTAGTAGTAGTAGTAGTAGTATTAGTATGGTATGGTTTGGCTGCAATCTGCTCACAGTCCGAAATCTCACACTGGACTGAAGAAATAATGAGGAAAATGTTGCACATTAGTCAGTGAGTAAATATCCCTCTGGCAGTTAGATATGGCCCGAAAGTGAGAGGTAATCATGAGAGCTTGCACCTCTTGTAGCAAACAGGGATTTCACTAATCCGTATGCTGCTTGCTTAATCAAATTTGACAGGTTAAGCAAAAGGTCAATTGCTGATCACAATTTCCAGATCACGAGAGCTGCCGCCCTTCCTGCCATGCTAATGCCACACACGCATAAAACCCGCTTTGCTATTAACATGCCAGGGAGATGCAACCTGTTCCTGTTTGTAATATTTTCTAGCTAGGAACAAGAGGTGGGATTCAGCAGGTTCTGACCAGTTCTAGAGAACTGGTAGCAGAAATTTTGAGTAGTTTGGAGAACTGGTAAATACCACCTCTGGCTGGCCCCGCCCCCATCTATTCTCTGCCTCCCGAGTCCCAGCTGATCAGAAGGGAATGGGGATTTTGCAGTAAACTTCCCCTGCCACACCCACTAAGCCAAGCCACGCCCAGAGAACTGGTAGTAAAAACATTTTAATCCCACCACCTCTAGGAACTCCTGCGCACAGAACAGTCAGGCCACCCATGCTACATCGGCCCATCCCAGGAGGGAAACAAGGAACCATGTTAGCTACGTTATGGCTAAAATGTGAGGTGCTAGAGCTTATTAATACAAGAGATGACCTAGGACACTTGATGTGCACTGATGGCCGGGTGATTCATTCCCGACCCTGTTTGTGCTTGTGAGCTTTCAAGTGTGCATCTCCGAAAGCAAGCAGATGGCATGGATTGCTTCGCAGTGAAACCCATGGCAAGATTATATTGCTCTGCTGTTCAGGGCAGCGCAATGCTTCAGAAACAAAGAGCAGAAATGGTTCTGGAGGGAGTTGACTGCAACTGTATAAGCCAGATGAATCTTTCTCCAGAATTGCACTGGAGAGGGGAGGTAGCCCTAGGAGTCCAAGATGCAACTGCTTTAAGTTTATTGGTTTGTTACATGCTTAACAGATTTAATAGATTAACAGAGTTGGAAGGGACCTTGTAGTTCATCTAGTTCAACCCCCCACCCTCAAGTAGCAGACCCTACACCATATCTGACAAATGGCAGTCCAGTCTCTTCTTGAAAGCCTCCAGTGATGAAGCTCCCACAACTTCCAAAGGCAGCTTCTGTTGCATTGGTTGATTGTTCTCACTGTCAGAAAATTTCTCCTTATTTCTAGGTTGAATCTCTCCTTGGTCAGTTTCCATCTGTTATTCCTCGTCTGGCCTTCAGATGCTTTGGAAAATAGCTTGACCCCCTCCTCTCTGGGGCAGCCCCTCAAATATTGGAAGACTGTCATGTCTCCCCTGGTCAGTCTCTTCACTAGCTAGCCATGCTCAGTTCCTGCAACCATTTATCATATGTTTGAGTCTCCAGTCCCTTCATCCTCCTGGTTGCTCTTCTCTGCACTTTTTCTAGAGTCTCAACATCTTTTTTATAGTGTGGTGAACAAAACTGGATGCAGTACTCTAGGTGTAGTTAAAAAAGCACATCACAATTACACTCTCGGTGAGCAAATAGGAAACTATTTACTCTATGTACAAATTCAAAGGTAGACTATTTACATACAAAGGTCACGTGTTCAGTGAGCTGGCCCCATTTTATGACTTTTCTTATCACAGTTGTTAAGTGCATCATTGCATTTGTTAAGTTAGTAAGATGTATAACACTATTTCTCAAGTCACTTCTAACCTTGATGCCCTTGTCAAGGTCAACTCCATTTGCTGATCCTCTTAATTGGAGTTCCTCCTGGAAGGCACCAGAGAGGAGAAAGTTACTAAAACGATGGTGGCATCTGCATGATTTCTTAACACCTTATCTCATCTTATTCTGATTTCTCTCCCCACCCCACTTCAAAGCCATCTTTCATCTTGAATTCTCTTCCCCCAGCCCTAAGAAACGGTCACAAACCATCATCTGGAAAGCTTCATTGTGGGCTATTTTTATGCCTTGGAAATCGCTCCCAGGTTGCAGTTCCATTTTCCCTGCAAGAAGCAAAATTGGTTCACTTCCTTCCAGCTTCCGACCGTGTCTGTTTTTTTCCCAAGGACCTAACCTTGTGTGGCAGCTACTCTGCCTCTGGCAGGCCAGACACTGAGTCTCTGCGGAGGCATAAATTCTTTGGATGGAGACGCTGACCTTTTGAACCAAAATGGACAGTTGCTCAACGTAAAATATGTTTCCTCTGCACGAGTCTGCTTGGCCTTCTTTGAAAATCAGATCTGGAATTTCCCAAGAGCCCTGAAATGATTTCATTGAATGCAGTTTAAATCAAATTATGTATAATTCTGTTTTCTCCATCTGGGCTTTCTCGGCCGTTTCTTTTTACCCTCACCAGTTCTTGCCATTCCTAATATGAAGGATTTCATTTTCTTCCATCTAGATGGTTGGCTTATTATTATTATTATTTTTTAAAAAAAGTCTTCTCCAATCAGAGTGTTATTACTCTCCGTTGCGTTTGTTCTGGGAACGAGCTGTTTCTCCATCAGATGTAAGTGTCAGAAAAGATCTGGAGGTTTGAACCCTCCAGCTGACATTTGAGGTTTGCCTCTGTGACACAGCCTTACACTCCACTCCACACAAAATGGGTTTTAGGAAACCCACAGCCGCAATCTCTCCCTCGATGTGCGCACAAAGCCCAGGGCTAACCTAGACAGATACAATTTCATTTCGGTCATTAACCAATAAAAACACAACCGATAAAAGGAACAAGACAGAACTATCCCCCAAACAACAAGAACTCTTAGCATTTGGGGAAGGGAAGCTTACCCATAATGTTTCAAAGCAATAATGGGGACCACAAGGTACACCCATATAACACGTCTCTTGCGCGAGCTGCACTGGCTGCCTGTCGTCTTTCGGGTGCGCTTCAAGGTGCTAGTTGTCATCTTTAAAGTGCTCCATGGCACGGGACCTAGCTATCTGCGGGATCGGATCCTGCCCCATACATCCTCATGGCCGATTCGCTCCCACAGAGAGGGACTTCTCCAGGTGCCGTCCACTAGACTTTGTCAGCGGGCGACGCTCAGGGGAAGGGCCTTCTCTGTGGCGGGCCCAGCCCTCTGGAACGACCTTCCCCCCGACATTAGAACAACCACGGACCTCCACTCCTTCCGTCAGAAATTAAAAACATACTTTTTCTGCTTGGCCGGCCTAGGTTAGTCTCTACCTTTTAGGGTTTAGGGAACATTAGTTTTAATATGGGGATTTTAGTGCAGGGACAATTAAATTTAATTTGTTTTTACTTATTGTATCTATTTTTGTATATTTTTATGTAGTTTTAATTTTTCCCTGTACACCGCTCCGAGTCCCCTTGGGGAGAGGACGCGGTATATAAAAATAAAATAAATTATTATTATTATTATTATTATTATTATTATTATTATTATTATTATTATTATTATTATTATTATTATTATTATTATTATTATTATTATTATTATTATTATTATAAACGACTTTAGAGAAATACATCTGTTTTCATGATTTAACAGATAACGTTAAAGGCTATCGAAATGTCTTGAAAAGTTGTAAAGAGGGGTGATCAACTTGGGAGTCAGTGTCGTCCCCCCCCCCCCGAAAATCCATCCGAATGAAGAAGAAAATAAGCAAGGGCAACAATGGAAGGAGGGAGAAAGAGGAGGGAAAAGAAGAGAGGGAAAAAGGAGAGGAAGTAAGGGAGGGGTAGCAAGAGTAGGAGAGAGGGTAAGAAGGAGAAGAAGAGAGGCGGAGTGGGGGAGCGGGAGGGGAAGAAGGAAAGGGGGAGGAGAGGAGGAAAGAAGAAGGTAGAGAAGAGAGGTAGGACAGAGCCCCCTGGAGCTGGACACCAAAGGCTTTTTGGATTTCTCTGCTAGATTGTTTGGGGGATGGGGTGGCCAAGAAGTCAAGTCAGTAATTTCTTAGCCTTTCTCCCTGAGAAATTAAAGAAAAACACCCACAACCAATTCTTAAGGGCAGAATTACACTCTACTGGGTCCCTCACCTCTTTGTTGTTGCTAGTTGTGAAGTCGTGGTCTCCACAATGTAGAAAAGGTGTGGAGACTCTAGAAAGAGTGCAGAGAAGAGCAACAAAGAGGATGAGGGGACTGGAGGCTAAACCATATGAAGAACGGTTGCAGGAACTGGGCATGGCTAGTTTAATGAAAAGAAGGACTAGGGGAGACATGATAGCAGTCTTCCGATATCTCAGGGGTTGCCCCAAAGAAGAGGGAGTCAAACTATTCTCCAAGGCACCTGAGGGCAGAACAAGAAGCAATGGGTGGAAACTAATCAAGGAGAGAAGGAACTTAGAACTAAGGAGAAATTTCCTGGCAGTTAGTTAGGACAATTAGGACAATTAATCAGTGGAACAGCTTGCCTCCAGAAGTTGTGAATTCTCCAACACTGCAAGTCTTTAAGAAGATGTTAGATAGCCATTTGTCTGAAATGGTATAGGGTTTCCTACCTAGGCAGGCAGTTGGACTAGAAGACCTCCAAGGTCCCTTCCAACTCTGCTATTGTATTATTGTAAGTTGTGTCCGACCCATCACGACCCCATGGACAATGCTCTTCCAGGCCTCCCTGTCCTCTACCATCCTCTGGAGTCCATTTAAGCTCACGCCGACTGCTTCAGAGACTCCATCCAGCCACCTCCTTCTCTGCTGTCCCCTTCTTCTTCTCTTGCCCTCCATCATTCCCAGCATGAGGCTCTTCTCCAGGGAGTTCTTCCTTCTCATTAGGTGGCCAAAGTCTTTGAGTTTCCTCTTCAGGATCTAGCCTTCTAAAGAGCAGTCAGGGTTGATCTCCTCTAGGACTGACCGGTTGGATGGTCTTGCAGTCCAAGGGACTCAATGCAGGAGTCTTCTCCAGCATCCGAGTTCCAAGGCCTCCATTCTTTGGCGCTCAACTGTTTGTAGTCCTCTTCTGAATGCTGATATGGAGTTCCCTTTTTATTGAAAGGATAGTAATTGTTTTATGGTTTCCAATGTCAACCTCTGCAAACCACTGTCCTTTGGTGATGCAGAAGTAGTCACTATGTTTCCTGTCTTCCCAAATGACTTGCTCTTGCTTCCTGCTGTTAGTGTCAGATGTAGGCTCCAAATTGATTTGATTGTGTTTGGACCACAACATGCTTTGTTTTGCTTCCTCTTGCTACTTCTAAATCTATGCATGACATTTAAAAAGTGAAGCTAATGAGCAGTGATTACATTCTTTCCATGATGATAGAGTGTAGCAATGCCAAAGTCCAAATTACCACCTAAGAAGAACAATAATTTGCATCAAAACACATAGTTAGTGTTGCTTAAACAACACGTTGAGGAGACTCACTGCCCTGATCTAATTCATCCTGGGAATATTCTGGTGAGCCATGAAAAATGTAATCAGAAGTGGAATTAAAAAGTCAATTTAAATGTTTCTTGGAGGGGGGAGAAGTATGCAAGAGTGCTTTTTCCACTGGAGACTACTACTTTAACTTGATTTATTGATAAAACAGAGATTGAGTCTCTGCTCTGCAGTTGACGGTGGTCATGCTCTTGTGTCTTTATCAAATCACAACGATTGTAGACTAGTGTGTTATGGAACCATGGGTGATTTTATGGTTCAGTGTCTTGCGCATAACCAGAAAATTGGTTAATCCCAGTAAATTATATTTAAGCATGTAAAGCAGACATAACTATTAGGGGTGCGGTGGCCTAGAGGTGGAGCTCTCGCCTCACAATCAGGAGGCGGTGAGTTCGATCCTAGGTAGAGGCAGGTATTTCTCTCTCTGGGTACACTGTGAGAATATATCTGCTGAACCAAACTCTGCATTGGTGACAGGAAAGGCATCCTAAAACCCTCTGCTAGATCCATTCAGTTGCCCAGACTCCACCACCCAAGGAATTATTATGGAGTCATTAAATGAAGATGATGATGTAAATCAGACATAGCTAATGAATTTGTATGACACAAGTAGCTGCTACTTTCTCTTTATAGTTATTTGCTCTGTGCTATAAATCAAATGAATAGAAGGAAGACTACCAAGTTGCTTGTAGATGGTTTGGTGACCATCATAACCACCTTGGGTGGTTTTTCACTTCAGGATTTTTCAGCAAGCTTTGTTGGAAGCTGTATAGGAGAAGTTTAGGCAGAGCCAGGAAGAGTTAAGTGAGTCATCAGCCTAGCATCCTTACATTCTCCCAAATGGTGTAAGTTCAACCCCTCTTGAATTCCATTGACCCTTATCTATTACCCAATTTTGCATTGAATGTTAGTTGATTAAAATCTTGTGTATAGACTTGAACAATACACTTCTGAATTGGAAATGATGTTCACTGTGCTCTTAAAACTTTTCTTTTTCAACAAGCTGGGTTGAGGTAAATGCAAATTTTATTAATCTTAATTGGGTTTGTTGGTTTTTAACTTTTATTATGGGCCAAATTATTTAATATGTTTTTAAATTGTTTTAACTTTTATATATCTGTGTTTTATTTTGGCTGTACTGAGTCCTTCGGGAGTAGGTCGGTATAAAAAATAAAATAAATAAATAAATAAATTATGTGTGACCATGATATTTCATGCCTGAAGGTTGAAAGATACGCGTCTTGGCTTCATTTCTTGGGTGCTCTGTCACTTTGGGCCCTCCCATATAGATTCTCTTTGGCTGTACATTATATACAACCTAGTGAAACAATTTCTACTGAGAGATATGAATTGATACCTTCTATAGGCCTTGCTTTGGTCTGAAAGGGACGTGATGGCTCAGTGGTTAAGACACTGAGCTTGTTGATCAGGAAGATCGGCAGTTCAGTGGTTCGAATCCCCAGTGCCACGTAACGGAGTGAGCTCCAGTTACTCATCCCAGCTTCTGCCAACCTAGCAGTTCGAAAGCACGTAAAAAATAATGCAAGTAGAAAAATAGGAACCACCTTTGGTGGGAAGGTAACAGCGTTCCGTGCACCTTCAGGGTTTAGTCATGCCGGCCACATGACCACGGAGACGTCTTCAGACAGTGCTGGATCACCGCCCCCTAGAGTGGGGAAGCAGGAACGACTAGTACATATGTGCAAGGGAAACCTTTATCTTTGGTCTGAAAAATGACTACACCAATGTGTCTCTTGTGGAGTGCTGAATTCTTGTCCTCGGGATGCTAAAATTATGGTAAATGCATGTTAAGGTCATTCCTTGTTCTGGTTGATGAATTTAAATATATAACAGTTGACAAAACAGGATGGATACTTGGCTGGTTTATCTGGCTCTCTTCTAATAAGTATCAAATTTGGAATCGGAATAATATAGCATTATTACAGATACAGTTCATAGCTGGTGCTATCAACAGTTAGGAGTTGTTCACAGTAATCAAGAGATAGCACTGCTTCCCACTTTCTACTAAATAACATTCTCTTAATCACACAACACAATTACAACTAATAACCTTGGAAGCCCCAGTGTGTTTAAGAAGACTATTTCAAAGGTTATCTGGAAACGTATGAGCAGAAACTGGAGGAGACAAAGTCAACCAGATGGAGATTATTCTTTGGTAATTAACTAGATATTGTTCCTTAGGGTGTGTGTCACAGCGCAACACATTTTTGAAGAGTATAAATCGTGCTTTTGATGTTGACACTTTTGTTTGATGCTGATGAAACATAGCTTTAATACTTAACATGTTAATCAATGAATGTTATTAATAGATTTGCTTTCATCTTGAAGGAGGAAACGGAGGGGAGGAAAAAAACCATGCACCCATTATCAAGTGATATTCAATAAACAGTCGGAAGGCATTAATATTAAAAGGAAAATGATGAATACAAATATGAGATGATAAAAATGCATACGGATTTCTTGATCAAGTGAGACTGCCTTCGTGACTGTTAATTCAGAAGCTCCCAAGTCTTCCTTCTACACAATTACTAGGGGGGCAGCGGAGGTAGAATCGTGAATAAATCTCTGCATTTCCTTCTTTACAGCTGGTGTGTCTGCTCCACAGAGTAGACAAGACTTAAAGATCAACTCCACAGGAATATTAAAACTACTTTGATTGAGAATGGCTATAAATAACAGAGTCTTGCAAATCTGATTGTGCTGGACCTCCCCTTCTTATACTCCAGAGAATTAAGGAGGCATCTACTGTACCTAATTCACTAATCATGTTATTTAGCTGTTCTGGACATTTAAAAAAATGTTCTAGACATTTTTGGCCAAGTAAAGTTCTTGCATATTTCCACAAAGATTATCCTGTTTACTCTACTCAAGCAATTTAGGAATGGAAGTGTCCCTTCTACTATGATTTCTGTTCTTGCTGTTGTTTGTCTTTCTATGTTTATTGCTGTTGATGTGTTTTTTTGGTTAACTATTATGGTCTGCTTTTGCAAAGATGATGAACAGCAACAAAGAAAGAAACAATCCTCAACTCAAGTTTTGTCGTAGCAATGTTCTTCTTTTTCTTTGAGGCAAAGATAAAGCTTCCCCTCGCACATAATAATAATAATAATAATAATAATAATAATAATAATAATAATAATAATAATAATAATAACAACAACAACAACAACAACAACAATAATAATAATAATAATAATAATAATAATAATAATAATAATAATAATTTAATTTTATATCCCGCTCTCTCTCCCCAAGGGGACTCGAGGCGGGGCACAGGCAATTAAAAATACAAATAACAAAATACAGAATACAAACTACAAAATTAAAAATGAATTAAATTATTCCTGCGCTAAAACCCATAAACTAAACTAAAAATTACCCCTAAAACCCCTAACCTAAAAAGAGACTACCCAAGGCCGGCCAGGCGAAAAAAGTGTGTCTTTAATTTTAAGCGGAAGGAGCGGAGGTCCGTGGTTGTCCTAATATCGGGGGGAAGGTCGTTCCAGAGGGCTGGGCCCGCCACAGAGAAGGCCCTTCCCCTGGGCGTCGCCCGCTGACAAAGTCTAGTGGACGGCACCCGGAGAAGTCCCTCTCTATGGGAGCGAATCGGCCGTGAGGATGTATGAGGCAGGATCCGATCCCGCAGGTAACTAGGTCCCGAGCCATGGAGCGCTTTAAAGATGGTAATTAACACCTTGAAGCGCACCCGGAAGACGACAGGTAGCCCGTGCAGCTCGCGCAAGAGCGGTGTTACGTGGGCAAACCTAGAGGTGCCCATAATTGCTCGCGCGGCTGCGTTCTGGACCAACTGAAGCCTCCGGGTGCACCTGTTTCCTTCCCACCAAAGGTGGTCCCTATTTTTCTACTTGCATTTTTACTTGCTTTCTAACTAGCTAGGTTGGCAGAAGCTGAGACAAGTAACGGAAGCTCACGCCATTATGCCGTGCTAGGGATTCGAACCGCTGAGCTGCCAACCTTTCTGATAGACAAGCTCAGCATCTTAGCCACTGAGCTACCACATCCCTCTTTTTCTTTACTTCCTCTTTTATCAATTCATGTGGTCCCTGTTCTCCTGGTGGCATCACCCTTTCCTATTTGATGCGGTTGTAGTGTGTCCTTGGCGTTGCCTCTCCATCTTCCTCTGGGTGAGCCTCATGTTCTTTGATCTTCTTCTCTTTTTGTATATGCCTTGTACGGTATGCAATCGCAAGACATATCGGTAGTGCCAGGGAGTGGTGGGATTCAAATAATTTAACAACTGGTTCTCTGCCCTAATGACCAGCTGGGTAGGCGGGGCTTGGTGGTCATGTGACTGTGTGGGTGTGGCCAACTCAACATTACTCATGTCTATGGGCCTTGCTGTTACAATGTAATCAGGGTTAACTGGAGAGGCAGTTTCTGTAAGCAAGGCAATGAAGATGAGGCTAGAAACAACACCAGAATATTTCCTTCCTACCTTCCCTACAGGATTAGCCCTGTGAAGTGGGGGAAAACAAAAGGAGATTTCTTCCAACAATCGGTTCTCCGAACTACTTAGAAAGTTAACAACCGGTTCTCCTGAATAGGTGCGAACTGGCTGAATCCCACCACTGGTGCCAGGCATATATGATGACATCCCAGTTTCAGGAATTTCCAACCAATGAGATTTTTCCCCCCCTGAATACAATCGACGGGCAGGGTCCGACCTTGATTTATAAGACTTCAAATCCTAGCAGGGCTATTCTCTGTTAACATGGGAATAAGTCAGACGTGAAACTTCTTCTGTTCCTCTGCATCCATTTCTCATCCTGCAGTATTGAATAGATATGGGAGCCAAGGGCACTTTTCAAAAATATTGCCGTATTTCCATGCTCCTCTTGCAGGGAGTTGACACAGGATGGATGCTTTTGTCACAGCCTCTATTTTTTTTTTAAAAAGGCTAGGATAGGTTGAAACCTTTTCATTTTCCAAGGACGGGTTGAAACTTTCCATTAGACACTGTTAGAAGCTACTATAATGTGGAACATCAACTACATAGCAACCTGAAGGACTTGCTTTAAATCAGTTGATGGATCAGCCTTGACTTTATGTCATATTGTCTTCATTGAATGAATGCCTGAGCTATCTAGGGACGAGGAAGAGAAAGGGTGGGTTTCTAACGTAGCCTCTAAATCACAGCACAGGGTTTATTTCAATAACTGCAGAACTTTTATATCTGGCTATTACATCCGAGGAAGACAGTTCTTGGGATGGATCCCAAAACAATTTGTCTCCGTTCAAAGCATCTCTTATCAAGCTGGCACCCCAATCGATCTAGGATTTTTCTGCAGTTCCCACCATTCCTAGCCAACATGTGATCAGCAATAGGTGTTCCCCGCTCTAAGCTTCATGATAATATAGATGAATAAATGAAATGCACAGGTACAGTATAGGTGGTACCTTGCTCAATAGCAGTAACTGTGAAAGGGATCTTGGAGTCCTAGTAGACAACCATTTAAATATGAGCCAGCCGTGGGCAGCAGCTGCCAAAAAAGCCAACACAGTTCTAGGCTGCATAAACAGAGGGGTAGAATCTAGATCACGTGAAGTGTTAATGCCACTGTATGGTGCCTTGGTAAGGCCACACTTGGAATACTGCATTCAGTTTTGGTCACCACAATGTAGAAAAGATGTGGAGACTCTAGAAAGAGTGCAGAGAAGAGCAACAAAGAGGATTAGGGGACTGGAGGCTAAAACATATAAATAATGGTTGCAGGAATTGGGTATGTCTGGTTTAATAAAAAGAAGGACTAGGGGAGACATGATACCAGTGGTCCAATATCTCAGGGGTTGCCACAAAGAAGAAGGAGTCAAACTATTCTCCAAAGCACCTGAGGGCAGAACAAGAAGTAATGGGTGGAAACTAATCAAGGAGAGGAGCAACTTAGAACTGAGGAGAAATTTCCTGACAGTTAGAACAATTAATCAGTGGAACAGCTTGTCTCCAGAAGTTGTGAATGCCCCAACACTGCAAGTCTTCAAGAAGATGTTGGATAGCCATTTGTTTGAAATGGTATAAGGTTTCCTGCCTAGGCAGGGAGTTGGACTAGATGACTTCCAAGGTCCCTTCCAACTCTGCTATTTTATTATTGTATAGAATGCAAAGTAGAGCAGATGGTTACAGAAGCCAATGGGCAGCAAGTTACCAAGAGGCCTTGGGAAGATGTCTGTCAAATAAAGAGAAAAACCACCATGATAACAAACAAACAAAACAAGTTGAAGATAAAGTAAGCTGCCTTTGTAATCATCTGGGGAGATGTTGTGTCCTGCCAGTAGCCAGCAGAGCTGCCAGCTGAGTCAGACAGTGAGGAAGTTGGGGAGGAACATGGGCCAGTCCTGGAGCTGGGGGAAGGCTCAGACGAAGGCTCTGCATCAGTGCAGAGGTTGGGCCAAGGCCGTCTGGCAGTTCTCAGCTGCCTTTGGAGCCAGACAGCAGGGAGGCAGAGGAACAGCTGGAGCCTATTCCCAGTGTGTGCAGGCCCAGAGCTGCCAGAAGAAAAAAACAGCTCAGAAATCAAATTGACTTGGGAGTAATGTCACAGATGGATGGTGAATTGCCCCTCCCGTAGGAAATAAAAGAGGCGCGAAAGGGGAGTTGGCTCTTGCAAAAAACGATTCGTTCGTTCATTTCAGGAGCGTGAAGATCTGTCCGTGAATCTCAGAGACTCTGTGCCCAGTCTTTCCTTGCACAGCATCACATTTGGAAAATATTGACATGGCAGCTTTCCAACCTAGATAAGGTCTGTGGTCATAAATACTCCTTTGAAAGACTGTTTACCAGGCCTTGCTGAATGTGAATGAGAGGAATTCACATTTGTTTAATAAAAGCAGGAATCTAATAAAAGAAGTTTTGTCTGGACCAGGAATCTACGTTGTGCTTTTTGGGGAAGTCTAGATGTTAGTTCGTTATTTCTTTGTTATTAAATTTATTCACCTTGCATCTTGCTATCAGGAGACTCCTAGTTAAAGGTAGTCCCTGTCAAATAGAAAGTCTAACATTTCTTTCAAGACTTTTGATGCCTGCTGACATATTTTCACAACACCCCCAAAAGCAAAACAAATACATTACATTTATCAGTTGTGTGTGGGTGGGGGAAACACCCTACATCATGTCAAAGTTACCTGGGGAAACGACTCGAAGGAGAATAATTCTGTTAAATTCCATGCCTTCTCGGTGGCATACATAACATTTAGGTCTTGGATTGATGTATTTCCCAACCAAACGGATCAAGCAGACATTCGTATTATGTTTACAGCTGAGTTACATGACTGCTGCTCGCAAGGGAATAGCGCACTGATGAAATGGGGAATGCACATTTCTTACAGCCATCTGGGACAGCTGATTTCATCAGCAAAGTAGAAGAATCGGAGACCGGAATGGCCTCCGAACTAATTCCATTGATTTAAGCTAATGCTACTTGAGTGCAGCTTGTTCAAATGAATGTTGCAAAGCTAACCATCTAATTGGTAGCAAGCTGAATTTTGTGTGTGTGTGGGTGTGTGGGTGTGTTTATGTATATGTGTATATTTATATGTGTATGTATGTATATATATGGACGCAGTGGCTCAGTGGCTAAGATGCTGAGCTTGTCAATCAGAAAAGTCAGCAGTTCGGTGGTTCGAATCCCCAGCGCCGCGTAACGGAGTGAGCTCTCGTGACTTGTCCCAGCTTCTGCCAACCTGGCAGTTCGAAAGCACGTAAAAAAATGCAAGTAGAAAAATAGGAACCACCTTTGGTGGGAAGGAAACAGCATTCTATGCGTCTTCAGCATTTAGTCATGCTGGCCACATGACCACGGAGACATCTTCAAACAGTGCTGGCTCTTCGGCTTTGAAACGGAGATGAGCACCACCTCCTAGAGTCGGGAATAATTATCTATCTATCTATCTATCTATCTATCTATCTATCTATCTATCTATCTATCTATCTATCTATCTACCTACCTACCTACCTACCTACCTACCCACACACACACACACAAACACACACACAATCCAGTGCCATCAGAATGAGATTCTTCAGAAGAATAGTTTAATTATCTCAGGTAAGGCTTGTCGAGTCGCTAACAGATTTCTCAGAAGTCCTAGTTCCCAATTAAAACTCCTCCAGGCTGAGCAGAGTAAAGAGCAATCAGGGCAGAGAGGATAGAAGTGCCTTTAGCACTCCGTTCATTTTGCTTGGCTAGATGCATGCTGTGCTCCTCTTGTTAGGGGACCACAGAACAAATCCAGTGTAAATATAGGAACCGGCAAGCGATTTATTTTCAATATACACAAGCCCTAACTTGCCGTACCTGTATGTCTACCGAGAGAGAGAGGGTGGGTGGGTGGGGGAGGATGAACCAATATGTTCCCCAGTGAGCAGTAAATCATTGGATTGTAATGGAAGAAGTAGACCATGGATTGCTTTCACTCAAGCTCTTGTCCTGGGGTAGTGCAAAATTCTTGATGGTACGGATGTGAAAAAATGTGTTTATTAGATCTCAATGGGGCTCCAGGACACCGATTTTAATGCATATCCAAAACAACACTTTGGATTCCAATCTGCATTGGAGGAATGGCTGGAAAGAATGACCTCAGGAGATAGGAGGGAGAGCTTCAGAGGGCACAGCCAGCATCTTAAAGATGTTTCAGTCCACAGAAGGAAGAGAAAGCATGGAAAATGTTTGAGAAGGGACCCTCCCTAGTTTTTCAGAGGGTAAAGGAGGGGGGGATACTTCCACTTCCTTTTTCCCATGTTTTATTTGTTTTATTTGTATAACATTCAATTTTCATCAAACAATGTCTGGTCTGGGTATAATTATGTTTAGATAGTCAACTTACACATCTTTGTTGTGATATTCACCACCATCATATTGATAATATAGTAACATAATAATATAATAACATTAATACTCAACATCCTCAACTTTCCACTTGACCAGTTCCTCTTTTTATATCTCCTCCTTTCTAACTTTCTGTTACCTAAAAGGTAAAACTAAAGGTACCCCTCAAACATCTGTGCTAGTCATTCCCAACTCTAGGGGGCGGTGCTCATCTCCATTTCAAAGCCGAAGAGCCAGCACGGTCCGAAGACGTCTCCGTGGTCATGTGGCCGGCATGACTAAATGCTGAAGGCACAGAGAACGCTGTTCCCCTCCCACCAAAGGGGGTTCCTATTTTTCTGCTTGCATTTTTACATGCTTTCGAACTGCTGGGTTGGCAGAAGTTATTGATAAACTATATCCCATATCCCCCCCAAAAAATGGTTTCTTCTTTATGATACTTCCACTCCTGAAAATTAGAACTGACATGGCACATCATTCTTTGAGGATTATTCTGGATTCATATCTGGATGATGTCATACCACCCACTTCAAGAGCACAAGGGTATTTGAGAAGCTCTTCTTCTTACACATAAAAACGATCCAAATTGATTTTGAGATGATGTGATTTTCATTCCTCTTGCAAGAGAGAGAGAGAGAGAAAAATCAAGGAATCTGCTGGGATTTGGAGATGAGAGAGACTCTTTGCCTCTGATTGCTCTTTTGGAAGTCAAATGAATACAATGGAGGGGTGTTTCCCCCCCCCCACAGAACAAAAGCAACATGTTTCAGATCAATCCAATTTCGGATACGATGAGTAGGCAACGTAAAAGCTTTTCTCTAGCAAATGAATTTTTCATCCGCTGTAAACACCGAAAGATCAAAATATGGGCCATGGGTTGGGATGCCATGCGGAAGGGACAGCGGAGATGTGTTAAGGATGCATTAATTTGCAGTGGTTTAGGTGAAATATGGGATGCAGTGGCTCAGTGGCTAAGATGCTGAGCTTGTCGATCAGAAAGGTCAGCAGTGCGGCGGTTCGAATCCCTAGCGCTGCGTAACGGCCTGAGCTCCCAGTACTTGTCCCAGCCTAGCAGTTCGAAAGCAGGTAAAAATGCAAGTAGAAAAATAGGACCCACCTTTGGTGGGAAGGTAACAGTGCTCCGTGCGCCTTTGGTCTTGACTCATACCAGCCACATGACCATGGAGATGTCTTCGGACAGCGCTGGCTCTTCGGCATTGAAATGGAGATGAGCAGCGCTCCCTAGAATCAGGAACGATTAGCATATATGTTTAATGGGAACCTTTACCTTTACTTTCAGGAGAAATATATTAGGGGTTGGCAGTACCTAACTGTCTTTACCTACTCTTAAACTAAGACAGGGTGTCAAACTCAATTTCATTGAGGGCTGCATTGTGTTTGACCTTGGGAGGGCTGGGGGTCATGGTCATGGTGGGTGTGTAAGAGGAAAGGGAAGGGAGGGAGGGATAGAAGGAAGGAAGGGGAGGGGAGGGAGGGAGGGAGGAAAGGGAGGGATGGAAGGAAGGAAGGAAAGGAAAGGGAAGGGAAGGGAAGAAGGGAGGGAGGGGAGGAAGGAAGGAAGGAAGGAAAGGAAAGGAAAGGAAAGGAAAGGGAAGGGAAGGGAAGGGAAGAAGGAAGGAAGGAAGGAAGGAAGGAAGGAAGGAAGGAAGGAAGGAAGGAAGGAAGGAAGGAAGGAAGGGGAGGGGAGGGGAGGAGGTAGGGAGGGAGGGAAGGAAGGGGAGGAGAGGGGAGGGAAGGAAGGAAGGAAGGAAGGAAGGAAGGGGAAGGGAAGGGAAGAAGGGATGGAGGGAGGGAGGGAGGGAGGGAAGGAAGGAAGGAAGAAAGGAAGGAAGGAAAGGGAAGGGAAGGGAAGAAGGAAGGAAGGAAGGAAGGAAGGAAGGAAGGAAGGAAGGAAGGAAGGAAGGAAGGAAATTACTAATGGCATTGGAAATGCTTGCATTAATTGAAACAGTTCTTTTTTTTCCTGCCTATTGTTCCTATTTTAGACAATCACTTTCAGCGTAGCAGGCATCAGGCAAAGTGTGATCCTGCTGTAATTAAGCATAGCCGCTTGTTCTTCGTACCTAATCAGTTTCCTCCACTTTTCTGCCTTGGTTGCTGTTGCTGAGAACTCAACTTGACCTAAAAAAACATTTCCCTCTCCTGGGTCAAGGCATGTAACCCCACAAATGGACGTTCGGGGAGTTGATACTGTACCACTCGGAGGCTTATTATCCGTGGTTTCTTTGTATTGCGGCATCACATGCTATCTGAGGCTGAAGTGACAAAACGCTGACCTTCTTCTTTGGGGACGATGGGAGGGATCGTATGCCTCTTTTTCTGCTGAGGAAGCTTCCCCCCCAGCCAAAGTAGAGTGCTGAGGAAAAGGCAGAGATCTCACATTCATATTAATAGGGCATGTTTGTGTTTATTCTACACGCTTCTTCCTTTTTTCTTTTTCCTTTTCCTTTTTGAGCATTCTAACCAGCACTGGGTCTTTCTTAACATACAATACAACATACAATATACAATAGCAGAGTTGGAAGGGACCTTGGAGGTCATGTAGTCCAACCCCCTGCCTAGGAAGAAACATTTGTTTACCATACTTAAATGGCGGTTTACAAAATAGCTTGCCATAATAAATGTCAAAATTGCTTCAAAATTCCATGCCAATCTCACAAGCTACCAAGACATTAAGCAAACTGGTTTTCCATTGCTTTTGTTGCCCAAAAGAGATTAAGAGCAAGAATTTGAGGGTGGTACTGGTGAATTATATCGGTTCCTTCATGAACAATTGGTTTATTGACTGGAGTAACTGGTGGAATATTTGAGAGAAGATGAAAAACCAAGCCATAGGATTTTAGGTGTAACCCAGAAGAAATAGTGTGAGACAATGTGCGAGATGAAATACCAAACCGTAAGATTTTTATGTACAACCCAGAGAAAATGTTTAACTCTTGCGTGAAGGGAATGCAGAGATAGATAGGAGAGTCCCAAATACAGGTTTGATTTTCCTGTGCAAAAGTTTGTAGGATACAAGGTTTTTCCTGAAATAGACAGAAGTGTCCGTGTTCGTTCTTCGTCTTGTCTTTCGCTGTGTTTTCCTATTTAGTTCTGCTGATTTCTTCTCTTTTTGATTAGCAAAAAGAAAGCGGTTGGGGATGGAGTGGCTCAGTGACTAAGACACTGAGCTTGTCGATCAGAAGGTTGGTAGTTCGGCGGTTCGAATCCCTAATGCCGTGTAATAGAGTGAGCTCAGTTACTTGTTCCGGCTTCTGCCAAAATAGCAGTTTGAAAGCATGTAAAAAATGCAAGTGGAAAAATAGGGGCCACCTTTGGTGGGAAGATAACAACATTCCCTGCACCTTTGGCATTGAGTCATGGTAGCCACATGACCACGGAGACATCTTCGGACAGCGCTGGCTCTTCGGCTTTGAAATGAAGATGAGCACCGCCCCCTAGAGTCAGGAATTACTAGTATGCATGCGTGGTGGAACATATACCTTTACCTATGCAGCTGGGCCCTGCACGTCAAAAACAGGCCACGTGGAGACTCCTGAGAAGGGTAAGGTGGGCAAGGCCAGCCAGGAGTGAAATTTGGAGGTTTTCTGAACTGGCCATACTGTTAGCTATGGTTTCTCCTGAACCTGGGTGAAGCTGTAGCAGCCCATCCCTGAGGATAGGATAGGATAGGATAGGATAGGATAGGATAGGATAGGATAGGATAGGATAGGATAGGACAGGACAGGACAGGACAGGACAACTTTTATTGTCATTTTTTGTGAGCACGCTAGTCCACACTAAAAAGGAAATTGTGTTGCCTGCTATCAAGAGAAAGTATATATCTACCCACATACATAACACACATATACACATGCTATGCACTCGTGACATCCCGATTGTACTATTGTAACTCTCTCTACATGGGGCTCCCCTTGAGGTGCACCCGGAGGCTTCAGTTAGTTCAGAATGCAGCCGCGCGAGCAATTATGGGAACCACTAGGTCTACCCACGTAACACCGCTCTTGCGCGAGCTGCACTGGCTACCTGTCGTCTTCCGGGTGCGCTTCAAGGTGTTAGTTATCATCTTTAAAGCGCTCCATGGCTCGGGACCTAGCTATCTGCGGGATCGGATCCTGCCTCATACATCCTCACGGCCGATTCGCTCCCACAGAGAGGGGCTTCTCCGGGTGCCGTCCACTAGACTTTGTCAGCGGGCGACGCCCAGGGGAAGGGCGCTCTCTGTGGCGGGCCCAGCCCTCTGGAAAGACCTTCCCCCCGACATTAGAACAACTACGGACCTCTGCTCCTTCCGCCTGAAACTAAAGACACATCTTTTCCGCCTGGCCGGCCTTGGATAGTCTCTCTGCTATAGGGTTTTATTTATTATTGGGTATTTTAGTTATAATTGGGATTTTAGCACAGGCATTGATTTAATTCGTTTTTATGTAATGCTGTATATTTATTGTTTTATTTTCCCTGTGCACCGCCCTGAGTCCCTGTGGGGAGAGGGAGCGGTTTTACAAATTAAATTAAATAAATAAAATAAATAAATATATACATACATAAATATAGGCAGCCTGACTATTGCTAGGATATCTCAGAGGTGAAGTCCCCACATTGAAAAGATGCAACATTATCCCAAAAGATTATGATTGTACATTCTGTTATATATTCTTCCCATCCCTGCTAATGTAAATATATATGCAGAATTTTCTACCAGCATACAGTATATTTGCCGAGGAAACTTTCCAAGTGGATGGCATTCCGATTTTTTTCCCTAGCCTTCGATACCTTGATCATAATTCTCAAATCATCCAGAATGCACGCCTTTTCCTCATTGGCAATATAAATACCGAAAGGCATTTTTTGACAGTTTGAATTTTAAAATGCATCCGACTGCAAGCAACCTAGGACAGGATTTAAACAGATGTCAAAATAAATTTCTACTGAAAGAGATTCTGCTTTAGAAGCAGGGGTTCATAATAGCTCGATTTTAAATTGCATTTCCTTCAAGAGGGAAGGTTCTCACTGCTAATAGAAACCCAGGAAGTGTGTGTGTGTGTGTGTGTGTGTGTGTATACAAATACACAATATTTTGAAAAACAGATTGCATGCAAATGCTTGAAATGGAAAAAACGTTTGCACCGAATGGATACCGGCCGGTGACTTTTCTGAGGCTTTGCTGCATTTCAGTGAAATAAGCATATGCCGCATTTAAAATGGGAGCTATTCTTGGTTTAAAGGCAGAAAATTCAAAAATAGCTATGGTGGAAGAAATCAGGTAAAAATAAAGAAATGGAGGTCTGAGCGGAAATGAATGTCAGCATTTTTCTGAGATGAGATGAAAGGACCTTTGCGGCTTAAAAAAATAGGAATTTACCATTTATATTTTCAGAGTTCCTAAAAAAAAAAACACAATTCCATGACATAATGGAGGATAGTTTGGAATTAATTTTGCCTGCCCTCCTTCCTCTCTCTTCCCCCAATTTTATAATTTAATGGAAATTGCTTTAGTTCCTTTTTTTTTTGGTTTTTGGAAAAGAAAATGTTAATAATATTCTCAAGGGTACAAAGCAAAAGGAAAGGACATTTACCATTCATGGTTCTATCTTTTCTCCAGAAGTCTGCTGTAGATTCCTGATTTTTAGGTAAGGTTAAGGTAAAGGTTCCCCTCGCACATATGTGCTAGTTCTTCCCGACTCTAGGGGAGGCTTTGTTTCAAAGCCGAAGAGCCAGCGCTGTCCGAAGACGTCTCCATGGTCATGTGGCCCGGCATGACTTAACACCGAAGGCGCATGGAACGCTGTTACCTTCCCACCAAAGGTGGTTCCTATTTTTCTACTTGCATTTTTTAACATGCTTTCGAACTGCTAGGTTGGCAGAAGCTCGGATAAGTAAAGGAAGCTCACTCCGTTACGCGGCATTAGGGATTCGAACCGCCAAACTACTGCCCTTTCTGATCGACATGTTCAACGTCTTAGCCACTGAGCCAACACATCTCTTTCTTAGGAGAGATTCCTTAAAAGGGGAACCTTTTCCAAATAGAAAGGGAAACTGGAGGGCACTTAAGAGATTGATCCATTGATCCATTGATTGATTGATTACATGCCATCAAATCAGTGTCAGATCTTAGTGACCACATAGGTAGACCTTCTCCAGAAGTATCTGTCCCCAAGTTAGTCCTTCAGGTCATTCAACAGTATACCTATTGCTGTTGGAATCAAGTCCATCCACTTTGCAATTGATTATCTTCTTCTTCTCTTTCCTACTACCTTTTTCAACATTAAGACATTTCAAGGAAGCTAGGCCTTCACAGTTTTTCCAAGATAAGGCCATTTGAGTCCTGGTCAAAAAACACCCTCATGTAATTTATGCCCCCCCTGACTCTTATTTCCCCCATCCTCCCTGTATGTATCATAAATCACATTCTCCAACAGAGTACATTTATGGACTGCAGAAACCACAGCCCTCCCGCTTGCTGCGGTAACCAGAGATACAATCTGGAGAAAGGCATGTGTGGAATGAGTTTCAGGTTGAGCAGCTGCATCAGTTCTCCTGCTTATGGCAACTCGAAAGCAGACCTGGGATGTATTTACGAGTTGACACACTTATTCTACGGGACAGGAAAACTATGAAGGGAGACTGATGTCAGACATTGTGCTAATTTGATGTGCTTTTTCCAGTCAGTCAGCTAGTGTGCATTCATGATTGAGCTGTTCTCCTACCCATAATTGTTACGGCTATGTAATTGCCTTCTGTGGTGGGAACTCACTTAAATCTTTAAATCTAAGTAGGGGATAGAATGAGGTTGGATGTTGGAAGGAACCTTTTACATAAGGAGAACATCCAACTGAAAAAAAAAGGTAAGGAGAAAATATGGCTCAGACCTCAAGAAACAAGCAAGAAGATATATCTATCTTACACCTGTGGGCCTTAGAGGAAAGTTTCTCTTTATTCATTTAATAACCGTGCACGCAGCAAGGCATCTTCGGCTCCAGCCTGCCTAATTAAGATGTAATACTGCGTAAGAGTTTGCAGCAAATTCCCACAATGCTCTTCGCCGCTTTGTGTCAGGTGGTGCTAAGGTGAAAATTCAGATGTATTATGGAAAGCAAATCCTGTTTGCAATCTTATGCATATGCAATCTTTCTTCATTGCCGTTTATTTAAACTTCAAGCAAGTGTGATTCTTCAAAAGAAAGAAACGTGTGTGTGTGTGCGTGTATGAAATTAGCTCACCGAGGGCTTAATTATCCTTTCCTTCCCCAATGGGAATCGATGCTATTGGCAGTTCTCCGGACTGTTCTCTTGACAAATCAAGTTGTTGGCTGAGGCATGAAGTGTTAGATTATGATCGACTTGGCGTGACATTGAGATTCATGGCTACTACATTACGCAGAGAGAAGGGGGATTTATGCTTCATATCCACTTTTGAATTCGTGCTGAGACAAGTGCATCATTCGGCTCAACCTTAGGTGTTCGCGTTCTGCGTCTTGGGAACGAACGATATTACCATTGCTCAAACATTGGTGTGGTTAAATAAAGCTGAGATGCCCCCTCTGGTTTTCCCCTTGCGCTGCCTCCGTTTCAAGAAAGATGGAGAGTTTTGCATCCTATGTTCAGAGCATTACGAAAGCTGTAGCCGACAGGTGATATTCAGCAGGTTCTGACCAGTTCTGGAGAACCGGTAATGGAAATTTTGAGTAGTTCAGAGAACCCGTAAATACCACCTCTGGCTGGCCGTGCCCCCATCTATTCTCTGCCTCCTGAGACCAAGCTGATTGGAAGGAAATGGGGATTTTGCAGTAACCTTCCCCTGAAGTGGGGAGGGAATGGAGATTTTATAGTATCCTTCCCCTGCCATGCCTACCAAACCATGGCACGCCCACCAAGTTACACCCACAAAACTGGTAATAAAAATATTTGAATCCCACCACTGCTGTAGTTGTAAGGCAGATGACTAAAAGATTTGAATTAAGATCTGTAGTTCACAAGACCATCTTAATGAATTGGACTGGAAATATTATCCATGGGGAAAGACCTATATCTTCTCCACTTCTAGATGAAACACTGTGGATAGAAGACGGGGCTTCCTGTTTTTGGACAGTAACTGAGGCCTTTGAACTCTGGTGCTGGAGAAGACTACTGTGAGTTGCTTGGACTACAAGGTGATCCAACTGGTCAGTCCTAGAGGAGATAAACCCTGACTGCTCTTTAGAAGGCCAGATCCTGAAGAGGAAACTCAAATACTGTGGCCACCTTATGAGAAGGAAGGACTCCCTGGAGAAGAGCCTCATGCTGGGAACGATGGAGGGCAAAAGAAGAAGTGGACGGCAGAGAAGGAGGTGGCTGGATGGAGTCACTGAAGCAGTCAGCATGAGCTTAAATGGACTCCAGAGGATGGTAGAGGACAGGAAGGCCTGGAGGAAGGTTGTCCATGCAGTCACGATGGGTCGGACACGACTTCACAACTAACAACAACAATAATTTTTGCTGTATACCATTTCCATTTGGAGATTTCATTGGGAGGCAACTGGACAAATTTTATAGCTTGTACAAACTTTTCGGGAGCTTCGTTTAGATCCATTAACTCAAAGGAATGTGAGCGATCAGGCAGTGGCTAAACTAAATTAAAAAGTAAAAAAAATAATATACCGCTGAACAGAATTGGATGCATTTGAATCAATTTGAGATGGTGAGATCTACGCCATACCATTCAGTACACTGAACAGAAACATTGGCTCAATTGACTTTGGGTTTCTGAATTTTCAATAGAAACCCTTTCGCCTAGTTTGTAAGATTTCCTACTTGGTTTATTCAGACTAATCTTTGCTAGCCTGGTATCCTCCAGATGTGATTGTTTTGCATGGTCACTATGATTGGGCATGTCGTAAAAAGGCCATTACGTAGGAATAATTTTATCCTGCACTTTCGTCATTCGACTTAAGAAAAGTGCAACTGAAAACAGAAAATGCTATGGATTGCCGAATTAGAAATGCATACAAAAATAAGATACGTTGAAGATTCCACAGCAGGAAAAAAATGGCAGTCGTTACTTAGGAGACACCCAACTGCCCCTAAGTAATTTCTCATGATAGATATCCAGAACTAAGATGGAGTCCTCTATGCTTCATGGGATAAAAGGTTCCATTGTATTTGGGTAAGATTAAAATTAAGATTTATTGCATTTATATACCGCCCTATCTCCCTTTCGGGACTCAGGGCAGTGTACAGCCAACAGTAAAAATGAGTAATATAAAAGTTAAGACCAAATGTTAAGATATAATTAAATAAATTGGCCTGCCAAATTAAAAACCCCTACTAAAATCAATTTAAAAACTACGGCAGGCCGGTCGTTGTGAAAAGGGCCAAATTGTGTTGACCTCAAGATCAATCATTGGGAAAGAAGATGTAGAATACTTTTGGACAGAGGTGTAAAAATACAGCATACAGCATCTTTATGCCAGAGCGGATGGGTTAAAATTTGGCCGGTGTTTATAGACGTCAAGTGACGATTTAGGGCATCAAGAATAACTCTTTGCTAAGGACAGGAACCCCGATTAAAGTGTCTCCAACCGATGGTTTTTAAATCACTTCTTGAACACATTTGGCGACGCTGCTTTTCCTCTTTGAAGTTTGTCTTTCATTCAGCTGGCACTGACTTGCTGTAATTTAAACCTATTATTAAATTATCTGAACTTTGGAATGAGCGAGGAACTGGCCTCAATCTGCTTATCTTTAATAACCATTCAGGTGTGTGGAGAATGCTGTCATACTGTCCTTCAGTTGCCTTCTCAAAAGCTCAACATGCCCAACTCCTTCAATCTCATCGGTCTTAATTCCTAGTCCTTCTGATCATGGTAGCTCCTTCTTTCAATTTCTCTGAATCCTTCTTCAAAGCTGGTCCTCCCACTTCACAGTTGAAGTGAGGTCTGATGAAGGCAGGAAAAAGAGAAACCATAGAGCTTTTTGTGTGTGTGGTGGGGGGGGGGTGATTTGGAAATTATGCTTTTGTGGATGCTACCTAAAAGTGCACTTTTCAGCCACATTTCACATTTATTTACTCAGAGTGGAGAAGAAGGTCAAAATGAGTTTTTTAAAACCTTGCAAAGGTTTAAGGTAGTGATTTAATCCTAAAGCAGGGGTCCCCAACCAGCTTTGCTGGCTGGAGAATTCTGCGAGCTGAAGTCCTTCAGACTTAAAGTTGCAAAGGTTGGGGACCCCTGTCCTAAAGGATCCTGAAACCTGGAGTCTTGAAGTACAGATAGTCCTTGATTTATGAACACAACTGAACCCCAAATTTCTGTTGCTAAGCGAGACAGTTGTTACGTGAGTTTTGCCCCATTTTACGATCTTTCTTACCATGGTTCTCTGTCTAGATGGTCTCTGGTGATGAGCTGAAAGGCAGAGAAGTAAACAGTATGTCTCCTCCCTTAATGGGACCCTAACAGGAAGTTGTGTATCTATCTATCTACCTACCTATCTATCTATCTATCTATCTATCTATCTATCTATCTATCTATCTATCTATCTATCTATCTAATCAATGTTTATGTCAGAGCACCTGGTATGCCCAAATATGGGAGGAAGGGAGCGTACTGCTACCCATTTTGCCTTTCAGCTCCAACCTAGGAGCCTTCCAGGCAGAAAACCATTTTGTGTTATATATATATATATGGCCTGCACTGGAGCTTTATAAATATGCAAATGTATTTACATTTAATCAATCATGAAAAGGAAGATGAGTAACTGAATGCTCTTTATTAAATCAGATGACAGCCCCGTTTTTAATATTAAAAGCAAAGCAAAACGATACGCTGAACTAAATATTCAGCCCAGGCAGGTTTTGGAACCTTGGAGAAACTGGGATTGCAAAACCTTTGTTGAATTCTGAGAAGTCTACATAAATATACAGGAGATGCCTTCTTAAAAGGCAATACAAATTGTTCTGCACACACGCAGAAACAAAAAATAAGATGGCAGTGCCTATGGCGCCACTGAGAGAACCAGTTTGGGGGGCATGGCAGGCCTGGGTCCCTGCCAGTTTCAGCAACCCAAGCCACCAAACTACTACCAGTTCATTTCATTCATTCATTTCATTTATTGGACTTCTATCCCGCCCTATCTCCCAAAGGGACTCAGGGCGGCGCACAGGAATTTAAAATCCAAAAATCCAGCAATACAAAATTATACAAAAATTTTAAAATGTAAAACTACAATTAAATCATTTCACCCGTGCTAAAAGAGGAGACAATTAATTTAAAACCCAACTCTAAAATAACATGGTTGTAGCAGCTATGCCAGGCCAGTTGAACTGGACCGAAGGGGTAGGAAACTACTACTGATTGGATTGTTCCAGTGGGCTCATCACTGACCTGTTTCCCTTCTGTTTATTATTCTCCTTCTCATTATTTTTTTTTTAATGAGTGTTCACTGCCTTATGCACCACATTGGATGAGCAAGGAGGGGAATTGCTTATCTAAGTAAATAATGTTTGATAGGTTAGCAAGCAATGGCTAGAAGGACGGATGGGGAAGAGTTCAGAAGACGGAGTTTGTCTCTACCCTGCCTTGCTCTTATTAAACGAGCTGCTAGCCTGCTGCTATGATGGAAAACAGCAGCCTTTTGTTAATGTTTGAAATACAGCTGGGTGGCTACCTCCTGAATCACAAGCAGCAGGCCTTCAGTACTTGTTGATGGGAAGTGACAGCGAAAGAGGATGATTGCGTCTCAGCCCAGTTCTGCTGTCAGCGTTGGTCAACATTTCAAATGTATCCAATTGGCCACAGAGGGGGACAAAAGACCAGGCTAGATAGCCTGGGGTCTGAGCCAAGGGGGGGGGGGGTTCTAAAGGGGAAGCGAGCATAGAAAAGTTCAAAGAAAGAGGGCAAGATGTGAAGAAACGTGGACCATAGAATTGCCAAGAGTCAAACTCGGCGGAATGGATAATGTCATCCACCTCGTCTTGTCTTTCCCAATGCCTAGAACTATTTTGGATTCTGAAAAGGAGAGGTGTCAGGATCCCAAGGAACATCCCCCCAACTGGTGGTGGGATTCAAATAATTCAATAACCGGTTCTCTGCCCCAATGATTTCTTCCAACAACCAGTTCACCAAACGGCTCCGAAACTTAACAATCGGTTCTCTCGGAGTGGTACCAACTGGCTGAATCCCACCACTGCCCCCAATGAAAGAAGACATCATCTAAAGGTTGGTTTCACTTTAGCACAGTTAACACAAGTACATACATTCAATACGTAACAAGTACATTCTCCAATTCCATGTCCTCCAGCCTGTCTTGCTTGTGTTGCCTCCGACAACTCTCTCAGTTTGTTAATTCCCTCCTACGGGAAAGCACAACACAGGGACACTTGAGAGCCTGAATAGCCACATGACACAACTGGTTCAGAATCTGAAGTGTCTCCTTAAAATTCCAATATGGCTAAAGCAAAAAAGTTTGGGGTGGGGGGGATATAATCAGCTTGAAAAGAATCTCGAGATCAGAAGACAAGCAAAGAATGGAGATGATCTTGACAGCACTATTATCCATCAGATTAATATTTACAATGAGCAGTTCGGTTTCAAGAGATTCTTTTTTTAAAGCATAAAATATTTTGAAATCGTTGCAGGGAGGGAAAAAAAAAAGAGCTGTAATTTTCAAGGGCTCCTCTCCACCTCTATTCAAGCAAAGTGGTTTTCATTACTGCAAAACTCTACCGTAAATTGCGCAAGGTTCATTGTGACGATTACCTGGTGAACGGGAGAATAATGGCGATTAGATCTCTTAACGACAGTGCTAATTTCATTACAGGAGAGGGTGGAATAGCATGAGGATTGTCTGTTATTCAAGGGGGTATGGGGGGAGGGAAGATTCTGAAGGAGGGGTCTTTGATTTCACTCAGGGACCTTGAATTAAAAAGAGAAAGAGAAAGAAAATTAAGAGAAAAGATTTTTTTTCCTCCTCCCTCATTCCCAGTATGAAGTTTAACTATTAGCTCCCGGTTATCACAGAAGCCTGACTGCTCTTAGAGGCACATAGAGAGCTGTTCTTTTTTCTGGAAGATCGTATTGCGATGTCAGAGAATGAAATAAATAAATGTCATTGTCAGGGGTCCAGCAAGCCAGGGATACTTTGCAAGTTGATAGTAATTAGGTCAGAAAAAAGAACTGGGAAATTTCCAGCCTGCGTAGAGTTGGCGGAAGACCGTTCTATGTTGCTACTTTGGATTGGTTTTTCTTTTAATCCTTTGACTCCATCTGCGTGTTGTGTGGTTAAATCAGGGGTGTCAAACTCAAGGCCTGGGGGTTGGATCCGTCTTGTGGGGTGCTTAGAACTGGCCTGCGGGGCAGCCCTAAACACAGTGAAGGACTGGCTCGCATTGCCTCTGCCAGTGAAAATGGAGCTCACGAGGGCTGCGTCAGTGGTGGGCCACGGCTGGTATGCCCTGGTATGGGTGTACTGGTGCCTGCTGGGAGCACCCTGTACCGTTCCAGTACAGTGCTCCAGAGGGCCCACTTGCCCACCCACCCTCCTTACCTGTATTTGACTCAACTGGGCCATTTGTGCATGCACACAGAACATACGGCGCCTGTGTGACACTCCACCAAGCAGCTGGGGCGTCGCAGGCGGTAGGTGTGCATGCACACACAATGCAAATGCATGTGGTGGACAGCCGGCCCCGTTGCAGCGTACCGGTTGCAACAGGATCCGGAACCCACCCCTGGGCTGCGTGTGTCCTCCTAGGGCTGACTCCTAGGTCCTCGACAGAGTGAGGGGTCATCTACAAGGTCATATCCGCCCAGCTTGTATTTGGTGTTCTGATTTTGGTTGCCAATGTGTAAGAACGAGCATTTGTGGGCTGAGATTTGGAGTTGCCGATTGTTTGACCATCCTGACACATAGTCAAAGTCACTTTAATGAAAGTTGTTATCCTTTGATGATTAATAACTGGTTAGATTGTTTTAGAATATCGTTGAAGGATTATTAGTCAGTTAATAATTATTTACAATAAGAGTAACTAATAATAATGTTATAGTTTAATGATATATATCTATGTCTCTATGTATGTGTAGAAATGTATGTATGAGATTGGATAAAACTGTTAACTCGTAGGAATGTTGATGGATGTAATTTAACAAAATGGGGGAGAATTTTAGCAAACTTGTTTTAGATTATTATTGAAGAATTACCAGCTAATAAATAATGAGTTATAATAAGAGTAACGGAATAATTATAGATGATATATTGATACAGGTGTATCAGTGGTGGGTTTCTGCAGGCTCGCACCTACTCGCAAGAGCCGGATGGTGAAATTTAGAGAGCCGGTGAGAGGCTCTCTAAAGTAAGTAAGTCTGGCCTGCCGCTGCCAGTAACCCAATGGGAAGGAAAGGGAAGGAAGGCAGAAAGTAAGAAAGGAAAGGAAAGGAAAGGAAGGAAGGAAGGAAGGAAGGAAGGAAGGAAGGAAGGAAGGAAGAAAGAAAGAAAGAAAGAAAGAAAGAAAGAAAGAAAGAAAGAAAGAAAGAATTTATCATCAGAATTGAGCCCAAAATTTTGGTTGCTAAGCAAGAGCGTTGTTAAATGAGTTTCACTACATTTTACAAGTTGGCCACTCCCACCCTGTCATATGACTGCCAAGCCACGCCCACAAAATAGGCCACACCTAGACAGTAGGTTCTAAAAAAAATTGAAACCCACCACTGAGGTGTATGCATATATGCATGCATGTTTGGAATAGACAATGGATGCCATTATGTGGTTATGTTTAAGTATGACATGTTTGAAGAAGAAAATAGACCAAATATGGAATATTAGAGGAGAATTCTGGTGTAATGATATTAAGATACGTATATAATGAATCTTTCGATTTAAAATCTATAAAACGAGATCATCCATGAATAATAATGATTCTAGAAATGCACAAGAGTTATGTGTAACCAGTCGACATACTTTCCAAAGAATCTAATGTAGAATGATGACTTTTCCTTTTTGTATTTTTGTTTTATTAAAAAATAAATAAATTAATTAAAAAAAAAAAGGTCGCTTTAATCACGGATAACTGAAGATATCCTAGAATCTGGACGTTTTGTCAAAACAGCGAAAGATGTTCCATGAACAACATGGAGAGGCTCCTGCCCTTCTCTCTGTGTATATAATATCATGTCACCACATCAGTGATGGGTTTCTGCAGGCTCGCACCTACTCGTGAGAGCCGGTTGGTGAAATTTAGAGAACCGGTGAGAGGGGGTTCCACCGGCGTACCTGGAAGTAAATCTGGGCCGCCGCTGCCAGTGATCCAACGGGAAGGAAAGGAAAGGAAGGAAGGAAGGAAGGAAGGAAGGAAGGAAAGAAAGAAAGAAAGAAAGAAAGAAAGAAAGAAAGAAAGAAAGAAAGAAAGAAAGAAAGAAAGAAAGAAAGAAGGAAAGAAATAATTTATCATTATAATTGAGTCCAAAATTTTGGTTGCTAAGCAAGAGCGTTGTTAAATGAGTTTCGCCACATTTTAAAAGGTGGCCACTCCCACGTCACATGACTACCAAGCCATGCCCACAAAATAGGCCACACCCACAGAGTAGGTTCTAAAAAACTTGAAACCCACCACTGCACCACATGTAAAAAAAAGGCCGTAGATTTTGTGACATGACTTCACAGTGTCATTACATCATTCACCCCCCCCCCAACCCCCGAAGAGGCCCTTGTTGAATAATGTCGTGCATATTTATAGATGCTCTAGCATCATATTTATTCATCTGGACAGCTGGCACTGTGTTTTAGAGTCAGTAGGTTAAATTATGAGTTTTAGGTGAAGCATTAATACCGTAATAGTTTCTTCTTTAAATTGCAGATGGATGCAGCAATGAAATAGAAAAGGGATTTGGAATAAATACTGAGGAAGGGAAACTGAAGTGGATTAAAAACAGCTTGTTTTATGCCTACTCCAGAGGAAGGCATCTTCATGCAGCAGTGAGGTGGTAAGTCATGCGGCAGTGAAAAGCTTTTAATTGTAATAATATATTGACTCAAAAAAAAAAAAAGAGAGAGAGAATGAAGGGGAGCAGAAAGCATTTTAAAAAGGAAAGAAAAGGAGAAACGATAACAGGACAATCCTCCTCCTTTTAATGCAGGAAACAGAATTAAAAGCTGGAACACCCCCTTAATCGACCTCCTATAAAGTAATTACATTTTAGTAAGAGGTAAGAATGCCAATGCAGTAGGTTTTGGGGTGTTTTATGTGGATTCTCCCCAATAGAAAGTCCTTTAAAGTCAAATTGCAGCTCAGCATTTCATTTACACAACTGCAAAAATGATGGAGTTAAAGTTTTCAATGGGAGATGAATTATTCATTAAGGGAGATAATGGTTTTAAACTAACCAAGGAGCTATAACATTAGCATAAAGAATGCCTTATGTCACATTAATTTAAAAAAGAGGAAACACGTAACATGGAAGACATTGAACTGCAATCTTTTGTGCATGAACATACAGTCCCATTAAACACAAAGCAGTTATTGGGGCAGCAACCACTCTGTTGCATGTTAATCACACACAAAAGCTGTTTTATAACCCCATTTGAACTTGGTTATTAATTGCATTGTGGCAGGTTCAGTGGGCTACTTTCCATTCCACAAACTTTTATCTCTTTAATAGGATGTAAAATATCCCCAGCTCCAAATGCATAGAATTAAAGGATTGATAGTCCTTTTTTTACCACCTTCCCATATTTACAGTGCAAATATCAGACGTTCTATTAATTCCTCCTCAAAACAACAGCAACCAAACCAAAAAAACCCAACCAAATTAAAAATATTGATGTTGGCAACAAAAGGCGACTGATCATCTTCAGCGAAATCATTTAATTGTAGCACTCAACGTCCCACAAGTAATAAATTGTGCAGAGCCAGCCCGAATTGCCAATGGAAAATTATCTCCCGCAAAAACAGATTGCGTTTCAACATTTACAAGGAAAGTCGCAATCGTCTTTTATTTATTAGCGGGCAAGGTTGTTCATAATAATAATAATCTGCGCATTGACAAGATTTCCATTTGTCTGTTGCGAAAGGCCACCCAGCTTTGATCCGCACGTAGACTATGCCAACCCATTACGACATCCTAAGGTTCTTGGGAGGAACGTGATGATGCTTACGAAGGCCAACACCAGATACTGGCAGCTGTGACATCACATAGTTATGAATAGTAGAGATGGAAGAGGATGGGAGGAGATAACAAAACACAGGCCGGCAAATAGAAACAGAACAATTGTGATAAAAGAAAGCCCAAGTCAGACCTACAGTAATAGCTGCCGAGGGTGCAATCCTAAAAAACAGGAGCAATATCAACATTGACAAAATCATCATTGACAAAATCTCCACAAACAACATCTGCTTTTTCTCAGGTCCTTATCGTGCATGGATTGTCGTAGTCATGTCATGATGGCTTCAGTGGTGGGATTCAACTTTTTTCACTACCGGTTCTGTGGGCATGGCTTGGTGAGCGTGGTGTGTGGCTTGGCGAGCATGGCTTGGCATGGGAAAGTATCTTTCCCATGCGAGTGTGGCATGGGAAAGATACTGTAAAATCCCCCTTCCCTCCCGATCAGCTGGGAATTGGGAGCCAGATAATAGATGGGGGCGGGGCCAGTCAGAGGTGATATTTACTGGTTCTCCGAACTACTCACTACAAACATTGTGGTGCTTCCACACTGCAGGTTTTTAAGCCATTGTCTGAAATGATAGTGTGTCTATTGCTGGAGCAGCATGTTGGAATGGAAGACCTCCAAAGGAAGACCTCCAAAGTCCCTTCCAACTCTGCTATTCTCTTTAATGACCTCGGGAGACAGAAGAAAGAGTCACAGATTAGGCAACTGTCAAATAAAAGACAGTTGAGTTTACAGAAAGAACTGGATTACAGTAAACATCTCTGAAGGACCCCTCCCTCGTTACATGGACTGTAAAGGGAGGGGAGATTGTCCTTTCAGACTTGCAAGTTTCTATTAATATAATTTTCTAATAAAGTTAAAGCCAGCACTGGTTGGACTTCTTATCTAGGTTGATACAGACAGAGGACACTACAGCTGATAATGATGTTTGCATTCAGACTCCTCCATCTAATTAAAAACACACAGCAAGTAATATGCAGGTTGCTTTACGCCCAGACAGATTCAGTGATTTTAGAAATGGTTTATTATTTCCTTAATAATACAACAATCAACACGTTAAAAAAACAAAGGTACAAATATAAATTGGTGTGAAATTAAGGTCACCGATTTGATTAGAAGACCCAAACCTTCATTTGGATTAAAGAAATGCGTGAATAAAAGGCAGGATGTTGACAGTCGGATCGTTGTTTTGAAATAAACAGACCAATAGCACCATATAGTTGTGTTGCAAACTCTTCTTGTACATATGCCATGACATGGCACACGCATCCAAACAAGGTCTAGCTGGACATTCAATGGTGTGATATTGCACTCATCCTACTGACTAAAGCAGCAAAATTCTAGGTACTCCCTGTTGTGTATTGAATATATAGAGTTGTGTTAACTGTGCTAAAGTGAAACTAACCTTTAGATGACCCTAACTGTTAACTGTGCTAAAGTGAAACTAACCTTTAGATGACCCTAACTGTTAACTGTACTGAAGTGAAACTAACCTTTAGATGTCCTTAACTGTTAACTATGCTAAAGTGAAACTAACCTTTAGATGTCCCTAACTGTTAACTGTGCTGAAGTGAAACTAACCTTTAGATGACCCTAACTGTTTTGGAGGGAAATGTAGTTTAGTTTATTTACATTTATATCCCGCCCTTCTCCGCAAAGGACCCAGGGAGGCCTTTGTAGAACATTTAGGTTTAGGTTTAGGTTTTAGGTTTTATTGGTTTTTTTATACCGCCCTACTCTTGAAGGACTCAGGGCGGTGTACAGCCAGAGTAAAACAAATATATAAAAGTTAAAAAAGTTTTTAAAAGAGATATTAAACAATTTGGCCTAAAAATGAAAAAACCCAACCAACCCTGATTAAAATTAATACAAATTTGTAATTTAAAAATCATTTTTATGCCAGCCTGGTTTTTTGGGAAAAAAAGGTTTTGAGAGCACGGAGGGAGGTGCATAATTAATTCCGGGGGAATTAAGGTGGGTTGGCTTTTTTTAGTTCTATGATTGGTTAAGGCCCTGTGGGGGAGTAATACTCCCCCTCCTATTTTTCTCTTCAACAACAACCTTAAGAGGTAGGTTGGATCGCTGCCCAGCGACCAGTTTCTTTTCATCGTGTTAAAAAAAGTTTTATTGGCTTCCACGTTCGCAATACACCCTTGAGTTGCTCATTATTTCAACATTGTCCTGCAGCTGCTGTTCTTAGCCATCCCAATTGCTCGGAATTTAAATTCCTGGTTGTTTCCATTTGGCTGCCAGCCATTATAGAAAAGCAGCAGGGAAATTTTAAATGAAGGTTCATTTGTTGTTGGCAAACTCATCCTTTGAACCAAATGAAAACAAAATATTGAGATAAGAAAGGGGAAGATTTGGGCTGATATTTCCAGAAGGGGACAGGAATCTCTTTGATTAAGGCAGCCAAAGGGCAGCATTTTTAGTCCTGCTTTTTAATATAATTTCAATATCCACATTTGCAGCTCTTAACTCCAAAGATCCTCCTGGAATGTGTATGTTTCTATGCAATGTGTTACATGGGCATTCCAGGAACTCAAGTGTAGCTTATCTTCCAATTTGAAAATAGGAAAAGAAAGGCAGTTTTGCGAAGATTTGAGAATCGAGAAGGAGGGGAAACAGGTCTCAGAGTTCTTCTCTATATGAATCATTCTTTTTAAGTCTTAGCCCTGCCACATTTGGCAAACAAATGCATTGTTGTTAGTTGCAAAGTCGTGTCCAACCCATTATGACCCTATGGGCAATGTTCCTCCAAGCCTTCCTGCCCTCTACCATCCTCTAGAGTCCATTTAAGCTCATGCCGACTGCTTTGGTGACACCATCCAGCCACTTCATTCTCTGTCATCCCCTTCTTCTTTGGCCCTCAACTGTTCCCAGCATCAGGCTCTTCTCCAGGGAGTCCTTCCTTCTCATTAGGTGGCCAAAGGATTTGAGTTTCCTCTTCAGGGTCTGGCCTTCTAAAGAACAGTCAGGGTGGATCTCCTCTAGGACTGACCGGTTGGATGGCCTTGCAGTCAAAGGGACTCGCAGGAGTCTTCTCCAGCACCAGAGTTCAAAGGCCTCCATTCTTTGATGTTCAGCCTTCCTTATGGCCCAGCTTTCTCAGCCATCCATTGCAACTGGGAAAACCATAGCCTGGACTAGACACACTTTTGTTAGCAGGGTGATGTCTCTGCTTTTTAGGATGCTGTCTAGCTTTGCCATAGCTTTCCCCCCCAGATGGCTGCTGTCCCCACCTGTGGTGATCTTGGAGCCCAGGAAAATAAAATCTGTCATACCTCCATTTCTTCCCCATCTATATGCCATGAATTGAGAGGACTGGGTGCTATCATCTTTAGTTTTCTTCATGCTGAGTTTCAAGGAGAGTTTTGCACTCTCCTCATTCACCTGCATCAAATGCCTTACCCCCTTCCAAAAAAAGAGAGAGAAGACTTTCTAAAAGAGAAAGAAAAGAGGTAGAGGGGGAGAGGAATATTTACATATACAGTATGTGCATGTGCTAATTTATTAAAATGCATCTCACCAAAAGGCTTTGTGAGCCTGCTTGCTCAGTTCCATGTTTACATCCCAGATGTTGCTGAACAGATGAAAAGGTAAGATGTCTTCTCCTTCTCAACTTGAACTTGCTCCATAGTTGGGTGACATCTTTATGAAGATGGCTCAAGCCTCTGAAATTCTTTATTCGAAATGAAATTACGAAAAACAGACTAAGGTAAGGAACCAAACAGTTAAAAATTAGGCCTAAGGTCCAGAGTGAGCCTTGACCCTCACAATGAGTTCCAAGATGGAAGCTCTGGAGATCTTTCAATGCAATCAATTCCATGTCTTCTGCAAAGTCAGGTACCCTAACAATGACACAGATACATGCGTGCATATAGACACACTCCATCTTCCCGTTTCATTATTAGCTTCCCAGGGGCCAATTATCACTCTAGCAGGTGGAGAGGATGTTGAGAGAGGAAGCAGGCCAAATGCTTTAATTAGCAGATGGGAACCAAGGTTTAGTGTAGCACTTCCCTTTTGTCGCGAAACTGAAGCGCTCCTGCTATCGGGATCCATTAAAATGCATTTATTTTATATTCCTTCATAAAGCACCCAGCAAGGGAAAACATGGATCACAGGTGCATATTGATGAATGATTTATAAGAAAGCATTACAGATTAATGACGTGATTTCCCCCCCCCCCCAACTCTTTGGTCACAAGAAGATGCCCCATATCTATCCAGAGTGAGACGGCAAATTTTATATACATACACACACATGCACACATGAGATACATAGAAATATATATAGATGACAGAGAGAGAGAGAGAGAGAGAGAGAGAGAGAGAGAGAGAGAGAGAGAGAGAGAGAGAGATACACACATACATAATAATGGAAGAGAAGAAGAAAAAGAAGAAGAGGAGGAGGAATAGATAGATAGATAGATAGATAGATAGATAGATAGATAGATAGATAGATAGATAGATAGATAGATAGATAGATAGATAGATAGATAGATGATAGGTAGATAGGTAGGTAGGTAGGTAGGTAGATAGGTAGATAGATAGATGGATGGATGGATGGATGGATGGATGGATAGATAGATAGATAGATAGATAGATAGATAGATAGATAGATAGATAGATAGATAGATAGATAGATAGATAGATGATAGGTAGGTAGGTAGGTAGGTAGGTAGGTAGGTAGGTAGATAGATAGATAGATAGATAGATAGATAGATAGATAGATAGATAGATAGACAGACAGATAATGATGGGAGGAGGAGGAGGAGGAGGAGGAGGAGGAGGAGAAGAAGAAGAAGGAGAAGAAGAAGAAGAAGAAGAAGAAGAAGAAGAAGAAGAAGAAGAAGAAGAAGAAGAAGAAGAAGAAGAAGAAGAAGAAGAAGAAGAAGAAGAAGAAGAATACCAGATGGACTACCACTATCATTGCCATTCCTTGAACAGCAAACATGTCTAACAAGCAAGCACATAACAGAAGAGGTGCTGTCTCTTAAACTATACCACTTATAGTAAGTTAAGCAACTTTGGCCATTGCTGGCTACATCTGGAAGGTTGAGAAGATATAATATATCAAAATATATCTCACAAAATGTTGGTTGTGCTGGTTGGTCACAAATTATTCATTTCCCAGTGATATTTACCCCCCATTTCTGCTGAATTATTATCTTGGCTTTTGTTTTTTGCTCTCCTTTTTAGACAAGTGGGTGCATTTTTGTTTTAATTGACTTCATATCCCCCTCCATGTTTCTTCCCCACCCCCCAAAAAGCAGCTTTATTACATCCATTAGAAGTTTAGAAGCCTTCGGGAAATCAAAATTATGTTAGAGGCCAGCAGTTTTCTTTTTAACCTGCCAATATCATCGTCATTACTAAGATTAAAATAATCTAATCCTGTGAACTAGTATCACTTCCCTCTTTCAGCCTTGAAAAATTGTTTCTGCAGCAACTTCATTTGCCCTCCCTTACAACCTTGGTAGGGTTTGGCAGTTTATTAATAGTAAAAAAATATACTAATTGAAATACTGATTTGAACGGCAATTAGGAGAATTAAAGGCATTAATCTTTTGCACATTTAATGCACGTTGTTAAAATGGGTATCTATATATTTAAGACTGGAGTTATAAACTAAAGTGAAGCTAAAAGGGTCAAATGCCTTATTATCGAAACGTTATATTATCCTACTGTTTTCTGCAGATAGCTAAATTACCCACCCTGCTGGAACAAAGGAAGACGTTGGCAGGGCCTTATAATTCTGCAACTGGCATGCTGAAAATGTAGTAAGTCTTAATAACCAAGGGTCAAGAGGTGGGCAGCAGAGTTTAATGGAGACTTCAGGACAATTTATTACGTGACAAATGACAGCTCCTTTTCATCCTGGTTCTTGCCTGCAATCACCTTAATTGAAAGCCACCGAGGGTTAGTTCTCTGCAGTTGGTCAAACAGTTGGAATTCTTTTTTCTATGCACAGCTGATGCCTGTCTGGAGAGCTCTCGTTACTGCACATTGGAGCATCTTCTCAAGAGGTACAGTGGTCCTTAAGTAGAACTTCAAAGGAGATGTCCATGATTTCTTTTTGGCAGAAAGATCAGTTGTTGTTCAGTCACTAATTCATGTCTGACACTCTCTCTCTGTCTCTCTCTCTCTGTGTTGAAAATCTTCTTCTTTACGCTGTCTATCTGTCCATCTATTTGTCTGTCCTGGAGGCAGATGGATGACAGACAGATAGACAGAGGTATGTCCTCTTCCACTGTTGTCTGAAATGGTATAAGGTTCCTGCCCACGCAGGGGGTTGGACTAGAAGACCTACAAGGTCCCTTCCAACTCTGCTATTGTATTGTATTGTATTGTATTGATCTCATTAACTAGTTTACTTAAATTATGCTTCCTGGTCTATGCAATGCACATATAGTTGTCACTTATGTGGCCACTCATTCACACTTACAACTGTTCAGAGTTACACCAGTTCTGACTATTAATCAGTGGAACGACTTGCCTCCAGATTGCTCCAACACTGGAAAGTGTTTAAGAAGAGACTGGACAACCATTTGTCTGAAATGGTTTAGGGTTTCCTGTCGAAGCAAGGGGTCGGACTAAAAGACCTCCAAGGCCCCTTCCAACTCTGTTATTCTAAGTAAATGAGGAAACCTGAGACAAATCCTTGATGTTGCAGCCAGTACAACATCCCTGCAATCACACGATTGTGATTTGGGCATTTTGCAACCTTCACAGCTGAGTTCCAACCAGCAAAGTCAATGGGGAAGCCAGCAGGAAATCAAAAATCTTGCATTTCACACTCCCATGCAATTCGCTTAAGATTCAATAAAGTCGTGATTTATTTTTCTTTTTTTGCTTTCTGACCACAGAATTCTGTTATTCTGTTGGATGGGGCCTTGGAGGTCTTCTAGTCCAACCCCCTGCTCAAGCCATTCACCACAGTGCTTAGTGATGGAGTTTCTGGTCCCAATTACAGTTATTAAGTGAGGACTACCAGTAATGTAGTCCTGCGAGACTGCATCCTACCACACACCTCCCTTCGACCTGTCCGCTCCCACAGAGAGGGCCTCCTCAGAGTGCTGTTTGCTAGTCAATGGCGGCTGGCGACCCCCAGGGGAAGGGCCTTCTCTGTGGCGGGCCCGGTCCTCTGGAACGACCTCCCCCCCGACATCCATACCATCACGGACCTACGCCTCTTCTGCCGGGCACTTAAAACACACTTTTTCCATCTGGCTGGCCTGGCATAGGTTAATGAATAATTTTAAATTGAATTTTAATAGTTTTTAACTATTTTAGCACAGTTAATTATTTAATTCCATTTTATATTGTCTTTGCTTGATGTGGGTTTTTATCTTTTCTGTGCACCGCCCTGAGTCCCTCCCGGGAGAATAGGGCGGTATATAAATTCGAAAAAATAAAATAAATAAATAAATAACGTGCATGAATTAACTTTAGTGACCAGAGAGGCCCCATTTCTCATGAATTGATTCAGTTCTATTCCCACATCAACTGCACAGATATCCATTACCGCACCAGATGGCAATAATAGTTATCCTTGAATTGTGCGTTAGGTAAAAAAAAAAAAAAAAGTCTTAACACATTCTTTTCCCAGATTTTCTAATAGGCTCAACGTGGTGGCTCAGTGGCTAAGATGCTGAGCTTGTCGATCAGAAAGGTCAGCAGTTTGGCAGTTCGAATCCCTAGTGCTGCGTAATGAAGTGAGTTCCCGTGACTTGTCCCAGTTTCTGCCAACCTAGCAGTTCAAAAGCATGTACAAATGCAAGTAGAAAAATAGGAACTACCTTTGGTGGGAAGGGAACAGAGTTCTGTGCATCTTTGGTGTTGAGTCATGCCGGCCACATGACCACGGAGACGTCTTCGGACAGCGCTGGCTCTTCGGCTTTGAAACGGAGATGAGCACTGCCCCCTAGAGTCAGACTAGCATGCATGTGCAAGGGGAACCTTTGCTTTTACCTTTAACCAGCTCAACATCTGGAATTCCCTGTTAAGGCTACAATATGGCTCAGGGCCTAGTTATATGCGAGACCGTCTCCTGCCCCATACATCCCTTCGGCCAATCCGCTCCCCCAGAGAGGGCATTCTCAGGGTGCCGTTGGCCGGGCAATGCCGACTGGTGACACCCAGGGGAAGAGCCTTCTCTGTGGCGGGCCCTGCCCTTTGGAACGACCTACCCCCTGAACTGCGTATCATCTCGGACCTCCGCCTCTTCCGCCAGTGTCTAAAGACACATCTTTTCCAGCAAGCCGGCCTAGCCTAACCTCCCGTTGGGGATTTTAATTTGGTTTTTAGCATAGGATTGTAATTTAATATGTTTTTAAATTTTGTATTTATCGTTTTGTATGTTTTTAGATTCCTGTGCGCCACCCTGAGTCCTTCGTGGAGAAGGGCGGGATATAAATATGATTAAAATAAAAATAAAAAAAATAAAAATAATATTGGAATACTATTCAGAAAAGAATCTCGGGTGAGCATTGCAGATTGATTCAGAACTATTTTCCAGGCCTTGAGTGAAAAGGTAAATGGAAAACACAAGAGACCAATTCATAGCGAAGAGATTAATTCTCCATTTCAGCAAGCTTTATTTTGAATGTTGCTGGTCTGTTTTAGGGGCCAAATGTCCTACATCATCCATTAAATGTAATAAGAAGGCCTTTGACCTGGAGAAATTTAAGTGGCAATCCAGATTCCAAGCGTCCATCTCTGTTTACATTTCTTTTCAAAGTACAGTGAAGAAAAGAAAAAACCATTTCAGGGGAATTATGCTTCTAACGTACTTTTACGGCTCCGTTCGCACAACTTGCAAAATTGCACAACGGTGGTTTTTCTTTATCCTAATTTTCATTCCTCGGTTGTTGGTTTTTTTCACAGTTTGCAAATTGTTTCATCATAATGACTTCAATTAATTCAGTCTCAGTCAATCAACAGGCTGTAAAATGAATGTAAACAGTTATGAGCTGTGTTTTGTGTGTTTTGAGAAATTAAACTGGTATTAATTGTGATTTTATTAAAAAAAAAAGAACCTGAGATCAAGGAATCAGGCAAATTCATACAGCTGGAGCTGCGATATTGTTATTTGTAAACTAGCTGATAACTCAGCGTTACCCGGATATTTATTGATAGGGGGAAATGCCTGGACCAAACTGGATTTTTTTTTTTACCAGAGGGAGCCACCTTGTGGAGTACGGTGAAGCCGTTACCATGGCAACTCCATTGTGCTGCACAGTAGAAGCCATTTTACGGCAGTACAGTAGAATTCATTTGAAGGCACAACAGGCTGTATCTTAACAGAACACTGAGGGGTGTTAAGGGGGTCTTACATCCACAGTATTTGTTTCCAGAGAGTAAGTCATCTGTGTACCAAGTTTGGTTGAAATTGCTAGAGGCATTCCAGAATTATGCTGGAGCATACACACACACATATATAGATGACAGCCAAGTAACATTAAATGCAATTTCACTGAGATTGGAAGAGTTCCTTTCCTTTATTCCTTTACTCAGAATTAAAGGCACTTTGAGATCATGGCCCTGATGAAGACAGGGAAGGAACCATTAACTTTTTGCTCTGTGTTACATTAATCTTAAATTTCTGGAGGACATTTTTATGCCGGAATAGATAGATAGATTATTATGGTCATAAGCCAAGAACAGAAAACATCAACATAGTTGGACATTGCTTGGACATTAGCGGTTAGGGCTCAGCGCAGGGCAGAGTTTACCCACAATATAACAAAACTGTGTAACATTTAAGGGCACGAAAATTGTCTTTGCTATCTAATAAATAATGTAAGAAAAAAATAATGCAACGACGATTTAGCAACTGTGAAAGGAGAAGGGAGTTCAGCTGCGAAATAAGCATCCTTGCAGAATTTGTAAGTTAGGAAAAAGTAGCTTCCATTATAGATGCAGGACAAGGACAGAAAAAGGCATATAAATGTGATATATTTTATTTATTATATTATGTACTAGCTGGATACCTGTGCTTCGCTATGAAACCATGTAATTGAGAAGCGACCAGGCCAGAGAAGTCACATGCTGGCCACGCCCATATAAGGCAACTGGCAGTCGGAGCAGAGTCCCTTTCAGGTGGGGAGGGGGAGTAGAACATCTAACTCCTTAGCATCAACACCTGTTAATATAATCCTGTACAAGAAATACTGATGATCTAATGATCAATTCGAAAAATCCTTTTGTAATGAGCACCTAGAAGCCAAGAAGAACATACGAGCCAAATTTCAAGCTTGTAGGCTTTACAGTTCTGGAGAGGGTGTGGCTTGGTGGGCATAGCAGAGGAAGGATACTGCAAAACCCCCATTCCCTCCCCACCCTTCTCTTCCAGCTCCGTTCTCCTGTATTGGAGAACACAGGAACGACCTACCCTCCGAAATCAGAACAACGACGGACCTCCGCTCCTTCCGCCAGAAGTTAAAGACTCACTTCTTCCATCAGGCCGACCTGTCCTAATTTTTTATATACCTAGCCGCAGAAAGAAATTCTTTAATCAGAATTTTAAGGGGTAATTGTTAGGGTTTTAGAGGTTTTAATAATTGATTTTAGCACAGGGGTAATTTAATTCGGTTTTAATATTTTATATTTTGTATATTGTTGTATTTATAGGATTTTTAATTTCCTGTGCACCGCCCCGAGTCCCCATGGGGGAGAGGGGGCGGTCTATAAATTTAATAAAATAAATAAATAAATAAATAATAATAATAATAATAAATTTAATTTGTAGACCGCTCCCTCTCCCCGAAAGGACTCGGAGCGGTGCACAGGGGAATTAAAAAACATACAAACATAAATACATAAATATATATAAAAGCAGATTAAACAATTTATCCCTGCGCTAAAACCCAGAATACTAAAAAACTAAACCCCTTAAAAACCCAATTAAAACAATATTAAATGTTCAGACTGAGAGGCTGGAAGATAGATTAGGCCAGGCCGGCCTGTTGGAATAGATAAGTCTTGAGCTTTTGTCGGAAAGTGCGGAGGTCCGTGGTTGTCCTGAGGTCGGGGGGTAAATAAATAGGACAACAAAAGAAGACCCAGCAATCAGTGCAGATGCTGGGAGGCAGCAATAGACTGACCCTCAGTGGGGACTCAGAGGCTAGGAGGCTGCAAATAGATCAGGGGCGGGGCCAGCCAAATGTGGTAGTTCTCCGAACTACTCAAAATTTCCACTACAGGTTCTCCGGAACTGGCTGAATGCCACCTCTGCTATTATTCCTCACATATCTGTCCAGGGGCTTGAGGACTATACACAAAACAAAACTTAAAAAAATAAAATAAATCAGGATTCCTTCTTAAATCCTCACGTTTACTTAGGAATAGGTAGCTGGAACCTCCAGTTCTCAAAATAAACCCAACAGCAGATTGGACACATGGCCTGCCTACAATCTCCCTCCAACAGCTGGGTGCCATAATTCCCCACCCTGACAGCCATTAGCAATGATTTTTAGAGCCTTTGCAATAATTGATGTAGCCTTTGGAGAACCTAAATCTTTAATAACACAATTTTAGTACCAGCATGAGTTTCATTAGGAGAGGAAATGGGAAGAGACAACACCTTAAGTGCAAGTGAGATTGGGACACGGTGCTAATGAAGAAACACATACATCAAAGGAAATTACAGCAAGGAAGCAATTAAAAAGTGATGTGAATTCTATGAGGGGTATGTGTGTGTTTTTATGTGCGCATGTATGTATGCTGTGTGTTTATAGTAGACCAAGGTTTCCAACTTGGTATCCACTCTATCAGGGGCTGGCCCAAAGGAGAGGGAGTCAGGCTATTCTCCAAAGCACCTGAGGGTAGGACGAGAAGCAACAGGTGGAAACTCATCAAGGAGAGAAGCAACTTAGAACTAGGGAGACATTTCCTGACAGTTAGAACAATTCATCAGTGGAACACCTTGACTCCAGAAGTGGTGAATGCTCCAACACTGGAAGTTTTTAAGAAGATGTTGGATAACCATTTGTCTGAAGTGGTGTAGAGTTTCCTGCCTGACCAGGGGGTTGGACTAGAATAGAGGTGAATTGCTACTGGTTCACTCTGGTTCAGGCGAACTGGTAGCATAGACAGAAGCAGCACTGACCCAGGCTGGTCACGCCCTTGAACTGGTTCTCCAGTCTCTGCTGCCATTGCCAGCATGCTTTTTATTAGCTTTTAATGGTCTTTGCGCATGCACAGAACAATTTACAGTGAGCTATGCATGTGCAACGTGCGGCTGATGCGCATGCACGAAGCAAATTGGTATCAATGCCGATAGGAACCCATTCCTGGACTAGAAGACCTCCAACTCTGTTAATATGTTCTTTTCTATTTTATTCTATTCTATTCTATTCTATTCACCATATAGATTAGACAACAACTAGGGTTGCAGATGGTAGAGGAACGCACGGCAAGGATGAATTTGAAACCTTGTTTAAAACACGATCTCAAACACACCCAGTCACATCCACAGAGAGATGAACCCAAAAGCCAATCAACATTTAAATATTTGGCATTTATGCCTGAATGGATTCAGACATTCCACCCATTGATACAAACATGCCCGTTACTTAAAAATAACTATTTCTTTTTTTTAAATTTGGACCTAAAGGCATTGGCTCGGCAAAGACAGCGGAACTAGGCGCTTGAAAAAAGAAGACGTACCCTTTAATATCAAAATGGCAAATTAATAAGTCACTTTGAATAAAGATGTACTAATAAAAGTGGGATCATGGGTAATCAAATATGGGATCTCCCCCCACCCTTTTTTTTAAAACTCCCACTGGTGAAGCTTTGATCATAACTTTGCTATTACTTTTGACATCCTCTTTGCGTAACCTTCCCTAAAGCTGGAGGCATTTTGAAAAGATAAAGAGAGAAAGAGACAGAGAGAGAGAGACAGAGAGAGAGAGAGAGAGAGAGAGAGAGAGAGAGAGAGAGAGAGAGAGAGAGAGAGAGAGAGAGAGAGAGTGAGAGAGAGAGAGAGAGACAGAGACAGAGAAAGAGAGAGAAAGAGAGAGAGAGAGAGAGAGAAAGAGACAGAGAGAGAGAGAAAGAGAGAAAGAGACAGAGAGAGATAGAAAGAGACAGAGAGATAAAGAGAGAAAGAGAGAGAGAGAGAGAGGGAGAGGGAGAGGGAGGGTGAGAGAGAGAGGGAAGGAGGGAGAGAGAGAAGGAGAAAGGGAGAGTGAAGTGGAAGACAGACGTGGGAGATAAATGTGTTAGGTTAGTCATAATAAATCCAGACAGGAGCACTAGAATTCCAGCAGCGTTCTAATGCTCTAAGCGCACCTTCTTACCACTTGCGAGCAAGTGAGAAAATATGCATAGTCATGCACAAACCTCTCACTTCTCTTTGGACAACATCATTTCAACCTATCTTGGCTGACACTGAAATCTAAAAGTAGCTGAAATCAGATACCTCTGAAATTCATACTGTAGATATATAGCGCTTCTGCATAGCAAACTAAGTAAATAATTGAATAACAACAGAGGTGGATGGGGCCTTGGAGGTCTCCTAGTCCAACCTTCTGCTCGAGCAGGAGATTCTATACCATTTCAGACAAACAAACTCTTCTTTAAATCCTCCGGTGATGGTGCATCCACAACCTTGTTCCACTGATTGATTAATTAATTAATTTCAGTCTTACATTTGACTGGAATGGTAAATGGTCTGCTTGAGCATGGGGTTAGACTAGAAGACCTCCAAGGCCCCTTCCAATGCTGTACTACTGTCAGAGTAAATTTTCAGTTAAAGGCACACTTTTCAGTATTATAACTTTAAATGGTAGAGAAATGAATAGTTGTAAGTCAAGGATTATCTATATTTATTTTGCTGAATGGAATAGAATAGAATAGAATAGTTGGAAGGGACCTTGGAGGTTCAACCTAGGCAGGAAACCCTACACCACTTCAGACAAATGGCTATCCAACATCTTCTTAAAGACTTCCAGTGTTGGAACATTCACAACTTCTGGAGGCAACTTCTGTTCCACCGATTAACTGTCCTAACTGTCAGGAAATTTCTCCTCAGTTCTAAGTGGCTTCTCTCCTTGATTGGTTTCCACCCATTGCTTCTTCTCCTGCCCTCAGGTGCTTTGGAGAATAGTTTGACTCCCTCTTCTTTGTGGCAACCCGTGAGATATTGGAACACTGTTGTCATGTCTCCCTTCATCCTTCTTTTCATTAAACTAGACATACCTAACGATGTAATGCTGACATAAATTCTGCAAAAAGGAAATATTATGCAAGAAATCCTTATCGGGCTCAGATATGCTGCCAAGGCAGCGTTCCCCAAGTTAGCACGGTCCATTTCTATTGAACTACAATTCCCATCATGCCTTCCCAGAAGGACCATGGTGGCAAGGATAAGAAGTGTAGCCCAATACATCCGGCTGACATAAGCTAAGATATTGTCCGCACAAGAATATATTTAATTTTGCAGGACACGGAGTTGCGACAAACTTCAAGAACTCAAAATAAATTAAACCAAGTTATATTTTAGTAACAATAGGGAGGGGGGAAACAATGGATAGAAAATCCAATAAATAAAAACTTCAAGGATTGAAGAGAGGAGGCAGTGTTATCCCCTGAGCAATGAAGATACTAATATTAATGGAAGGTTATATCTGGCTACAAAGCATATTGTGACAAAAAAAAAATCTTTGACTTTGCCCTTTATCAAATGCTAGACATTTATTTAATGAACTGATGTTTTTTTTAAAAAAAAATCTGTGGCTCTTAAACGAATACGATGGACATGTTTTCCTTATATTGTGCAACGTTAAAAGTCTATTTGTAAAAGCAATTTATGCTCTAAGTGATCTACTCTAGCTGACAATATCAGCTCCTTCTCCAAGTGCAGAGAAAATGGTCAGAAATGCGATATATGAAAATAGACTCCATTTCGGAGCCGTGATTGTAATTTGAACTCTTTCTTCATTGGTGTTTGGAATAAAAGGAAATGAAGAAAATGAAATGTTGATAGAAAGCCTGCTTAGAATAGGGAGTAACCGTGCGTGAATGGAGAGAAATAATCGGAATCGGTGGTATAAACAACCTCCTATTCTAAGCAAATCCATCTTTATTAAACTGCCTTAATATAGTGTTCAAATGCTTTATCCTGATTGACATTTTAAAGCAAAAATATTCAACGGTGTTTTTTGGTCAATGCTGAGACCTGAGTGGGCACCCTTTGGGTCCCTGTGGGTGTACCTGTTTTGGCCTGCCAACAGATCGTGCGGCAGATCTCCAAGGCACCTGGGGGCAGGACAAGGGCAATGGGTGGAAACTTATCAAGGAGAGAAGCAACTTAGAACTAAGGAGAAATTTCCTGACAGTTAGAACAATTAACCTCTGGAACAGCTTGCCTCCAGAAGTTGTGAATGCCCCAACCCTGGAAGTCTTTAAGAAGATGTTGGATAGCCATTTGTCTGAAATGGTATAAGGCTCCTGCCCACGCAGGGGGTTGGACTAGAAGACCTACAAGGTCCCTTCCAACTCTGCTATTGTATTGTATTGTATCTGGACAGTGAGGAGGTTGGGGAGGAACATGGGCCAGTCCTGGAGTCTGGGGAAGGAGGCAGAGAGGGGGCCGGAGCAGTCGTGGGTTTCAAAAAATTTCAGAATCTCTTCTGTGGGTGTGGCCTGGTTTGTGGGAGTGGCTTGCCTGCCATGTGACCGAGTGGGAGTGGTTTGGCAGTCATGTGACTGGGTGGGCATGGCCAACTTGTAAAATGTGGTGAAACTCACTTAACAACACTCTTGCTTAGCAACCAGAATGTTGGCTCAGAAACTCTGGCATTTGAAGTGCCCAAGTCTTAAAGCTGTCAAGTTACAAGACCTTCACACCCCTAACCCTTTAGGGGGGGAAAAAACCCCAGGGGTGTTCAAACTTGACAGCTTTAAGACTTGTGGACTTCGACTCCCAGAATTCCTCCTCTCGCTCTTCATCTGGATGATGTGTGGACGGGCGGGAGGAGGGAGCTGGAACCAGTTCTAAACGGCCCTGAAGATTTGTGGAACCTCTTCTATAGAAGAGGTTAGAACTGGCAGGAACCCCACCCCTGGGCCAGAGCCACATAACAGTTATCAGCTGCCTTCAGAGTCAGACATCAGTGAGGCAGAAGAACAGCTGGAGCCTGTTCCCAGTGTGCACATAAGCAGAGTTGCCAGACGAAGGGAACAGCTAAGGAACAAGGGTCGACTTGGGAGTAAGGCTACAGGTGGATGATGAATGGCCCCTCCCAGAGGAAATAAAAGAGGAGCGAAGGGGGAGTGGAGTTTGCAGGAGACCATTAGTTTGCTTAATTGGTTCGTGACTCTCCGAGACTCCTTGCCAAGTTTTGCAGCTATCAGGCCTGGCAGCTCTCCAAGCCAGATAAGGTCTGTGACTGTAAATCCTCCCTCGAAAGACTTTGCTGGATGGGAATGAGCAGAATTCACAGTCAATTAATAAAAGGGAGTTTTGTCGGGACCAGGAGTCTGCTTCAAACTCTCGGGAAGCCTCGGTCAGAACAGCACCTTTCATTGTGGTAGGTAAAAGCAGATGTGCCTGGAATTAGACAGATGTCATCTCAGTGGGAAGAGAAGAAGTATTTTTGGCTCTGTGTTTGCGTGTGTGGGAGGGATTGATGAGTAAATCAGATGCTTCCTATCAGAAACCGAATGCTTTTATTTTATTCTTATTTGGCCTTCGGATAATGAGAAAACCACTTGTGACTGGATATTGTGGGATTCTGAAGTCCCCCACCCCATACAAAAACAAGGATTCATGGATCTTTCATTCCTACCATAAATTTATTTCACTATCATCTTTTAATGACCCCATAATCCCTTGGAGTCTGGGCAACTGAATGGAGCTGAGTGGTTACTGGCCAGATGCCTTTCCTGTCGCCAATGGGGAGTTATATTCAGCAGATATATACTACTCATCGTGCCCAAGGAGAGAAATATCTGCCTCTACCTAGGATCGAACTCACAGCCTCTTCATTGTGAGGTGAAAAGAGAGCACTCACAAACGTGGAGCAAACCAGTATGTAAAACTGGGAGCAACCCACCTCTGGTCTGACGTGGTATAGGGTTTCCTGCTTAAGCAGGGGGTGGGACTAGAAGACCTCCAAGGTCCCTTCCAACTCTATTCTATTCTATTCTATTCTATTCTGTCTGGCCTGGCCTATTCTATTCTAGTCTGGTCTGGTCTGGTCTGGTCTGGTCTGGTCTGGTCTATTCTATTCTATTCTATTCTAATTTTATTGTATTTATTCTCTTCTATTCTGGTCTGGTCTATTCTATTCTATTCCATTCTAATTTTATTGTATTTATTCTCTTCTATTCTGGTCTGGTCTGGTCTATTCTATTCTATTCTATTCTAATTTTATTGTATTTATTCTCTTCTATTCTGGTCTATTCTATTCTATTCTATTCTAATTTTATTGTATTTATTTTCTTCTCTTCTATTCTGGTCTATTCTATTCTATCCTAGCAGCATGAGTGCTAATCATAATTCATTATAGGCTGAGAAAGTGGGAAGAGAAGAGAAATCTGAAACAGATGCTTCTTCATCAATCACAACTAATGATAATTTTGAATATTTTCTTTACACCAACTGCTTTTTCAAAATGGGTAAAACTTCACCTCGCTGCATATAGAAACTTTATCTCAGACAGAGGATTTCGTTCCAAAAGACGTTCTATGTTCATTATCAGGGTTTACGAGTAGTGGAGAAAAAATATGGCGTGTTTTGAGAACATGTTGTAAAATAGTGATTTGATTGGTACAATTTTCATGCTTGTTAACTCGAGTGTTGCTCCTTTGTTGTGTTTCCAAACAGGCAGATCTGAACAGGAATGACAGCAGCATTTTTCTTCCCCCTGAAAAAGGAGAAAGAAAACGAAAACGGAGGTGCTTAAATAAATTGAATGCTATTATCGGAAGCTGACATTAATGAGCTAGATTTAACAATGCAGGTTGCTTCCTCAAAGGCGTAGAAAACAGTCTCTGCCATTCCTGATGAAAAGACTTAGTAAATCTTGCTTCTGGAAATCTTGAGTTTGCAAGGTCTTCTAATCCAACCCCCTGCTCAAGCAGGAAACCCTCTAATATTTCAGGCAAATGTTTTCTTCTTGAAAACCTCCAGGGTTAGTGCACCTACTTTTTTTATTTTTTTTATTTTATTTTTGGAATTTATACCCCGCCCTTTTCCTTGTTAGGACTCAGGGCGGCGCACAGGCAATTATTAAAAACCATTACAAAACAATATATACTATTAAAAACATATTAAATTAAATTAAAACCCGTGCTAAAAACCCTTTAAAACCCTAAAAAATTAAAATTTATAAATATAGTCAGAAACGGGGGGCTATGCTAGGCCGGCTTGTTGGAATAGGTACGTCTTAAGGCGTTGGCGGAAGAGGCGGAGTTCCGAGGTAGTGCGAAGGTCGGGGGGTAGGTCGTTCCAGAGGGCTGGGCCCGCCACAGCGAAGGCCCTTCCCCTGGGTGTCGCCAACCGGCATTGCCCGGCCGACGGTACCCAGAGAAGACCCTCTCTGTGGGAGCGGATCGGACAAAGGGATGTAAGGGGCAGAAGGCGGTCTCGTATATAGCTAGGCCCCGATCCATGGAGCGATTTGAAGATGGTCGTCAACACCTTGAAGCGCACTCGAAAGGCCACAGGCAGCCAGTGCAGCTCGCGCAGGAGAGGTGTTATGTGGACTTGCCTTGGGGCACCCATAATCACCCGCGCGGCCGCATTCAAATTCTGGAGGCAAGTCGTTCCACTGATTAATTGTTCCAACTGTCCGAAACTTTCTCCTTAGTTCTAGGTTGGACTAAGTCTAGGAATGACTAGCACGTATGTGCGAGAGGAACAATTACTTTCACCTTTAATCAGCTCAACATCTGGGTTGCAGCTCTTCCTTCTGTCTCCCAAGGTCCTTCCCAGGTACCATGAAAGCAGACGCATAAAATGTATAATTGTAGGTGCTCCTCAAATATCAAATAACAAATAGCAGAGTAACCAACAAATAGAGCTTTTTAAAAAGAAAATTTTGGCTTAATATGGTTCGTAACATTGACCGCTAATGTCGACATTCCTGAAACATACGGTCTTCTGGTCTACAGACAAGCTTTGGCCCCCTTGATTGCCTTGATGACATTCCCTACCATCTATTTTTAAGTGACCCATGGATCAAGCTCTGCATCGGCCTATGAAGAAATGCCTTTTGATTTCGATTCATCCTGGTCTGCCTTGGGGTGAAATTGAGCCCAGGGACGAGAAATGCAATGGTTGTCTCACAGCCCTCTTTGCAGCCTTCCTATTGACCTTGAGTGACCTTGGGGCGCTGCAGAAACTGTAATAGGAACTTATCTCCCAAAGCTAAAAATAAGCTAAGTATCTTTCTCTTAATTATTTATGGAGCGTTGTCCTGCTTTTCCGCGTAGCTGTTTAAATGAGACAGTACCATCATTGTTACTGTACCATCGGATGCCAATAAGCAATTGCTTGCGTGTAAGAACATGTCTGTGTTGGAGAAAATAGAAGTAAAACCAACCACCAAATATCAAGGATAGCCTTACAGGGCTACTTTTCCTTTCATTAGAATGATTAAAACTCCTAAATGTGAATTGAATCATTCAATCCTAATGGCATTAAAACCTATAAACGTTTCCCCAGAGTACAGAGCAGGAAGCAACTCCATATCAGATTTACACAACAATCTAATCAAGTTTGGATAATTTTGAAAAAAACTGATTAGTATCTAACTTGATTACTACACGGAGAGTAGTCTAATTCCAACAGGGTCGGGTAGAATAGAAGGCTTTAAAAACATCCTTGGTTTTTTATCTTATCCGGGGGCGAGGGGTAGAGCCATAGACTAGAGTAGTTGGCATAAGATAGGCACCAAGCAATACAGTATAAAAACTGTATATCGGTATGAAAGCTGTCTGTCCGATTGATTCAGTTGATAAAATAGAGCCATGTTGGTTTGAGTGGTTGGGACACTGGGCAGGGGGTTGCCAAGTCCATCTTTGAGACCGGAGAGCTGCCAGTTGAGTTCCCATCCTTCACTCCAGCTCCTGCTGGGGACATGGAAGTGGCCCCCCAACAGGGCATCCCCAGGGCAATGGTGTTGTCACCAGTTAATCCTTTCAACCTTGGTGCTTCTGACACGAATGCAAAAAAGCAGAGACCTCACCCTGCCAACAAAAGTGCGTCTAGTCAAGGCGATGGTTTTCCCAGTTGCGATGGATGGCTGTGAAAGTTGGACCATAAGGAAGGCTGAGCGCCAAAGAATGGAGGCCTTTGAATTCTGGTGCTGGAGAAGACTCCTGCATTGAGTCCCTTGGACTGCAAGGCCATCCAACCAGTCAGCCCTAGAGGAGATCAACCCTGACTGCTCTTTAGAAGGCCAGATCCTGAAAAGGAAACTCAAAGACTTTGACCACCTCATGAGAAGAAAGGACTCCCTGGAGAAGAGCCTCATGCTGGGGACGATGGAGGGCAAAAGAAGAAGGGGATGACAGAGAATGAGGTGGCTGGATGGAGTCACCAAAACAATTCACGAGCTTAAATGGACTCCAGGGGATGGTAGAGGACAGGAAGGCCTGGAGGAACATTGTCCACAGGATGGGTCGGACATGACTTTGCAACTAACAAACTAACTTGCTCTTTAGAAGGCCAGATCCTGAAGAGGAAATTCAAGTACTTTGGCCCCCTGACAAGAAGGAAATAGTTCTCATTGGCTGAACCGGTTGCCATGTCTCTGCCGGCCATGAATATTCTAACTTTTTTTTTTGTGTCGCAAATATCCTGCAATTTCCCAGCCATCAAGGGGAGCAGAACATCCAATCTTATGCAGCATCTTAGTTGCACAATCCACTCTAATTTTAACTCCATCTAAAAGTTAGCCACCTCGCTTGTCACTAATCTGGTATTCCTCTCACGGCAATTCATGCAACAACAGCGTATCGCCACTCTGCAATATTTGCAAATCAAACTGCAGCTTCTAACAATCAATCCGGCTCTTCTTCGTCCTTCCGAGCCACACCTTTGAGTTCTTTCCCAGTGCAATTAAAAAATGAACGTTAACAAGTAGCTTCCCTGCCCTCCCGTAAAGGTCGGCAATCCCTCTGCAGCAAATTAATCCCAATTAGTAAAGATATTTTGTCTCCCTACGTCATTCCATTTTTGATTTACCGGGTTTTTCTGGATGCAGACGGCAAATGTTAATGACTTACTTTGCTGGGAATTTATCCTGCTGTTCATTTCCCATTTGACAATTAGTTGCGTCTCGGTAAAGGCTTGGTAGCTTCCACTAATGAACTCAGGATCTCGCAGGAATAATGGTGGGTCCGGTTGGTTTTTGTGGGTTATTTTTATGACATCTGTAAAAATATAGGTTCTGGTTGGGGAAAAGAACATTTCTGGGAGGCCAGGAGGATTGATAATGCTCACATGAATGTGGCTGGTTAATTTGCATTTCCCATTATTTAGCGGCAGAACGGCAAAATGGAGAAATCTATGGAGAACAGAAACAAATTCTAGTAGGTTCAGCACATTTTGGTTTATGGCAGAGGAACTTGGGATGGGAAACACACCTTGTTGTGCTCATTTCTCCTGAATTATTCTGATGGCACCGAGCCATTTCAGCATAAGACATGGCATAAGGGGGTGCAGTGGTTAGAGTGCAGTACTGCAGGCTATTTCTGCTGATTACTGGCTGCCAGCAGTTTGGCAGATTGAATCTCACCAGGCTCAAGGTTGACTCAGCCTTCCATCCTTCGGAGGTGGGTAAAATAAGGACCCGGATTGTTGGGGGCAAGAGGCTGACTCTGCAAACCACTTAGAGAGGGCTGTAAAAGCACTGTGAAGCGGTATATAAATATATGTGCTATTGCAATTAATTCCTTCCTTCCTTCCTTCCTTCCTTCCTTCCTTCCTTCCTTCCTTCCTTCCTTCCTTCCTTCCTTCCTAACTCTCTTATTCCCTTTCTCATTGTCCTTTCTCGTGGTGCAGTGGTGAGAATGCAGTATTGCAGGCTAACTCTGCCCATAGTCAGGAGTTTGATCCTGACCGGCTCAAGGTTGACTCAGCCTTCCATCCTTCCGAGGTGGGTAAAAGGAGGACCCAGATTGTTGGGGGCAATAGGGCTGATTCTGCAAACTGCTTAGAGAAGGCTGTAAAAGGACTGTGAAGCAGTATATAAGTCTACATGCTATTGCTATAATGATTTATCTATCAATTGGTAAAAAAAAAATAGAATCTTACTTAATATTTCTCTTAGTGTATCATCGTGGTTTACAGGTAATCGTCAACTTACGGCCACAACTGAACCCAAAATTTATGTTGTTAAGTGAGACATTTGTGCACTGAGTTTTGCCCCATTTTATGAACTTTTTTTGCCACAGTTATTCTTATTTGAATTGAACAATAGAATTTTCTGGACAGCTTAACGTGTCTAAGAATAGGAACTACAATCGGAGAAATTCCTCTCAGAATTTCCCCAAGAAATTTTTGCATTAATTTTTGAAATGCAGAATTAATTTGCATTCAGTAACGGGAGCTCACGCCGTTATAGAGCGCTAGGGATTCAAACCGACAAACTGCCAACCTTTCTGATCAAGATGTGCACGCGCGCACACACACACACCAGTGGTGGGTTTCAAATTTTTTAGAACCTACTCTGTAGGTGTGGCCTATTTTGTGGGCGTGGCTTGGCAGTCATGTGACAGGGTGGGAGTGGCCACCTTTTAAAATGTGGTGAAACTCATTTAACAAGGCTCTTGCTTAGCAACCAAAATTTTGGACTCAATTGTGATGATAAATTCTTTCTTTCTTTCTTTCTTTCTTTCTTTCTTTCTTTCTTTCTTTCTTTCCTTCCTTCCTTCCTTCCTTTCCTTTCCTTCCCGTTGGGTCACTGGCAGCGACGGGCCAGATTTACTTCCAGGTACGCCGGTGGAATCTCCTCTCACCGGTTCTCTGAATTTCACCAACCGGCTCTCGCGAGTAGGTGCGAACCTGCAGAAACCCACCACTGACACACACACACACACATTTTGCTGGACCTCATTCACACGATACCTTTAACTAGATCAGGAAACTGAGCTGGCTGAATTTGGAGTAAGCAAAAAAATCCAGTGGGTACTCAGGAGAAAGAGGATGAAATTCTATCGCAGCTCGTGGCAAACATTGCTTAGAGCAAAGAAGAGATGTAGAAAAAAAAGGCAAGAAACAGAAGATAGCCTCAAAGGACAAGCTCCAAGGAGAAGGCTTCAACTAAGGGAAGACATGTCAGAAATACTCTTCTCCCTCTGCTGAGGTCATCTCGAGCTCCAACATTGCAAAACTGACACCATGACGGTTCTGAAATATAAATGAAACTTCAAAGCAATTTTATCCATCAAAGCAACTTAAGCTCCTGGGGTTCCCAGAAACAAGTGGCTTGACCTACTCAAGGCATAAAAACCTTCTGAGAAAAATCCAAAGCCTTTCATAAAGGGTAGGTTTAATTATGGTTCTCTCTCCTTCAATCTCTGCAGTTCCAGTGTTGCCTACAATGGAAAAGATACATTGGGTGAGATTTCAGTCCCCAATCTTGCCTGGCCTTGGCAAAAATGTATTGACCAAAATTAGGGGACTGGAGACTAAAACATACGATGAACAGTTGCAGGAATTGAGCCTGGCTAGTCTAATGAAGAGAAGGACCAGGGGAGACAGGATAGCAGCCTTCCAATATTTGAGGGGATGCCAACAGAGAGGAGGAAGGGGGTCAAGCTATTTTCCAAAGCACCTGAAGGCCAGACAAGGAATAATGGATGGAAACTGATCAAGGAGAGATTCAACCTGGAAATAAGGAGGAATTTTCTGACAACCAATGGAACAGAAGTTGCCTTTGGAAGTTGTGGGAGCTTCATCACTGGAGACTTTCAGGAAGAGATTGGACTGCCATTGGAAATGGTGCAGGGTCTCCTTCTTGAGCAGGGGTGTGTGGACTAGATGACCTATAAGGTCCCTTCCAACTCTGTTAATTTAATCTAAAAATAAAGATTTGTTCCAGCAGGTCCTCAAGATTTCGTAGGACGTTCACTTTCTAGTCTACAAAACCTTTCCCTCTTTAGGAAAAAGAACTGGGGTATTTCTGGGATGTGGGAGCCACTCACAGAAAACTCTTCAAGAAGAGAATAAAGGGATATAATTCTGATAACATTCTAAAGTTATCCATTGAGAGATACTACAGCTTGCTGAAGATAGAAGAGGGGGCCAACCTGTTCTCCAAAGCTCCTGAAGGCAGGACAAGAAGCAATGGATGGAAACTTTGGAAGCAGAGAAGCACCCTAGAAATAAGGAGAAATTTCCTGACAGAACAATTGATCAGTAGAACAACTTCTCTCCAGAAGCTGTGGATGGTCCATCACTGGAGGTTTTTAAGAAGAGATTGGACAACCATTTGTCTGAAATAGTATCCTGATTAAGCAGGACTAGAAGACATCTAAGGTCCCTTCCAACTCTATTATTAACAGATTAACAGAGTTGGAAGGGACCTTGCAGGTCATCTAGTCCACACAGGAGACCCTACATCTGCCTCTACCTAGGATTGAACTCACAATCTCCTGATTGGGAGGGGAGAGCTCCACCTCTAGGTCACAACACCTTCTCCTCCCCTTCTTTCTCCTTCCCTTTCTCCTTGTCTTCTTACCAAAACGCATCGTGTGGAAGGGAAAATAATTGCAAAGTTTTTTCCTGATGTGCCAGAAAAGATGGAAAGCACCATTTTGCACATCACCCCCCCCCCCGCCTACAGTTTCAAATGGTCCAATCCATCGAGAATTAAATCACAGTGTTCATAACAGTTGTGTGTGAACAAATGAGCCCGCTGTCCTTTTCTTTCTTTTTTTTTTCTTTTCCATCGCAGGGTTGAGTAACATTGCTCTGATCGGGGGAGGTGTTGGTGGGAAGCCATCTGGATAGCTGAGGGAGGGGAGATATTAAATAAATGATTTTGAAAATTTCAGGGTTCAGAGGGCCCTAAGGAGTGATGGCACTGATGCACCAATGTCACTGGAGGAGCTGAGGATGAGCGTTTTGCAATTTTCTTTTGGGGGGGGGGTTATTTTTAAGGCAAACATATTCGATGCCTCATGCCCAACATTGCCCAAACTAACATCAGAGAAAAGTATAGTATAGCCTTTTGTGTCATTGTACATCATGTATACAATGAAATTGGTGAGATATATATGTTTAGTAGGCATTCTATAATATTATCTCAGGAGAGAGAAAAATCAGATGCACATATAAGCTCTCTCTCTCTCTCTTTCTCTCTCTCTCTCTCTCTCTCTCTCTCTCTCTCTCTCTTTCTCTCTCTCTCTCTCTCTCTTTCTCTCTGTCTCTGTCTCTGTCTCTCTCTCTCTCTCTCTTTCTCTCTGTCTCTCTCTCTCTCTTTCTCTCTCTCTCTCTCTCCATGGCTGAATGTCTTTTTTTGAAAACCTGGCTTTATATTGACATGCAAAGGAAGAGAAAATGAACACCTCCTGCCATTGAAAACATGCAATCTCCTTTGCACCTCATAACGTCAACAAAACTTTGTGTCAGAACAAAAATAGCAATTCCTTTTTGGCTTTTACATTCGTTTTTCTTCTCGGAAATGAAAAGGAAATTAAATTCCTGAGATAATTGCAGAAGCTATTTTCCTTCCTTCCTCTCTCTCTCCCTTCTTTTATCTCTCCCTCCCTCCCTTCTTTCCTTCCTTCCTCTCATCCTTCCTTTCTTCCTCTCACCCTTCTTTCCTTCCTTCCTTCCCTCTCTCTTTTCCTTCCTTCCTTCCTCTCACCCTTCATTCCTTTGTTCTGTCATTCTGTCCTTCCTTCCTTCCTCTCACCCTTCTTTCCTTCCTTCTTTCCCCTCACCCTTCCTTCTTTTCTCCCTCCCTTCTTTCCTTCCTTCCTCTCATCCTTTCTTCCTCTTACCCTTCCTCTCATCCTTCCTTCCTCTTACCCTTCCTTCCTTTCTCTCTCTTTCCCTTCCTTCCTCTCACCATTCTTTTGTTCCATCATTCTGTCCATCCTTCCTTCCTTCCTTCCTCTCACTCTTCCTTCGCTCCTTCCTTCCTTCTGACAATGTCCTTGTCATTGTCATCTAAATCAGGGGTCCCCAACCTTTGCAACTTTAAGTCTGAAGGACTTCAGCTCCCAGCAAAGCTGGCTGGAGAATTCTGGGAGCTGAAGTCCTTCAGACTTAAAGTTGCAAAGGTTGGAGACCCCTGATCTAAATCATCATCCTTGGAAAATTGCTTAGTTTACAAGCACTGAGCAACTGAGACAGTAAGGATTTGCCTCTTTGTTGCTGCTCCATATTTAATAACTGTCTCCCGTTTAATTTTTCTAACTACAAGATAGCCCAATATTTTGTCGCAAAGCTTTGGAATACAGCCATACAAAGGCAGGTGTCAAATGAGGTTGCATAATTCTGTACTAAGGCTCTGCATGTTTATCCAGGATTTATTCCCTCAGCCACAAATAACTGCATTCGGACAACACAAGAAGCCATCAGTTATAGTTTGAAATCATAATGGCTGGGTTTGCACAACACGCTAACCCTCAGCCAGGCAAATCACAATACATCTTACAATGATCCATGAATCCAGTCCTTCTTTTAATCAGACTAGACATACCCGGTTCCTGCAACCGTTCTTCATGTGTTTTAGCCTCCAGTCCCCAAATCCTCTTTGCTGCTCTTCTCTGCACTCTTTCTAGAATCTCAATATCTTTTTTACATCGTGGCGACCAAAACTGGATGCAGTATTCCAAGGGTGGCCTTACCAAGGCCTTATAAAATGGTATTAACCACTTGATTCTCTCCCTCTGTTGATGCAGCCTAGAACTGTGTTGGCTTCTTTGGCAGCTGCAGCACACAGCTGGCTCCTATTGAAATGGTTGTCCACTAGGACTCCAAGATCCCTCTCACAGTGACTACTATTGAGCAAGGTACCACCTATACTGTTATTTATTTATTTTATTTATTTATTTTCTTAAATTTATACCCCGCCCTTCTCCTAAAAAAGGACTCAGGGCGGCGCACAGGCGTTATTAAAACCATACAAAAATACATAATTATTAAAAACTATTAAACTTTCCCTGTGCTAAAACTAATAAAACTCTAAAATTTAAAATTATCCCTATAAAAGTCAGAAACGGGGGTTATGCTAGGCCGGCTTATTGGAATAAATGAGTTTTAAGATGTTGGCGGAAAAGGCGGAGGTCCCCGACGATGCGTAGATCGGGGGGCAGGTCGTTCCAGAGGGCTGGGCCCGCCACAGAGAAGGCTCTTCCCCTGGGCGTCGCCAACCCGCATTGTCCGGCCGATGGTACCCGGAGAAGGCCTTCTCTGTGGGAGCGGATCGGTCGAAGGGATGTATGGGGCAGGAGGCGGTCGCGTATCTGTATCTGTGCATTTTGTTTTTCTTGCCTAAATGTAGAACCTTACTTTTTTTCACCACTGAATTTCATTTTGTTAGATAAATATTCCTGGCCAAAAGCTCATTTGGATTTAGTGGGATATACTTTATATATATATATATATATATATATATATGAGAAAAAAACCATGCACTGTCAGAACTAATTACAGACGCTTGTCAATCCATAATCCTGGCTACCTACAGATTGCTCAGAGACTAATAGTCTGTCCCTCTGGGATACCTGCCTCATCTCTATTCAGTAACCTTCTTCCCAGCCCTCCCAATTTTCAAGACTTGAGTTCATTAGCAACATCAACCAATCCCTCGTATTCAGTGCATCAAGGTCCTTGCCCTAATTTGGAGCTAATGAGAATAAAATGAAGTGGAAAATGTACTGGGTTTTTTTTAGAGACATAACTTGAGGTAAAAGGGAAGGAGTGAGCGTGTAAAAAGGCCTCTCCTCCAGATTTACACATTTAGTGGGTGGTACATAGTTTGTGTTGAGAACCAGGGTTATGCCATTTAATATCCTGCAGATGTTTTGAACCTAGGGCTTCCATCCTTCGCCTTCATTATCTTTTAATGACTCCATAATCCCCCTCGGGGTGGAGTCGGAGCAACTGAATGGAGTTAGCAATCACATTTAGATTTATATATCACTTTATGGTGCTTTACAGCCCTCTCTAAGTGGTTTACAGAGTCAGTTTATTGCCCCCAACAATCTGAGTCCTCGCTTTACCCGCCTCGGAAGAATGGAAGGCTGAGGAAACCTTAGCAGAGTGTTTTAATGGCCCGATGCCTTTCCTGTTGCCAATACAGCGTTTTGTTCAGCAGACATATTCTCAGTGTGCCCAGAGAGAGAGAAATATCTGCCTCTACCTAGGATTGAACTCACGGCCTCCTGATTGTGAGGTGAGGGCTCCACTTCTAAGCCACCGCCCTACTCGCTAGGGCTGTGATGGTGAACCTATGGCACGGGTGCCACAGGTGGCACGCGGAGCCATTTGTTAGGGCATGTGAGGAATTGCCCTGTCAGCTCCAGCGCGCATGTCCAGCTGACTCTAGCCTTCTTTTGAGGCTGTTTTTCACCCTCTGGAGGCTTCCCTGAAGGCTCCTGAGGGCTGGAGACTCCTGAAGGCTCTGGAGGGCAAAAAATGACCCTACAAGTAAACCAGAGGGGGAAAGCACGCACATGTGTGTCACACCCATGCACGACACCACCACCCCCCGCGCTCCCCCCACTTTTGGCACATGAGCCAAAAAAGGTTCGCCATCACTGCACTAAGGCTTCTATACTTGAGTTGCACAAATTCAGATGACCATCAGAATTGAAGAGATAAAGAAAAGTCTCTTTAATGCCCTCTAGAAGTTGTCAGTATGTTACCCTACCTATAAGCCCTTGCTGTTTGCCCTACAAATTGAGTTAATCAGTGTTATCGATTTAAAAATCTGGATACCACTTAGCCGTGTTTCAGATTGGACAAGTAGAATCATCTGAAAAATTCAAAAAGTTCTGAATTTCAGCCATTTTTCATGCATTCTGCTTCTTGTACTCAGGAGTACCTAGGATGCTCAACCTCCCATTATCTTTGAGGCTTCATTTCTTGGTGATCTTTAATACTTCTGCAAATCTTGGAGTTCTTTCAAAAACAAAGATGTCTCTCTATTTCAGAATGACAGGGGATGCTAATGTGTGTTTTTGGTTATCCAGCTCATATTCTTGCACACAAAAGTGCCAATAGGCTTAAAAAGGAAATATCGATGTAGGGATGGAAGGAAGGAAGGAGAGATGGAAAGGAAGGAAAAGGAGAGAGGGTGGAAGGAAGGGAAGGAAGGAAGATGGGTAGGAAGGAAAAGAAGGGAGGGAAATAGGAAGAAAGAGAGAGAGAGAGAAAGGAAGGAAGGAAGGAAGGAAGGAAGGAAGGAAGGAAGGAAGGAGAGAGGAGTCAACTCTAAAAGCCAGCTACTTGCATAATGACAACAGTAACTTAATATTACACAATCTTGATCTCTTTTTATGTTGCTTTGGAAATCTTCTAATTGTACCTCTTGGGTCAAAACTCTACTCTGTAGGCAAATTTTTAAATGGGTCACGATATTTGCAGACCACCCCATGCAGCTAAAAAAATTAAAGTTGTACAAAGTCCAGACTATTAAGAACAATCTGTTTGACAGATTTATGACCATCTGGTTAGATAGTGGTAGCAGAAAGATGGGTCAACATCTAGCTTTTTAGAACTTTAAATCTGATACATTGTCTTTGATCTATCTGGCACTCAGGTACAGGACTCCTAATAAATCGTTGTGTTGCTGCCATCCATAAAGACAACCTTACTCAAAAGTAGCACATTATTTATGAGGAGTTACATGGGCTGTCCCCTTTGTCTGGACTTCAGCTGAGTTTGTATCCCTCGCCATTTATCCTGCCAAGGGCTGGTTTAAATCTCAGCTATCCAGTCTTTGTCAGAGAAGGATTTCTCTGCAAATTGATGAAAGGGTGGGTGGAAATGCTAGGTGTGAGCCAATGGAATGTTTAGCTACAAAAAGATAATTCAGTCCAGGTGTTGAGAGATCTGGGAGAAAGTGACTCTGCCTTAATTAACTCATTGCTCATTAATTCATTCATTTACTCATTCAATCCAACTAGAGTCACCTTTTGTGAGATGGGCGCCCATTTGAATGTGAGAAACAAATCAACGCAATAAGATAAATAAATTATAGCCGCAAAAGTATTGTTACAGTTTTCGAGATTCTGAGGGAGGGGTCAAACGCATCATCAGTCTTGCGTTCCATTTTGCTTGGACTGTTAGTAGTTCAGATTTTTGTAGAGAACTCAGGTTTGCAGTAAGTCTTTATTCCCATTTTGAACCGCCTGGGTTCTCTGATTTCCCTAGCGCTTGACAGCTTTCTTGAAATTGGTGTTATTTTTGTTTCCTGCATTTTACTAGCTATGTGGGGCCTGACACCTCAGGAGTAAAACTCTGGAGATCCCTCCCAAAAGAACAGGAGTCTCCTGAAGCCGAAATATCTTGGATTTTGCTCATTGTAAACCTGGTCCCGTCAACCAGGAACCCAGACTAAGCCAAGGCTAAGAAACCAGTGTCATATAAGCCAGGAGTACTTTTAATGTAGCAGCTATCATGCAAATCTGAATGCCTTTGTGTGAACCTAGGGGTAGCTTTTCTGAGATGTTTTCTCTAACTAGTTTGTTGGAATGGGGTCAAGCCCCGGTTATCTAATCGCCGTCTTGATAATGGTTCTTCCCCGCTGTCCTGCAAGGCCATTCCCTACCTTCAAAGGGGGAATAAGAGGAAGGCAGAGCATGTCAGCGGCTAAATTCAATTAATCTCGAAATTGAACAAGAAGGAATTCAAATCCATTTGGAGCATTTGACCCATATTCTTACACTCCCCACCGCTGCCCTGGACCTTCGTAGTGTAAACTCATCTTGAAATATAACTCAAATTATTAGGCAATCCCCTCAGAGAGGTGAAGTCTGCTTGTGGCCTTAAAACAACATGTACATAACCATCGTTCTATGTGTCAAAGAATTAAATAAGCCATCAGCAAATAATGAATATCTTGATGGAGGAAAAACAACAGTCGGCTGAAAAAACATCAGCGGATTTAATAACAGTGCTCTTTGCCTTTCTCTAGCTGCCAAACACAAAGATGGCTTTTTTTTTCATGTTTGAACATTGTAGTTTGCCTTTTTTTTTTAAAAATGCCTCCTAACATATTTAAAAGAGGGAGACATCATTTGTTTGATTTCTTGGAGGGAAAAAAATAGAAAGCAGATGCAAGTGAAGTGAAGTGAAATAGGGAATGGAATGTGCCGTATTTTTTGGACTATACGATGCATCCCCCCCCCCCAAAGTGAGTGGAAATTTCTGTGAGTCTTATACACCAAATATGGCCCTGGTTTTGGCCTCTTGAAACCTCCCCTCGCCCCGCACATTCCATTTTCACCAAAAACGGGCTCAGTTGTTTTTTTTTTGCAAAAATGGGAAATGCAGAGGGTTTAGGAGGCCTGCAGAGTGCTCCTGGAGGCTGGGGAAGGCAAAACTTGGACTTCTGGAGGCTTAAAAACTATTTTTTTTCTTGCTTTCCTCTTCGAAATCCAGTTGCGTCTTATACTCCAGTGCGTGTTATAGTCCGAAAAATACGGTATTTGTATTCTCTTTGCATCTCTTACGTTAGACTTTAAGATCGTCACAATGATATTGTGATTTCACATCTCAGTAATGCTGCAGCTTGGTGTGCAGGTCAATCTTTGGCATGGCAAGCCAAGAAAGGTGCCTGAAATTCTGGAGAGCAATCAATGTATTGACTCTCCCAATGGATCGATCTTCCTCCAGTCTTGTTCCTGCCCAGATATATTGGGACTTCGACTCCCGTATTTCTTTAGCTCAAAGAAAGCTTAGCCCTCATCAATTATCACCAACTCTTTCATGTCTCTCAACCTTCCCTGGAGATGCTGGGGAGTGAAAGTAGATCTTTAGATTGATTCCTTCCCCCAAGTACGAATGCCACTGGCACTCATCGTATGGCACTCAACAACAATAAGTAGAAGAGTAACCCTCCCAGGAGTTCTCTACACAGGTGCCTTTTTAATAGTCCTCTCTTTCCACCCTGTGAGTGAGAACACATATCTCGAAAACAGAAAATTCTGCATGTTTGTTAAAATGCAACCCAAACAAACAGTTGTCCACTCACCCACCCACCCATGTCCTTTTTGTGTGGGTATGCTATTAGAATTAATGGTCTAGGTTTAAAGTATGAGGGGGTCCAACAGATGCCCTAATTAAATCATGAGACTCGAGCCAAGCGTCAAAAGAAATCCAGTTATTTATTAGGAGCAACATGTCCGCATGTACCCAAGTGAAGCCAGCTCTGACCCCACGTAATTTATGGCCCAATTATGACCCTGCTTTAGGTCTTGAGATATGCCACAAATTAACACAAAAGTTATCTTCCCCTTCCTTCACTGTTTAGCTACATCATCTACACCTACATCTAAGGTTATTAGGAATCTCACAAACTTCAATGTGGTCGGAGTTCCTGATTTCCAACCACCAGCGACCGATATATTCATCCACTTTCAGCTTTTGAGAAGCTGTTGAGCAAAAGCTTCTTCTTCTTCTTCTTCTTCTTCTTCTTCTTCTTCTTCTTCTTCTTCTTCTTCTTCTTCTTCTTCTTCTTCTTCTTCTTCTTCTCCTCCTTCTCCTCCTCCTCCTCCTCCTCCTCCTCCTCCTCCTCCAATTGAGCCAGTTCACTCATTTTTTTTCCCTCTCAGCAAGGTTACTCAACAAGAAATAAGCATCAAGGAAAAGGAGACAATTGACGGACAAGGATATGAAACAGCTGGCTTAGCCTTGGCAGGTATCTGCAGTGCCGAGCGGCCTTTCTCATGATTGTATCACACCAGCATCTTTTGTTTAAAAGAATGTGGCTGAACCTGCACAAGGAATCGCTCTCCCCCTCTCCGTAGCTGAGCAATGGAAGAGAGTTAATAGATGTGGCACTTGACAGAGGAAGTGACAGGAGTGAAGGGTGGATCTGAATTTGCTCAAGGTTATAAATGGCTTTTGCTAACAAGTTCCCCGACAAGCATGGTCTATCATTTAGAAGACGGGGGCTGCCGAGGTCACCTCCTCCTTAGCTCTTGAAAGCAAGGGTTTTATAGCCTGCTGGCTTGCTTAATCTGGTGGTATCTTCAGTAGCATTCAGCACAAAAGGCACCGTTCTTGCTTTGTCTGAATCTTCCGATTGTTAGCGTACGTTTCTTGGGAGCCCGGATTCAATAGTGCGATTGTCCAAGCTAAAATGGAACAACTACTGCATTCGGCTGGAAAATGCCGTTCGTCTTTCTGACAGTCTAACTCAGGGGTCTTCAAACGTTTTAAACAGGGAGCCAATCCATGGTCCCTCAGACTGTTGGGGGGTGGGGGTGGGGTGGACCGGCTGGGTGGGGGTGGCTAGGTGGCCATGTGGCTGGGTGGGCGTGGCCAATTTAGCAGTCCATTAAACAATACGCACAAATTAAACTTTAATTTGTTTATGCTCCTGGAGGTGGAAAGCAGGTTAGTGAAGAGTTGCGTCTGCCTTGGGGGGGGGGGGTGAGGGACTTCTGTTTATGTGCGTGTGTGTGTGCGTGTGTGTGTGTGTGTCCCTCCCCCCTCTCTCTCTGCCTCCAGAGCCACTCTGCTGCCCAAAAATGGGCCCGTTTTCGGCCTCCTCGGGCTCCAGAAGGACGGTGGGGGCTGGCGGGGAGATGGGGTGATGTGGGAGGGGCAGTTTCATGGTCTCATGTGGGCCAGATTAAAGGATTTGGCAGGTGTATGTGAAAATGCAAGTAGAAAAATAGGAACCACTTTTGGTGGGAAGGGAACAGCATTCTGTGCATCTTCGACATTTAGTCATGCCAGCCACATGACCACAGAGACATCTTTGCACAGTGCTGGCTCTTTGGCTTTGAAACGGAGATGAGCCCCACCCCCTAGAGTCGGGAACGACTAGCACACATGTGTGGGAGGAACCTTTAGCTGAAATAAATAAATAAACTGGCAAGTATCGTTTAGATATTATGGTCTTGCTTGATTCTCCTGAATCAGAGGCTGAAGAAGCAGACTAGGCAGATGCTCCACCCGGAGTGCCAGCACGCAATCCGATAACTACAGCAGCTTCTAGAGACAATGGAGGTAAAATCCAATTCAGATAATAATAGAAGGCCAGCATCTGGTGGGGCACCAAGCCTAATTACATGATGAGAGCTCTGAAGGCTGAGTAAAACTGATTATGTCGCCTTGAGAGAAGACAAGCAGCGCCCCTAATCAAAGCATACCAGCTTGAGGCTACGTAAGAGCCGTCTCCAAGCCCTCGGAAACTCCAGCCTTCTGTTGCTTATCATGCTTGGCCCTGCTTTCAGATCCTAGGCTTGACATTTGGGTGGCTCACGATGGTGAGCTACCCAAATGGCTCTGGTGCTTGAACCCTGAACTATCATAGACAATGCTTGTGGCTCTGCCTTTCTTGCCAGTTAACCCCTCATAGCAGTGTCAGGATTCCAAATAGCATCCTCAATCAAATAAGAGTCCGAGGGTGAAATTGTCCAGCCCAGCGCTGTGTAACCCAAGGTACACAGCAATAAATCCAGCAGGGCAAATCCAGGAATTCAGGATGCAAAAGATCCAAGTAATTAATCCAGAAAGCTAGAAAGAATGCAAGGACTCTTGGGAAGTTCAAACGTTGACAGTCAACACTTCAGGAACTCAGTGTTTGTTCCTGACAAATGCCTCTTCCCACAGTGTCTCCTTGAGTCTCATTCCCCAGGTGTGCCTTGTGAAGATGGGCGGGGCACTCTTCTTCCAAGTAGCCTGCTCAATCTGTGCTGTTCTCGCCTTTTCTCCACTCTCTGTGCTCTTGGATTGGGAGGGGGTGGTCCTTGCTGCTCGCCTGAGCTCTACTGAGCTCCTCCTCCTCCTCCTCTTCCTCTTGTTCTTGTTCTTGTTCTTGTTCTTGTTCTTTTTCTTCTTCTTCTTCTCCTCCTCCTCCTCCTCCTCCTCCTCCTTCTCCTCCTTCACCACCTCCTCCTTCTCCTCCTCTTTCACCACCTCCTCCTCCTCTTCCTCCTCCTCCTTCACCACCTCCTCCTCCTTCACCACCTGCTTCTCCTCCTCTTCCTCTTCCTCTCCTCTCCTCCTCCATGCTTCTGAAATACACAGACAAATATCTGGGAATTTTAATATAGTAACTGTTGCCTTGGGAGGAATTTCTTCCAACGTCCTTCTGCATTTTACAGTCATTCCCTTCCCGGCTATGTTCAACCTTGATAGCCTTCCATAAGGTTGGTGGCCAGATTTCCACAGCACCTCCTGTGAATGACACCTGTGTGGCAGATGGTGTAAAAGGACTTAGTATATATTTTTTTTCTGGATCAATATCTCAGCTGTCAGACCACTGATAACTCCAGACTTCTACCTTCTGGTATTAAAAACTGCTCTCCATGAACTAAGCTTCTTGCAGAAAATTTGCTTGCAGACAAAAATGATGAAGTATACTCAAAGACTGTGGACTTCATGACCCCATTGCTCCCTCCCTTTTTTTGCCCAGGAAACACCATATTTGAGATTCCCATTACAGTATCTGAGTTTAATTAAAGTCAAACTTTATCAGGCAGTGGGTTTTTAGCTGGGTTTTTTTTTTTTTTGGTTCTGGTAATATTATTATTCTTTTTCTATTTTATTTTATTTTATTAAATTTATACCCCGCCCTTCTCCTTGTTAGGACCCAGGGCGGCGCACAGGCATCTTAAAAACACAAAATACAATAAATATCAATTAAAATGTAATTAAATTCATTTACCCGTGCTAAAAACCCAGTATTAAAAACCCTACCAAATTACAAATTTCCTTAAAAAGTCAGAAACGGGGGGCTATCCTAGGCCGGCTTGTTGGAATAAGTACGTCTTAAGACGTTGGCGGAAGAGGCGGAGGTCCAAGATTGTGCGGAGGTCGGGGGGTAGGTCGTTCCAGAGGGCCGGGCCCACCACAGAGAAGGCCCTTCCTCTGGGCGTCACCAACCGGCATTGCCCGGCCGACGGCACCCGAAGAAGACCCTCTCTGTGGGAGCGGATCGGGCGAAGGGATGTATGGGGCAGAACATTTCTTGTTGGCATCTACAGATCTTCTAAACTTGCCCCTCAGTGAAAAAGAATCAAAAGTCAGATATTCAGATTGCAAAAACAAGAAGTTGATTATTTAAAGGGAGACAATGAGAAGGAGGAGTTCAAGGACTTGGAAGAGAAAATCTGCACCTGGCTGAACTTTCTAGAAAATTGAAATCATTCATTTCTAGTCTATCATTAATTTATTTTTTTTAAAAATCCCAACTCCTTTAGCTATTATTTCCCTCTTTCCCCTTTGTCTTCTCCTGGATGCCAGATGTTTAGACTCTACATTTCTCGGGCAGCATCTTCTCTTGTTTTGCAAACCTGTGAATGGGTAGAAAACAGACTTCAGTCTAGTAATAGACCATTTGATAAATATCAGGGAGGTTTTCTCTGTTCCGGTATTTAATAAAAGCAGCAACAAAAAGCTTTCTGGATTACAGATTAGGTTGCTCACTCGCTCACTCGCATGTTGGAAGCACTGAGGTGCTTCTGGGTTAAAGGATTAGATCAGGGCAGAGGTGGTATTCAGGCGGTTCTGACCGGTTCTGGTGAACCGGTAGTGGAAATTTTGAGTAGTTCAGACCACTGGCAAATACCACCTCTGGCTGGCCCTGCCCCCATCTATTCTCTGCCTCCCGAATCCCAGCTGATTGGCTGGATCTTCTGTTGCCCTGCACAGGAGAATGGAGCTGGAAAGCAGGTTAGTGGGGTGGGGTGGAAGCGGGGTGTTTTGCAGTAACCTTCCCCTGCTATGCCCACCAAGCCACACCCCATGCCATGCCTACAGAACCAGTAGTAAAATTTTTTGAATCCCTCCACTGGATCAGGGATGTCAAATTCAATTTTATTCAGGGCATCATCAGTCTTGTGTCTGACCTCGGGGGCCAGGTGGGCATGGCCAGCTCAACACACACAGAGTTGGAAGGGATCTTGGAGGTCTTCTAGTCCAACCCCTTGCTCAGGCAGGAAACCCTACACCAGTGATGGCTAATCTTTTTTGGCTCGCGTGCCAAAAGCAGGGGGAGCACAGGGGTGCGCCATACCCATAATGATATGTGCGACCCCCTGTTTTTGGCGTCCTTTTTTCACACTCCCCAGGCTCCCGAGGCTTTCTAGGAGCCTGGGGAGAGTGAAAACAGCCTCCCTCCCACCTCCAGAGGCTTCACGACCTTCCTTGAAGCCTCCAGAGAGCGAAAAACAGCCCCAAAAGAAGGCCTAAATCATCTGGCCAGCGCACACATGCACGCTGGAGCTGACAGGGCAACGCCTCGCGTGCCCTAAGAAATGGTTCCGCGTGCCACCTGTGGCACCCGTGCCATAGGTTCGCCATCACGGCCCTACACCACTTCAGACAAATCGAAATTTCTCCTCAGTTCTAAGTTGCTTCTCTCCTTGAATAGTTTCCACCCATTGCTTCTTGTCCTAACCTCAGATGTTTTGGAGAATAGTTTGACTCCTTCTTCTTTGAGATATTGGAAGACTGCTATATCAGGGGTCCCCAACCTTTATTGCACCAGGGATTGGTTTCATTTTCAAGAAAATTCTGCGGACCGGCTGGCGTAGAGGAGGAGCGGGGGGGAGGGGGAACAGGCAGCGCATGTGCACGCGGGGGGGGGGAGTCAGCTCACTCGGCCCTCTAGGGCCTCCAACGGCGCAAACGGCCGCGCCTGTGCTCTCCTGCATCCGGTGCGCACTCTGCCCAGGGGGCTGCCCCCTCCTCCCTCCTCCTCCTCTCCGGCCCTGCGGCCCGGTTCCTATCAAGCCACGGACCGGCACCGGTCCACGGCCCGGGGGTTGGGGACCCCTGTGCTATATTGTCTCCCCTGGTCCTTCTTTTCATTAAACTAGACCTACCCAGTTCCTGCAACCGTTCTTCCTATGTTTCAGCCTCCAGTTTATGATCTCTTGTGTTTCTTTAAAGACTGCTGTATTCTATTCTGGAAAACCTCCAGCTCATTTCTGTTTAATCCACTAACCTAGATTTGTAGCCCACTTTAGACAGGGACCGCCTTTGGGCATGCAGATCCCATCCACATATGCCTGCAGAGGAACAGTTCCCTTTTCGCATGACAGCCTGGAGCGATTGTTATTGTTGAGAGCCTCCGTGTGCGTAGCAAAATGTGTCTGCTGCTGGAAGAAGAAAAAAAGAAGGAACGTGCTAAATTTATCTGACTTATCCTCAAACACCCCCCCACCCCGCCGCCTTGGAGATGCCTCTCTCTTCGTCTCCAAAATATTCCCTTCAAACATTAGTCATGGAGATGAAGTTGAGCAGAAAAGCTCGGAAATTACTTTGAGCTATGAAATTATTGCGATTGTTGCTTGGAGGTAAGAGAAGGCAGCTGGAATGACACAATCTGTATTCATTTTGTTGCTTCTCTAAAACGCCCTTTAAAAAAAAACAACCAAAGTTAAAATGGGCGGCTTGCTACTCTGCTTTACGACTCTGTTGTGATAAAGGGAACTTTCTCAGGGGAAACCTTCAAAGTCTCCTTTTCAAGAGGAATTCTGCAGTGGATTAAATTATTGTTGGGGAAATGCCAGCCACGCAAGGAGGAAGGATCAAGTGGGAGATTAGCCTTGAGTCTTTGTGCTGCTGCAAGAAGCATAAGTTTGACTCACCTCTAAGTTCCATCAGGACTTCTCTGCTTGTTCCCGAGAGAAATCAAGCAGTCTGGGCAGATTCCTGTACTATAGGTAGAAGAGAATGAAGTAGTCAACTTGAATCCTTCACGCATGCATCTGATTGCTTGCACCTAACAATGACTGACAATGAGTTGGACCATAAGAAAGACTGAGCGCCAAAGAATTGAGGCCCTTGAACTATGATGCTGGAGAAGGCTCCCGTGAATCCCTTAGACTGCAAGGTTATCAATTGCATCTTAGCCACTGAGAAAACTTTACTATCTGTTGAATTACAACCTAGGTTGGAAAAATCTAATCAGTCCAGAATTCTATCACTAGATCCTTTAAGAAAAAAAAAAACCCATCAACTCATCCCCAGAAAGTCATGGAAGAAAATGCTATTAAATTCAGCTGCATGGAATGCAGATATTGTGGTGCATAATTTATGCATATTATAATAGACTTTGTTCAGAATATTGGGATTTCTCGACATTCAAAGAAGTTGAAATTACTGTGATAAATCACTCATGTTCCATTAAACAAGGGCCTTTGGAGATAGATCTTTTATGAAAGACTAATTATCTTCCCTAGCTGGAATTTGAGCATACGAGTTGGTGGGAGGGAAGGAATGGAGCAGAGTGTGCATGCATGTGTCTATGTGTATACACAACCCCATGCATACAAATGGGATTGTGGGATCTGCAAGATGACGAGATTAAACTCCTGATTGGAATTGTCCACTTCCTTCGGTCCTAGCTCCTAACTTTCTGAGAAGCAAAACGTCTTCAAGGAAAAACAAAGAAAGTTCAGTTGTCTCTTGGAAAATCACCTTTGAGAAAAGCACGACCTGGATGATGGAGAATCTGCATAGATCTTAATGCAACCATGTATCAACATTCCCAACTCTAGGGGGCGGTGCTCATCTCCGTTTCAAAGCCAAAGAACCAATGTTGACTAAACGCCGAAGGTGCAGGGAACGCCGTTCCCTTCCCACCAAAGGTGGTTCCTATTTTTCTACTTGCATTTTTACATGTTTTCGAACTGCTAGGTTGGCAGAAGCTGGACAAGTCACGGGAGCTCACTCCATTATGCGGCGCTAGGGATTCAAACCGCCGTACTGCCAACCTTTCTGATCGAGAAGCTCAGTGTCTTACCCACTGAGCCACCACATCCCTTATATCCAATGGAGAAAGTAAAATTTAACATCGGGGATTCCATTCTTCCAAGCCATCCAAATTTTCATTTCCTGCAAAATATTTTCAGCATCTATTCCGAAAAGGAACTTCCATTCAAGCCACGGTCTTCATTTCCCACAACCAGGAGAGCTTCAGGAGGCAAAGTGGAAAACTGCACTCCAGAAACGAAAGGGCAGATTTTTCAAGTCGAGCATCTGCAGGAATCCATCAATACGTGAATTCTTTCAAATAGGCCTTTGGTTTGTCTCATTACGGGCCTTAATATATTGGATTGGTGAACTGGAAGCTGAGAAAGCCACGGGGCTCTGCAGGGTCACCGGGAGGATAAGTGAAGAATGGCAGAAAACGGTGACCTCATGCCGTTAGCTTTATACAGGTTGTTGCCTTGACATTTAATCGAGAGTTGCCAGAGACGGATGAGCGTGGAAGGAGATTTAACGTCCAACATGCTAATGCCGGAACGGGAAGCTTTCGGATTGAATTAGGATCGGGAGGGATCCAGGAGCTACAAATCCTTAGCTCTCTTAACGACAGAGTGGAGAGAGGAAAGAGGAAGGGTCCACCTGGGCTTTGCAGCTTTGAGGTTATATGTTTCCTTGGTGGGGGGAAACAGGTTCAGATGAGGAAGTGAAATGAATGCAGTAAGTACCCACAGGCTGCACAACTGAACGAATCTTCAGATTGACCCAAAAGCCTTGGGAGAAAATAACTCTCCTGAAAATTGCCAGCTTAGCAATCGCCGACAAAAATTTCAGGGCGATAATTTGTGGACTGGAAAATTGGATTGGATCTCGTCATGCCCCTGGGGTGTGATCTGTTCCATTCAGTGCTTAAAATCTGATAGGAGAGCATTCCTGAACATTAGCCCGTGCTTGAAAAGTTGGAATTCAAGCCTGTTCTATGGCAACAGACTGGGTGCCCGGGGAAGAGTTTTACCTGCAAGACCGCCTCCTGCTACCAAACACCTCCCACCCACCAGTTCGCTCCCACAGAGAGGGCCTCCTCCGGGTGCCGTCGGCCAGGCAATGTCGGCTGGTGACCCCCAGGGGGAGAGCCTTCTCTGTGGCAGCCCCTACCCTCTGGAATGACCTACTCCCTGACCTACAGACGACCACGGACCTGCGCCTTTTCCGTCGGGCCTTGAAGACCTATTTATTTTGTGTGGACGGCCTGGCATCGTTTTAATTGTTTTTAGTAGGGGTTTTAATAGGGGTTTTAGTAGGGTTTTAGGACAGGCTAATCATTTAATATATTTTTAACGTATTTTATGTTTTATACTATTGATTTTTATCATTGCCTGTACACCGCCCTGAGTCCCGAAAGGGAGAAGGGTGGTATAAAAATCTAATGAAGAAGGAGGAGGAGGAGGAGGAGGAGGAGGAGGAGGAGGAGGAGGAGGAGGAGGAGGAGGAGGAGGAGGAGAAGGAGAAGAAGAAGAAGAAGAAGAAGAAGAAGAAGAAGAAGAAGAAGAAGAAGAAGAAGAAGAAGAAGAAGAAGAAGAAGAAGAAGAAGAAGAAGAAGAAGAAGAAGAAGAAGAAGAAGATTATTCCTAACCCTTAGTCACTCTCTACTTATCTTTGGAACAAATAGCAATTTTATTTCGCGATCCAAGAGATAGCAGCCCTTTACATATTGGGAAAATGGACCCTCTCTTTTGAATGTTTTTAATTTGCTGCTGCGTTTCTCTGTAGCTTTTTCATATAGATATTGTCGGGGTTCCAGATAGCATCCATAAGTAAATCAGAGTCCAAGGCAAAGGAATCCTCAAAGTTCCAATTTATTAAGAGAGCCATGTTGGCACATCTGGGAAAACCCGGATCTGAGCTTCCTGGGTTTTCCCCATCTAGTTGAAAGATCAAGATCTTGCATCCACACCCACCAGTCCATCCCATGGCCCAATCTTCCACTGCCATGCTGGCAGTTCCACCCATCCAGTTCTGGTCAGGTGAAGAGATGCAGAGACAAAGGATGACCTTGGCTTTCTAGAAAGGAATCTTATTTTGACAACATCACAGTATGATTTGATTACTTATTAGTAAACTATGACTATCGCTAAGTGTGATTCTTATGATTCTTATGATTCTTGATGAATGCATTCTATTTTATTTTTCTTTATGTAAACAGAGAGCATCTGCACCAAAGACAAATTCCCTGTGTGTCCAATCCAGTGGTGGGTTTCTGCAGGCTCGCACCTACTCGCGAGAGCCGGTTGGTGAAATTTAGAGAACCGGTGAGAGGGGGTTCCACTGGCGTACCTGGAAGTAAATCTGGCCCGCCGTTGCCAGTGACCCAACGGGAAGGAAAGGAAAGGAAAGGAAGGAAGAAAGTAAAGAAAGAAAGAAAGAAAGAAAGAAAGAAAGAAAGAAAGAAAGAAAGAAAGAAAGAAAGAAAGAAAGAAAGAAAGAAAGAATTTATCATCACAATTGAGTCCAAAATTTTGGTTGCTAAGCAAGAGCGTTGTTAAATGAGTTTCACCACATTTGAAAAGGTGGCCACTCCCACCCTGTCACATGACTGTCAAGCCACGCCCACAAAATAGGCCACACCTACAGAGTAGGTTCTAAAAAATTTGAAACCCACCACTGGTCCAATAAAGAATTCTATTCTATTCTATTCTATTCTATTCTATTCTATTCTATTTTCTATTCTATTTTCTATTCTATTTTCTATTTTCTTGTCTTTTTTCTTCCTTTTAGTCCTTTTCTTCAGTCTTATTTTGGGAGAGGAACTCCAAAAAAAACAGACAGTATATTCATTCATTGGAACAATGCATTTTGCCCCCATTTGTTTATTCCCAGTATTGGATTCTGGAGGCTATTAAAGACAGCCGCCCCAAAGCATTAAACATCTCAAATGAAAAGCCTGGTAAATGAACCTATATATTCTTTGACATTTCTTGTTTGATGAGTGTGGGCGAGCCATAATTCATCCCCTATTTTGTCTTTTCTTGCTGAGAAACGCATGCGCCTGTGGCCTGCTTAAGCTCACGTCGGCTTTCTTCTGTTTGGCTTGGATTTTTTTTTGCAAATTGCGAAGGCTTTAAAGGCAGAGTTTTGTTCCCTTTTGGTGTGGAATCTTCAAAGGAAGAGCACACATGAGGATTTGAAAGCGATGCCAAATGAAACCACTGTGTGCACAACCTTTTTAGAGCAAACAACGCACAACACTGCCGCCACGCAATCTTCCCTCTGCAGTTCTGCCAATGTCCCTCCAACCAATATAAAGGTAAAGGTTCCCCTTGCACATGTGTGCTAGTCGTTCCCCACTCTAGGGGGCGGTGCTCATCTCCGTTTCAAAGCCGAAGAGCTAGCACTGTCCGAAGATGTCTCCATGGTCATGTGGCCGGCATGACTAAACGCTCAAGGCGCATGGAACGCTGCTACCTTCCCACCAAACTGGCCCTGATCCTCCCCACTGCTCCATGACCCAGGCGCCTCCTGGTGGCCAACCAGACTCTCTGCTTCCTCAAGGTCTCCCTTCTCCTGGCATAGTTTTTAAATAGTTTTAACCTTGGTTTTAGTAGGGGTTTCTATTGTAATTTTAGCACAGGTTTCTTAGTTTAATTATGTTTAAGATATTTTTATTGTATTTATTGTCTACAGTATTTTATTATTGCCTGTGCACTGCCCTGAGTCCTGCAAGGGAGATAGGGCGGTATATAAATGCGAATAAATTCAAATTCAAATTCAAAGGTGGTTCCTATTTTTCTACTTGCATTTTTTACATGCTTTTGAATGGCTAAGGTTGGCAGAAGCTGGGACAAGTCACGGGGGCTCACTCCGTTATGCTGCGCTAGGGATTCGAACCGCCGAATTGCCGACCTTTCTGATCGACAAGCTCATTGTCTTAGCCACTGAGCCACCAGGTCCCTAAACCATGTTGTAGAAACTTATAAATTATGTGACTGCTTTGCAGGGGGGGTTAAGAGAAATTATTTTTCAAATACATTGATCAGTTTTCAACTTAGAGTAGGGGTCCCCAACCTTTGCAACTTTAAGTCTGAAGGACTTCAGCTCCCAGAATTCTCCAGCCAGCTTTGCTGGTTGGAGAATTCTGGTAGCTGAAGTCCTTCAGACTTAAAGTTGCAAAGGTTGAGGACCCCTGACTTAGAGGGTACAAGCGATGTATAGGTTTGTTTCATTTTTCTTCCTTTTCGTGCACTTTTTGGTGTCGTCTTGTCTAACTTTGTTTTGCTTTTGTATTTATTTTTATGTTTCTTTTCATTTTCCTGTTTTTGAAGTCTGCATTTTAATGTTTTGCATAAACAAATTAAAAAGGACAATCCAATCGATTAGAACATGATGCTTGCATTTTTTTTTTAATGTGCTTTCGAACTGCTAGGTTGGCAGAAAATGGGACATGTCACAGGAGCTCACTCCGTTATGCAGAGCCAGGGATTTGAACCGCCAAACTGCCAACCTTTCTCATTGACATTATACAGTATCATTCAATAGGATCCAACCATTATACAGTAGAGCAGTTTCCCCCCCACTCCTAATCTTAGCAGTTCCCAGGTGTGACACACTGGTCTACGGAACAGTCCCAGAGCCGGACTGAGTCGGAAACTGGGTATGGGAGCTCCGTAAGGGGTTATATACCTAGCTAATTAATTATTAATTTGACTCAGCCCAATCAGAGTGTGGATTGGTTGAACCCATACATGGATGCTATCTCCACCCTTATTGAGAACCCGTTCCGAATGCGCAGTGCCAGAAATAAAGTTTCTTATTTCAAACGTGCATTTTTCTCCAGCGTATTACATATATCTTCATTTGGGGAAAACGCTTATGAAGAAGCTAGCAGATGAGGGGGAAAGATTCATATAAAGCCATTGAATATTCATGAGTTTGGAAGTGTCCGGCTTTTCTTTTTTATTTTTGGTGGTCCTGCTGAAGGGCCCAAATGAAATTTGTATCGAGTGAGATGAGAAAGCGGCGGAAATATAATGAAAAGAATGAACTACCGCATTTTTCTTTTCCCTATTAGAGTGGTGCGGTGGCCTAGAGGTGCGGCTCTCGCCTAAAAATCAGGAGGCTGCGAGTTTGATCCTAGGTAGAGGCTGATATTTTTCTCTCTCTGGACACAATGAGACTATGTATCTGCTGAGCAAAACTCTGCATTGGCAACAGGAAGGGCATCTGGCCAGTAAATACTCGACTCCCATTCAATTGCCCTGGCTCCACCCTTAAGCTTAAAACTCGCCACTTGCTCCACTCGGTCTCCATTGATAAGCAAGGTCCAAATGACTGATCTATTCCTTCTGTAGTCCACTATAAGCTCCTTGGTCTTATTGGTCTTATTGGTGTTAAGGACCAAGTTATTGTCTCCATGCCACGAAAGTAACCGTTCCACCTCACATCAATCGGCAGACTGGACTACTGCAATGCTCTCTACATGGGGCTCCCCTTGAGGTGCACCCGAAGACTTCAGCTTGTCCAGAATGCAGCCGCGCGGGCAGTTATGGGAACCTCTAGGTTTTCCCATGTAACACTGCTCCTGTGCGAGCTGCATTGGCTGCCTGTCATCTTTCGGGTGCGCTTCAAGGTGTTGGTCATCATCTTTAAAGCGCTCCATGGCACGGGACCTAGCTATCTGCGGGATTGCATCCTGCCCCATACATCCCTGCGGCCGATTCGCTCCCACAGAGAGGGACTTCTCCGGGTGCCGTCCACCAGGCTATGCCAGCGGGCGACGCCCAGGGGAAGGGCCTTCTCTGTGGCGGGCCCGACCCTCTGGAACGACCTGCCCCCCGAAATTAGAACAACTACGGACCTCTGCTCCTTCCGTCAAAAATTAAAAACGCACTTTTTCTGCTTGGCCGGCCTAGGTTAGTCATCTGTTTATTTTTAATCAGGTTCTTAAGGGGTTTAGTTTTTAGTATTTTGGGTTTTTAGCGCAGGGATAAATTGTTTAATCTGATTTTATATATATTTATGTGTATTTATGTTTGTATGTTTTAATTCCCCTGTGCACCGCTCCGAGTCCCTTTGGGGAGAGGGAGCGGTCTACAAATTAAATTTATTATTATTATTATTATTATTATTATTATAGACTCACCCCCCCACCCCCCCGGGAGATGAGTCCCACCACTGCTGTATCACCTGCAAATTTAGTAATAGTATTACTAGCATGAGTGGAAATGCAGTCATGCACATAAAGAGTATAGAGTAAGGGAATAGTATTTTAGGGCTTATTTTGCGGGCAAGATTTATATTGGGTGCATGTGTAAAAAAATCAAGCTAGGGCTTACTTTTCAGGTAGGGCATATTTTCGGGGAAACACGGTAGTTAAAGTCTTAAACTCGACCCACGGGGAGAAAATTCAAGTTTCCACTTGACTACGGAATGCACCGACTTCCTCTGAGCCAATCAATCAATCAATCGCAATCCTATCTCCCCTACCAGGTTGTTGCTGTGCAAATAAGATTAGAGGTAACCTCCACGCAAGTCACCTTGAGCTCTCCAGGAAGGAAGGGAAAAAAAAGACAGGATGCAAGAAATAACTTTTCTTTTCTTTTTTGGGGGGAAAACTCTTTTACGGGAGCAAATATTTTAAAGGGATAACTTCATTATCTCTCCTCCGACCGCCTGGGCTGCCAGCCCGCACTGCAGATTCAAAGCAGCTAACTACAAGCAAATGTAAGTGATGATTTTTTTTTTTTTTGAAAAACGGTGTGCAAGTAGTAAGAGCAGATAACAGTGGTGGGGGAAAACCCGAGTAGATAACAAACATAAGCAGGATGAAAATAGAAGCTAACTGAATGGAAAACAATCTGCCAGGAGCCAAAGAACATAATCACCTCAGCCAGCCAAAGACCTGTCTAAACAAGAAGGTACCCCAGAGGAAAACCGTCTTCAGATACTACATTAATAGCAATTTCATCTGTTATCTGACAGCCCGAGGCTTTCAAAATATAATAAATCTTCAGGGAGCCCACCCAAGAGAGAAGACCTCTTTTTCCCCACTTGCCAAAAGCTGTCTGAGCAAATTTAATAGAGCGCTGAATGTGAGGGATTAGTAGGAATAGAACATAACAAGATACCACAGGACAGGGGGTCTGCAAAGTTGGCTCTTTTAAGACTGGTGGACTTCAACTCCCAGAATTCCCCAGCCAGCCATGCTGGCTGGGGAATTCTGGGAGTTGAAGTCCACCAGTCTTAAAAGAGCCAACTTTGCAGACCCCTGCCATAGGATAACAGATTTGGAAGGGAGCTTAGAGGTCTTCTAGTCCAACCCCGTGCTCGAGTAGGAAATCCTAGACCATTCCAGACAAATATTTGTCCCAGGTTGACTTGAAACCCTCCAGTGATGGAGCACCCAAAATTCCTGGATGAAATCCATTCCACTGATTAATTAATGCAACCCTGTATCAATATTCTATGAGGTCCAAGCATGTTCAGCCCTCAATGGTTTGAGGTCAAGCCACATATCCATCCTAAGACATAGGCCAGGTCAAGAAACAGATGTCAAAGAGGACAAGTGGAGTTTATTGTCATAGAGTACAAGTGGCTCAGTGTTGAGCTCAGAAGTTGAGCTTGTTGAACAGAAAGGTCAGACGTTTGGCAGTTCAAATCCCTAGCACCACGTAACAGAGTGAGCTCCCGTTACTCGTCCCAGTTTCTGCCAACCTAGCAGTTCGAAAGCATGTAAAAAATGCAAGTAGAAAAATAGGGACCACCTTTGGTGGGAAGGTAACAGTGCCTTTGGTGTTGAGTCATACCGGCCACATGACCATGGAGATGTGTTTGAACAGTGCTGGCTTTTCAGTTTTGAAACGAAGATGAGCACTGCCCCCTAGAGTCGGGAATGACTAGCATATATGTGCAAGGGGAACCGTTACCTTTACATACACCTATTTTTATCTTTGCATGTGTTTTATTATTTCTCTTGCTCCCCACCCACAACCACCCCCAGTCTGAAGTCAATAAAAGGGTATGATTGAGTAAAGCTATATAGGCTGAATTTGTAATCTGGATTGGTATTTAATGACTATTGAATTTTGTAAAGGAAAAAAATGCTATGAAAACCATGTTCTTGTGGCTTTCAGCATTTCTTGCTTGGCCTGCAACAGGCTCTTTCATAATTTAAATTGATCAGACCTTTCCACATATACCTTGTTCTTTGTTCTACGGTAATTACAAAATTTCACATTATGGAAGCGCGAGCCGATTCTGCCTACATCAATAGGTAAATGAACTCAGGCCTAAAGGGAGATGTAAAATATTGGTTACAGAAGTTCCAAACACACACAGGGAGAGACATGCTTGGAATCGTTCAGAGGAAGCCACGATGACAGTGTGTGTGTGTTTGTGTGTGTGTGTGTGTGTGTGTGTGTGTGTGTGTGTGTGTGTGTGTGGTGACATCATTGCATAAGCGACACCAAGTACGAAATTAGCATCCCTCGTACGATGACATCAGGGTGCAAATGAGACAGGGTTCATAATCCACGCCGTGCACAAAATTGCACATTTGACATCACTTGCCTGCAACCTGCAGACATAAGATAATAACCCTCTCAAATAATTTATGGACTGGAGGGCTTGGAACTCAGAAGTGACCCAGAGAAAGCGGAACTGGGGGGGGGGGGGAAATGTAGCTCTCGAAAGAAATAGATTTCTCGCTTAAGATTTCAAAGAAGCAATCTTTGAAAGGGATAAAGGAACGTCACATCTTTCTTCTTCTTCCTCTTTTTTTCATTCCGCTCTTCCAGTAAGCATAATCTCATTATCTCTAAGATTGGATCGATAACCAAAGCCAAAAAAAGAAGAACCATTCATATCTTCTGTGATTCTTGTCTTTGGACTGCTTTGATAGCCCATTCAAGATGAGAAGGAATGATACATTCCCTATCCTTCTTCTTCTTGTGCCGTATCCGTCATTGGATGTCGGTGATCGTCTTGGCAATCCTATTTTGCCAATCCTATCTTGCCATAGGATTGCCAATGAAAAAATGTTGCCGAGTTTTTCGTGTTTCGCATTATTTAATCAAATGCAGTCCAAACGCTACACAAGCCGTCGAGAATATAACTGTATACATCCAACAGGAACAGGAAGTGCCTCACAGGAGCAGATAGAGGTAAATCCTAGAGAGGCGGGAAATGCATCACAGAACAATGGAGAGGAATGCTAGAGAGGAATAAAGCTGCCGACAAGGCAGACATAACACCTGCAGCATCTTCCCCTTTTCATATTAACAACATACAACATTTCCTATAGATAAATAAAATCATGGTCTTGCAAATTAACCCCCTTCTTCCCTGGATAAACTTCCTGACTATTGTGGCCTGTGAGAGGCCAGCAGAGCTGGCAGTAGAGTCGGACAGTGAGGAGGTTGGGGAGGAGCATGGGCCAGTCCTAGAAGCTGGGGAAGGCTCGGACGAGGGCTCTGTGTCGGAGGCAGAGATGGGGCCGAGGCCGTCTGGCAGTGATCAGGTGCCTACGGAGTCAGACATCAATGGGGAAGAAGAGCAACTGGAGCCTGTTCTCAGTGTGTGCATGCGCAGAGCTGCCAAAGGAAAAGAACAACTCAGAAATCAGGGTCGACTTGGGAATAAAGTCACAGGTGGAAGGTGATTGGCCCCTCCCACAGGACATAAAAGAGGAGCAAAAGGGAAGTGGGCTTTTGCAAGAAACGATTCCTTCGTTCAGTCGTTAGATTCGTTTCAGGTGTGTGAAGATCTGTCCGTGAATCTCAGAGACTCTGTGCCTGGTTTTTCCTTGCCCAGTACCTCATTTGCAAAATATTTACAGGGCAGCTTTCCAAGCTAGATACATCTGTGGTCCTAAATATTCCTTTGAAAGACTGCTTGCCAGGCCTTTGCTGAAGGTGAATGAGAGGGATTCACATTCATTTTATAAAAGGGGTTTTGTCAGGACCCGGACTCTGCCTCCTGCTTTTTGGGGAAGCCTAGCTCAGAACCCTGGGGGAAGGTGGGTTCCCATGGTTATTTCAATCCCTTGAAGCGGCTGTGTTTAAAATAGCTTACAAAAATGCCGTGTGTACATTTAAGCTTTTTTGTTAGTCGCTTCAGAGTCTCTCTTTTTCTCCCCTGCTCACTCGTGGGCACTCTAGAACATATAAGCAAGTTATTGATTTTAGCTGTGGGGCGCGAATCTCTTTTTTTCAACTGCTGCCTAAACCAGAAATATCAGGCTTCAGATTAAATACAGAATGACAAATAGAACCCCCTTGAATGGCTTGGGGTTGTGTGTCGTCGTCCCCCTCCTTCCCAAGGTGGCCACTGCTGACTTCATTTTTTTTCTTCTGAAAATTGAACCCTTTTTGCTTCAGGATCCACCTACGTAAGTAATCAAGAATCAATTGATTCTGTCTGGCAGGGGCAGCTGTTGCCGGATCATTTCCTGGAGTTGACACATACTCCATCTTAGCCAGATGCTCTTAAGTCGACTTTTTATTTTTTTATTTTTATTTTTAAAAAAAGCCTTTGCTGATCAAAGATGGGTCAATTCCGAATGTCAGAATGCAGGATGTTCTTTGCAGAAGTTTGCAAGATGTATAGATCCCTTGGAGGGAACAAATGGATGTGTTTTGTCTCAAACCAAGGATATTTCTGGAGTGATAGAAATATCAAAGGAACGTCTGGGGTCACCAGGCTGTGGTACAAAGTATTGTTCACACCTACTACTTGTTTGTAAGCGTGTGTGTGACTGTGCTTAAATAAAACTGGTCCATCCAAACTGGTGTTTTGCTCTCTGACTGTCTTTACCACTAGAAAGCGTTCCTTAAATTTGGTTTAATTATGCTTTCTGGCCACTGAGAACAATTGGATTAGGTTGCAATAGATTAAACAATCTAATATTAGGTAGCATCCAGATAGCTATGTGTTCTGACCCCCCCCCACCTTTCTCCGACTAACACAAGACTACCTGCCTGCCACTAACTCTCTTGGCTGCTTGCCTGAATGACTCTGAACAGATACGAAGCTTCCTAACTCGACTAGACACTCTGCACATGCGCACACTGGGAACAGGCTCCAGATGTTCTTCTGCCTCTCTGATGTCTGACTCTGAAGGCAACTGATAACTGTCAGACGGCTCTGGCTCCCTCTCTGCCTCCGACACAGAGCCCTCAGACTCCAGGACTGGCCCAGGTTCCTCCCCAACCTCCTCACTGTCCGAATCTGCTGCCAGCTCCACTGGTGGCCCACCATACCTCTAAGGACCCTTCCAACTCTGTTCTCCTCTGTTGTTCTATATTCTAATTATGCAAGAACATACCAATGCAGCTTGGCAAAAGTGGGCTACTCCTACTGTTAGAGTGAATACTAAAAATGATGAAATCCTCCTGCATTACTTTCCTTCTTCTTTCATTTTTGGAGGGCGGGGTGGGGGTGGGGAGAAACATTATAAAAAAACCCTCTCCTTGTTCTTTCTCTCTTTATGAACAGTGCCGTCGTATTCAATCTCGGGAAGGAAATTGATGTCTGTAGGAACGTGCGGCTGACCTTTGGTTCCAAAGATAATTAGACTGTGGGAGGGCTCCTTTTCTCCAACTTTCCATATCTCTGCCCTTTAGATGTTTGTGGGGAAGGAGATTGTTCTGGCTATACACCTTGCATATCAAAACATTTATAGCCCCTTTTTTCCGCCGTCAATGGCGCATGCCAGTGTATCCATAGAACGAATCCAATGGAAAAGAAATACGGTGCGGCGGCTGCCTGGATGATGAGAAATAAACTAATTTCCTGAGAAATTGCAATCAGAATAACAGAGAAACAGAGTTGGAAGGGACCTTGGAGGTCTTCTAGTCCAACCTCCTGCTGTAGTAGGGTCTCCTGCTTGGGCAGGGGGTTGGACTAGATGACCTGCAAGGTCCCTTCCAACTCGGTTCATCTGATGCTTCAACCCAGCTAGTTGATCTCTGTACCACCCAAACAAAACAGAGGAAATACCTGGGAAGGGAGTCTGAGGAGCTGCAATTGCTGAATTTGAACATTCTGACATTTTGTTAAGATTGGGCCAGGTGCAAACTGGAATTACTCCCATGCAGAAAACAGAGGTATAATTTCGGTTTAAACGCATCCAAAACAGGCTAATCCAGAACGCCATAATAAATGCAAAAACGGCTTTTGGGGGTGGGGGAGCATGAAGGTTGCTGAAGACTATAGAGCAGGGGTTCCCAAACTTGGCAACTTGAAGACTTGGGGGACTTCAACTCCCAGAATTCATTTTAGTAGAATATAAATATGAACCAGTTGCCAAGCATCTGGATTTTGATCATGTGATCATGGGGATGCTGTAACAGTGGTTAAATATGAACCCAGTGCAACTTTAAGCAGTCACTACACAAGCTGTTGTAAATTGAGGACTACCTGTATTTCAAAGGCTAGACTGGTAGAAATCATGGTTTAGAAACATGGCTTAGAAACATTTTTTTTAAAATTGCTGCTTGCGGTTTGTTCTTCCATTAAAAAGAAAAATATAGATGACATCATCGGTAATTCATGGATGTCCCCATATACAAATGTTGCTTCGATTGACTAAAATCTCCTAAGCCTGCAAGTGTTAACCATGGACTCAAAACAAAATGGATAATCCAATTAGCTCATGCATATGCTTATTGGAGGCAGCAACCATCTACCCATGTTGATGAATTCAGACCTAGCTTTAGTGCTTTTCTACCGAAATTCTATCCACCCTGTTTTGCAGTTTTGTATTAAGTAATTTGCAAAGTAATTTGTGGTCTAATTTGCCAACAGATGTATCTGGTTCATTTGCAGCCCTAGAAATATTAGATGTTGTGGAAGTTGTAAAATCCATTTTAGCGTCTTGTGTTGTTGTTTTTTAAAGGCCACAGAAACTTATACTGCTACAGGAAGGCATTCGTTTTGCTTGAGCTATTAACAACAGGATGAATGAGGAGAAGAAGGAGAAGTGGGGGGAGGAGACCCCGCTGCGCAAAGTAATGGATGAAATCTATCTATGTGGTTGCTAACCATCAATGGTGACTTGATGGCAGGCAATCAATCCATCAATGGCTCCCCTCAAAAACCCCAGCAAGGGCTGTTGATCAAAATCAGTCCCAGGAGGAAAGAAAGCAGAGGAATAACTCTGTGTGTTTGTTTGTGTGTGTGTGTATTTGTGTGAGTGAGTGTGTGTGTGTGTGTGTGTGTGTCAGAAGCACAGAGGCCCTTCTGGTTGAAAGGACTAGTTAGTGACATCATCATTTGCCTGGGGGAACGCCCATTTGGGGGCTCCTTTTGTCTCCCCAGCAGGAGTTTGAATGAAAGATGGAGGCTCAACCCCACCCCACGACAGCTGCTAGGTCTCAAATGCCAACTTGCTAATCTCCTGCCCAGAATTCCAACCCCTGGAGCTACTGTGCTCCTCAAGGGCCTAGCATAGCCCCCCGTTTCTGACTTTTATCCATAAATTTTAATCTTCAGGTTGTAAAATGGGTTTTTTAGCACGGGATTTAATTTAATATGCTTTTAATAATAATAATAATAATAATTTTATTTTTAAACCGCACCCTCTCCCCACAGGGACCCGGGGCGGTGCACAGGCAGAATAAAAACAGTCAATAAATACATACATTTCTAAAAAACAATTAAACCAACCCTGTGCTAAAAATTCACTAAAAATATGCTACCCCATTAAAAACCCCAAAGACAGAGAGACTATCCTAGGCCGGCCAGACAGAAGAAGTGTGTTTTTAGCTTGAGACGGAAGGAGCGGAGGTCAGTAGTCATCCTGATATCGGGGGGAAGGTCGTTCCAGAGGGCCGGGCCCGCCACAGAGAGAGCCCTTCCCCTGGGAGTCGCCCGCTGACAGAGTCTAGTGGACGGCACCCGGAGAAGTCCCTCTCTGTGGGAGCGGATCGGCCGTGAGGATGTATGGGGCAGGATCCGATCCTGCAGATAGCTAGGTCCCGAGCCATGGAGCGCTTTGAAGATGATAACTAACACCTTGAAGCGCACCCGGAAGACAACAGGTAGCCAGTGCAGCTCGCGCAAGAGCGGTGTTATGTGGGTCGACCTAGTGGTCCCCATAATTGCTCGCGCGGCTGCATTCTGGACTAGCTGAAGCCTCCGGGTGCACCTCAAGGGGAGCCCCATGTAGAGAGAGTTGCAATAGTCCAGTCGGGATGTCACGAGAGCATGAGTGACTGTGCGAAGGGCGTCCCGATCCAATAGGGGGCGCAATTGGCGAACCAGGCGAACCTGGTAAAACGCCCTCCTGGCCACGGCTGTCACTTGATCTTCCATGGACAGCCGGGTATCCAGGAGGACACCCAAATTGCGCGCCCCATCCACAGGGGCAAGATGTTCGCCCCCTATGGCCAGCGATGGGGTGAGCTGGTTGAATCGGGCAGCCGGAAACCACAGCCACTCGGTCTTGGTCGGGTTGAGTCTGAGTCCGTTCCTTCCCATCCAGATCCGTACGGCTTCCAGGCACTGGCACATCACCGCTACGGCATCGTTGGGGTGGTTTGGGGTGGAAATGTACAGCTGTGTATCATCAGCGTACAGATGGTACTCCACCCCAAAACCACGGATGATCTCACCCAGCGGCTTCATGTATGTGTTGAACAGGAGAGGCGAGAGGACCGACCCCTGAGGCACCCCGCATGTGAGGGGTCTCGGGGTCGACCTCTGCTCCCCTGCCAACACAAATTGCGATCGGCCAGAGAGGTAGGAGGAGAACCACCGTAAAACGGTGCCTCCCACCCCCAACCCCCCCAGCCGATGCAATAGGATACCATGGTCGATGGTATCGAAAGCCGCTGAGAGGTCTAATAGGACCAGGATGGAGGAACATCCCCCATCTCTGGCCCTCCAGAGATCATCTACCAACGCGACCAATGCCGTCTCGGTGCTATGCCCGGGCCGAAAGCCGGACTGGCGCGGATCTAGATACTCAATTTCCTCCAGGTGACGGGGAAACTGTTGTGCCACCACACTCTCAACAACCTTCGCCAAAAAGGGAAGGTTGGAGACTGGACGATAGTTGTTTAAAAGAGCTGGGTCCAAAGAGGGCTTCTTAAGGAGGGGCCTCACCATAGCTTCTTTTAGGGAAGCAGGCAAGGATCCCTCACTTAAGGATGCGTTGACAACCTCTTGGAGCCAGCCTCGTGTCACCTCCCAGGATGCCAGTACAAGCCAGGAGGGACACGGGTCCAATAAACATGTGGTGGCTCGCAGTCGCCCACGTAACCTGTCCATATCTTCGGAAGTAACGGAGTCAAACTCCTCCCAAACAAGATCTCTCTCGTGGCATCCCACTGGACCAAGAATGGGGGCTAGCTCATTCTGTATCTGAGCGGTTTTCTCCTGCAGAAAAGTCACAAATTCCTCTGCTCTACCCTGTAATGGGGCTTCCCGCTCCCTCTGTTGAAGGAGGGAACGGGTCACCCTAAACAGGGCGGCAGGGCGGTTTTCTGCGGATGCTATGAGGGTGGCACAATGATGACGTTTGGCCACTCTCAGCGCCACAATGTAAGTCCGTAAATGGGCTCTTACCTGTGTCCAGTCAGATTCAGAACGGCTAGACCTCCATCTTCCCTCTAGGCATCTCTTGCGGCGCTTCATCACCCGCAGCTCCTCAGTAAACCAAGGAGCTAGGGTGGTTCGCCGCCGCAAGAGAGGCCGCAAGGGCGCGACCCGATCCAAGGCTCCCACGGCAGCAGAGTTCCATGCGGCCGTGAGGTCCTCCATCGGGGCGCGGGTCAGGGATACAGGAAATGGCCCAAGCGCTGTCTGGAACCCATCCGGGTCCATCAAGCGCCTGGGGCGGTACCAGATTGGTAACTCTGGTTCCGCCTCCCCGCGGAGGGGAGCAGCGGTCGGAAAGTCGAGCCGGAGAAGTGAGTGGTCTGACCATGACAAGGGTGTGATGACTATATCCCCTATACCCAGATCACTCTTCCATTGGCCTGAGACAAAGATGAAATCCGGCGTATGTCCACCCTCGTGGGTGGGGCCCTGAATTACTTGGGTCAGGTCCATGGCCGTCATGGAAGCCATGAACTCCCGAGCTGCCACGGATGATTCGCCCAACGATGGCAGATTAAAGTCCCCCATGACTAAAAGTCTGGGGGTCTCCATTAATAATGTATATTGTTTTTTGCATGATTTTAATAATGCCTGTGCGTCGCCCTGGGTCCTAACAATGGAGAAGGGCGGGGTATAAATTCGAAAAATAAAAATAAAAAAATAAGAACATTTCATAATATGATTTACAATAGAAGTGCATTTAAAACCCAAAGGTGCTTTTTCAAGAGGCAACTGGACTTCCTTGATTTTCTTTGAAGGCATTCCTCTTCTCGTCCAAGAAGGTTCTTGGATGACTAGAATAGAATAACAGACTTGGAAGGGACCTTGGAGGTCTTCTGGTCCAATCCCCTGCTTAGGCAGGACTTTTTTCTAGAGTCTTGTTTTGGCCCTCCCCAATTTTGCAACACGTGGCTAACCTGCATGCGGATTCAGATGTGCAATAATGGCTGAGGTGGTGGATGAAATGGGAAAGATGCCTTGTAGGGTCATAATGCAAATAGTGGCATCTTGGCGAGCTTCCTTAAGAAAACTAGCATCCAAAGTCTTGTGTGTGAACATTCCTTTTCAATGAGAATCGAAAAGTAGGTAGACATTGGTGAATGCAAACTACACGTTATCATTTATTTATTTTTTTGGCTTGAGAATCTATACAAGGTCACCTTCAGCTATGTGTCACTACAAACTGCAGGTTTAACCATAAGTTATGATTCGGCTCTGCTTCAAATTAGGGCAAAGTGGGACATGGTGTTTTCGCATTGATCAATGACACAGAGCAGATTATAGTTACCTAAAAAGCCAAACATTTGCAGTAAGATAAATGATGCTCCCTCCCCATATCGTTGGGTTGCTGTTTGGTCTGTGTGTGTGTGTGTGTGTGTGTGTGTGTGTGTGTGTGTGTGTGTGTGTGTGTTGAATTTCATAACATTAAATGCTTGTGGTTCTTTTTCAAAATGGTTTTGGGCTATGCATTAATTCAAAGACAACAGACTCCGATCTTCCAAAACATGACCTTATGCTATTCTATTCTCCCCCCTCTTCTTCCAATAAGTTGACTGGATGATATCAAATTGATATATATTGTTAGCTAAGAATGACCCGGAATGTGTGTCATCTCCCCTCAATTGCTCTAGGCATCAGCTCCTAGCTACAACGATACTAAAATAAACACATTCATTCGTTCGTTCGTTTATCCATGTTGATAGTTAATAGATTTTATAGATGTCTAGTGTGATGTCTAGTATAGATGTCTAGTGTGGCATAATCTGGCCATGGCGATGCTTCTTAGAACCAGAAGGAACACCTCAATGGCCCATTTTAATCCTAGGTGTGGCTGGAGAGTTAGTAGATTTTATGGATTTCTAGCCTGGTGTAATTTGGCCATGGCGATGATTCTTAGAACCAGAAACCATTCAAACATTTATATAGCCACCCATCTTGTAACAAACTCTGAGTGGCCCCCAATTAAAAAGAGGCAAGTGATGTCACAAGACATAACCATTGGTAGATATGTGATCACTTCACACACACGTCTATTAGGGACGGAGCTTCTATGGCAACATCGCAATGCACATTTCATCACTGCCATCGATTCCTCCTGCATGCGCCCATAAAAACTTCACGATGTTCCACAGATAACTGCCGAAGGAAAACTGGGATAGCCTGCAGAGCATACTTTTCAACAATTTCTCTTGCGCTTCCTAATGCTCTATCGATTCCGAGCATTCCCTTATCTACGTTATAGTGTGGCTCATCAGCTTCTGCAATGCACAGATATATTCCTTCGGTGAAATTGCCACATGAAGCGCAACCTGCTGCTTCTTTTGAGGCTCCTTTTTAAATGTTTGTTAGTTCCTTGAGAGTCATACCACAATAGGGAAGGTCAAAGAAGGAGCATCAAAGAAGCCAGAGGGCAAAAGGAACTAGCAGTGGGGGGAAATCAGGACCTTGGATAGCTCCCGCAACAATCACTGACCTGATTAAGGGAAAGGCTTCCAGGGGATTTCCGACCCGCTGCAATGGTCAGATTTCACTTGGCAATCAGGTTGATTAAAGATTAACAAGTGTTTTCACGTAACATGGGGAGCCGGGAAGGTAGGACTTTTTAAAAGGTGTTGTATACCTTGTTTTAGCAAATTCCATATACCGTATTCTTTTTGGAGTCTGAGATGCACCTTTTCCTCCCCAAAAAGAGGGTGGAAATCCAGGTGCGTCTTATACATTGAATGCAGCATTTTTGGCCTACCAAAACCCTTTGCAAAAATGGATGTGCAGAGGGTTTGCAAAGTGCTCCTGGGGGGCTGGGGAGGGCAAAAACGAGCAAAAATAATGGGCCGTTTTTGCTCACTTTTGCCCTCCCCAGCCCCCAGGAGCACTCTACAAGCCTCCCAAACCCTCTGCATACCCTTTTTTTGTTTGGAAAAAAACCCTGGCCTGTTTTTGTGAAAAATGGGCCCTTTTTTGCTCGTTTTTGCTCCCCCCGCCCCCAGGAGTACTCTACAAGCCTCCCAAAGCTCTGCATACATTTGCAGGGAGGTGGCAAAAAATGAGGCTTGCAGAGGGTTTGGGAGGCCTGCAGAGTGCAAAAACGACTTATACTCCGGTGCATCTTATAGTCCGAAAAATACGGTACTACAGGTCTTTGGGTAATGTGGCTTATGCTCAAAGGATTGGGTCAATCCAGAAAGCGAGTTCATTCAGTAATCAGGTTAAGCTGATGACACAGATGCCCTCCTCAGAGCCTTCCCCAGACTCCAGGACTGGCCCAGGTTCCTCCCCAACCTCCTCACTGTCCGAATCTGCTGCCAGCTCCGTTGGCCACTGGTGAGCCAAACACAGAGGGACGCATCCAGAGACAGTGGAAATAGTGGGGGCAGGACCTGTCTAGATGATTGAGAATCTCCATAGATATTTGACCAAGTAGGGATAAGGAGCCTCTAAAGAGGAGGAGCCTCCTGTTGCCCTCCAGATGTTAGAGACTTCAAATCCAGAGCCAGAATGGCTAACAGAAAGGACCTTATGGGGAGCTAGAGGCCAAAATAACCCTCCAAGCTGCTTATTCTTGTGTTGAAGGACTTCTTAGCCTTCAGAATCGATAGTCGCAACAAATAGTTTTCATCCCAGGTTGTGTGTCAGCATCCACCTACTTCCCAAAAAGGAGTGTTTAAAAAAAAAAAAGATACAGGAGAGAGTTAAAATTATCTGCATTATATCAGGCAGGAGCAAAAGCCAGAAATAAGAAGACAGTGGCACAATTAAGCTATTTCAAGTGTTTCTTGTTCTATTAATGAGAGATTCATGCAGCTACATCAAATTATACCGGATCTGAGAGATAATGAAACAATCTTAGCTAAAGCGAGACTAATTGTGCCTTCAGTTCTGCCAGTGAGATTGTTCAAAACCAGTGCAATGAATGCACAGCAAATGGGCAGATTTGAAAAGCTAAATGGGATTTTTTTTTAAATAGTGAATACAGTTTTTAAGCCCAATTTCCATGGAAGAAATCAGTATATACATTACACGGTGAGAGAGTTGCTTTTCGGGGGAAATCTATCAGAAGTTGATATTAAAATGTAGCCTATCTAGAAAGCCATTTTTAGGTACAGAAAAAACTGGGCCTGTATTGGGGTGGGTTCTGCCAGTTCTAAGCTCTTCTATAGAAGAGGTTCCACAAATCTACACGGCCATTGAGAACCGGTTCCAGCTCCCTCCCCCTGCCCGTCTGCCCATCATCAAGAGGAAGAGCGAGAGGAGGAATTCTGGGAGTTGAAGTCCACCAGTCTTAAAGCTGTCAAGTTTGAACACCCCTGGGGTTATTTTTCTAAAGGGTTAGGGGTGCAAGGGTCTTGTAACATGACAGCTTTAAGACTTGCGTGCTTCAAATGCCAGAGTTCCTGAGCCAACATTTTGGTTGCTAAGCAAGAGCGTTTTAAGTGAGTTTCACCACATTTTACAAGTTGGCCACGCCCACCCAGTCACATGACTGTCAAGCCACTCCCACCCAGTCACATGGCCAGCAAGCCACTCCCACCCAGTCACATGGCCAGCAAGCCACTCCCACAAACCCCTACAGAAGAGGTTCTAAAAAAAATTGAAACGCACCACTGGCCTGTATCTAAATAGCATCTCCTGCGTGTGGTATTTTGTACGGGCGTCTGATTGTAATAAAAACAGAAAAAGTGAGCAGCACCATATTATTTTATTCATTAAGTAGATTTATGTCCTCTCCATCCTCCAAGAGCTTTGGGGTAATCCTCAGAAGGCTATGAGTTCTAGTCCTGCCATAGGCGAAAGCCTGCTGGATGACTTTGGGCCAATCACGAGAGTTCTAGTCCCTCCTTTGGCCTGAAAGACCTTCATTATTTTCTTATAAACAATTCAAAGTGACAAGCATATCTAACACACCTTCTTCCTTCTGTTTTCCCCACAGGTGGGTTGGGCTGATAGAGAGTGACTAGTCCAAGATCAACCCAGCTGGCTTTTACGGCTAAGAAGAACTAGAACTCACAGTCGCCCGATTGCTAGCCTGGTGCACTAAGCAATAAGCCAAACTGGCTTCATGCATGCTATTCAAATCCATTTGTGGCAACCTACCTTGGCTGAAGGGACGTGGTGGCTCAGTGGCTAAGATGCTGAGCTTGTCAATCAGAAATGTCGGTGGTTCGGCAGTTCGAATCCCTAGCACTGCGTAACGGAGTGAGCTCCCGTTACTTGTCCCAGTTTCTGCCAACCAAGCAGTTGGAAAGCCCATAAAAATGCAAGTAGAAAAATAGGAACCACCTTTGGTGGGAAGGTAGCAGTGTTCCTTGTGCCTTCGGCATTTAGTCATGCCAGCCACATGACCATGAGACGTCTTCGGACAGCGCTGGCTCTTCAGCTTTGAAACGGAGATGAGCACCGCCCCCTAGAGTAAGAAACAATTAACAGGCATGTGGAGGGGAACCTTTACCTTCACCTTGGCTAAAATGAGATTATTTGGGTGGATCATGCCACCGTCTTTCTGTCGAAATCCGTGACCCTTTGTTTTAAATATCTTTACTTCTAAGAAAATAAATGGTCTGGAGTTGTGTCCATCCTCTGTGAGTTTGTCTTAATTGCATGCAATAATGAATACATCTTGCAACTATATCCCATCTGTCAAGTAAATATCTCGTAGGGAGTTTAATTTGCAAGCATTAATTAATCATGCTTCCCCAGATCATTGTGAAACAGCAGCAAAATATAACATGTAAATAAATGTGAAAATATTATGTTTGCCAACTTAATTTATGCCTTGTGATTCTAAAGAAAGGGTCTGCACGCGTGTATGTGGTTTTTTTTTTAACAGCTGGATGTAGGACTCAAAAATGTCCTTTCAAAATGCTGACAGATTTTTCATTTTAGTGCAGCTAACAAGTGCTGTTGTAATTTATTTACATTAAAAAATTGGGAAGAAGCAGTAATTTGTTTTTATGTACTCTGCCCCATAAATAGAAGCTAAGAAAAAAAATATTCAACCATGTGAATAAAATATTTCCTGTAGTTGATATGTTGGCGTTTGGGTGACTTTATTTTAAGAAATGTTTATTTATTTTATTTATTTGTTGAATTTATATAACCGCACCCTCTCCCTGAAGGGACCCGGGGCGGTGCACAGGAAATTAAAACAGACAATATCACAATATAAATAATTAAAACCAAATTAAATAAATTATCCCTGTGCTAAAATTTAAAAATATTAAAACATAATCCCATCTAAAACCCAATTAAAACAATTTATGGTACAGACTGTAGGCTAGGTAAATAACTTAGGCCAAGCCGGCCTGATGAAACAGGAGTGTCTTTAATTTCTGGCGGAAGGTGCGGAGGTCCGTGGTTGTTCTGAGGTCGGGTGGTAGGTCGTTCCAGAGGGTTGGGCCCACCACAGAGAAGGCCCTTCCCCTGGGCGTCGCCCGCTGGCATTGCCTGGTGGACGGCACCCGGAGAAGTCCCTCTCTGTGGGAGCGGATCGCCCGCAGGGATATATGGGGTTGGATGCGGTCTCGCAGGTTTAATATTTGGGGAGTGGTACCAAGAGGAAACCACTGAAAAATAAAGGACTTCATCTCCCTGGGCTCTTATTATTATTAATTTAGTGCCTACCATCACATACATGGGCTAGCAATTTCAACTAGATTAGTACAACTAAATAAAATATAAATGTTAAAAAGATCTATGTTTAAACATCAGTGCCTAAGTCGTCTAATCATTGAAGCGCAGCATGGTATATATATTTTTAAAAATCAGATACTGGATCAGTATGTGCCTTCAGCTTACAGCCAGTCACAATGCTATCTACAGTTTGATGCGAGACCCACACAGTCGCACTGAGGGGAGATAATGTGCTCCATTATACAGAAAGTCTCAGCAGAACCCTTACCCTAACCTAATACCCATCCTATAAAGGATGACATCAGGAGGACCATGGCAAGATCTGGAGGAGGTGGTGGGAGACAGAAGGGCATGGATAGTGCTGTTCTGTAAAGTGTTCAAGGTGTCGTAAAAATATCCCAATAAAGCAGCAAAGGAAAACCACAAGCAATAAATCTTACTTTAAGATCAGAGGGTTTTTTTTTCATGAGCAATTTGGAACATGAATCGCCAACATGGGGCTCCCCTTGAGGTGCACCCGAAGACTTCAGCTTATCCAGAATGCAGCCGCGCGAGCTATTATGGGAACCTCAAGGTTCACCCACATAACACCGCTCTTGCGCGAGCTGCATTGGCTGCCTGTCGTCTTTCGGGTGCGCTTCAAGGTGTTAGTCATCATCTTTAAAGCGCTCCATGGCACAGGACCTAGCTATCTGCGGGATCGGATTCTGCCCCATACATCCCTGCGGCCGATTCGCTCCCACAGAGAGGGACTTCTCCGGGTGCCGTACACTAGGCTATGCCAGCGGGCAACGCCCAGGGGAAGGGCCTTCTCTGTGGCGGGCCCAGCCCTCTGGAACAACCTTCCCCCCGAAATTAGAGCAACTATGGACCTCCGCTCCTTCCGTCAAAAATTGAAAACATACTTTTTCTGCTTGGCCGGCCTAGGTTAGTCTTCCGTTTCTAATTGGGTTTTTAGGGCGTTTAGTTTTAGTACAGTGGGTTTTAGCGCAGGGATAATTTGTTTAATTTTCTATTTTAGCTATTTATGTATTTTATATTTGTATTTTTTAACTTCCCTGTGCACCGCTCCGAGTCCCTTTGGGGAGAGGAGGCGGTCTATAAATAAAATTATTATAATTATTATAATTATTATAATTATTATAATTATTATAATTATTATAATTATAATTATAATAATAATAATAATAATAATAATAATAATAATAATAATAATAATAATAATAATAATAATAATAATAATAATAATAATAATAATAATAATAATTATTATTATTATTATTATTATTATTATTATTATTATTATTATTATTATTATTATTATTATTATTATTATTATTATTATTATTATTATTATTATTATTATTATTATTATTATTATTACATAGCAATGCAGTTCCACAAAACTTGCATTATTAAACCATTGCAATGGAGTCCAATAACACCCAGCAGGTCCTACAAGGGCAAAGGACACCATTCTCATCTCAAGTCACATGTCTTATGCTTTCTTTTTTACTGCCCTACGCATTCCATAGTTTTGCGTCCTTGTTCTTTCTTACATTCTTACTGACCGTCACTCTCTGCAAACACCTGTGTATATTTGAAGCTCTCAGCCATTCGTTACTTTCAGTCCCTCGTTTCCCACGATCTCATCCTTCCTGCTCTAAATACATCCGTACGAGCACATGCTTTGCAGAAATGCAGCGGCCAAGTCAGTACATTAGAAATAGGCCTGGTACATTTTGCAATTATGTTAGTTTAAAACTTTGGTCAGGTAATTTGGATTTAATAGCTGCCAGCTGATGTAAGGTTGTAAACTGTAAGCTGATGCAATGAGGATGATTCATTGCAGCTATGGTATGACCCATTTAAGACTGATGGGACCCACACAAGTCTTTTACCATGTTAAGAGGTGCTTATATATAGGTGGCCATTAGAGGGCGTCTCTCTCTCTCGTTGTGTATCTTATTTCTCTCCTTGTGTCTGTAGCTGAGTGGTAAGGGCTTTTTCTACCATGTGAATGTCTGTATATATTTGAATATAAACCACAATTAATTGTCCAAAGGCTCTGTGTGCTGTGCTTTGCTCCTGGGTTAATCTCATAATAATAGTCACACTGCAAAAACTCTTAACAACTTTGATTCAGTGGGGCCTGCAAGCCCACTCCTAGACGTTATTATCTGCAACTTTCCAATGGATATATTTCTCTTCTCACAAAGGGTAGGACAGCTGACGATGATACTAAGAGCAAATTCAAATTCATCACAGCCTGCTAAGGCACTCACTTTCAGTGTGGTTAGCTATATCTCTTGCTTTGGAGGAACCTAATTATTGGTTACTCCTAGTTTTAAGGAACATTAATTCCTCTTGCAATAAAAGAAGAACCGTTCTGGATGGAAGGAAAATGTAAACACTTTAGTCCTGTGCCTGTTACATAATTAGCTCAGGCAGTGCAAGAGGGCATTGTTGATGTGACATAAAAACCTCAATTAACCCAAGGAGTTTGATTTAACCCTGGATAGATTCAGTTTTACATAATATTAAAAACTCCTCTGCTATGTGAAAACACCAGCACCCAGTGTATCTCTCATTTGTCCACCAGGATCCGTGATGAGTCCATATCTCACTTGTTACATTCATACATTATCTTTGACCAGAAAAATTGCATTCCCTCAAGTTACATTTGGTTAGCATTAACCTTAAGTTCGTTCTTTGTTTCCGTGCATTATGCATGTACATTTATTATATTTATAATTCAATGTATTGTGCATAGTAAAATGTCTTAAATCAATAACTAGTTTAAAACATGCTAGCTGTACAGTCAAGTAACCACCTTATGGTGCCCATGCATGTAACTGTAGAGTGTAAGATGACTTTGATATAGATGGGTAGGAACCATTACCTAGATCATGGCATGGGACCTGGTTATCTGCAAGACCGCCTCCTACCTCCTACCTCCCTTCGACCTGTCCGCTCTCACAGAGTGGGCCTCATCAAGGTGCCGTCTGCCGGACAATGCTGGCTGGCAGCCCCCAGAGCGAGAGCCTTCTCTGTGGCAGCCCCTGCCGTCTGGAATGGCCTACCGCCCGACCTTTGCACGATCACGGACCTGCGCCTCTTCCGCCGGGCTCTAAAAACATACCTCTTTCAAGAGGCCAGCCTGGCATAACTCTAAATTTTAATCTTATTTTAAATGGGTTTTAAATTGACAATTTTAGCACGGGCTCAACTTAATTTAATTTATTTTTAATATTCTATATTTATTGCTTTTTTACATTTTATTCCTTTCCTGTGCACCGCCCTGAGTCCCATTGGGAGATAGGTGTGGTATATAAATTTGATTAACAACAACAACAACAACAACAACAACAACAACAAACAACAACAACAACAACAACAACAACAACAACAACAATAATAATAATAATAATAATAATAATAATAATAATAATAATAATAATAATAATAATATCAGGGGTCAGCAACCATAAACACTCCAAGAGCCATTTGGACCTGTTTCACACAGAAAAGAAAACACCAGACACCACAAAAACCTTCCCATGTTGACTATTTCTAGTCCAACCTCCTGCCTAGGCAGGAACCTTATACCATTTCAGACAAATGGCTATCCAACAACTTAAAGACTTGCAGTGTTGAGGCATTCACAACTTCTGGAGGCAAGCTGTTCCAGAGGTTAATTGTTCTAAACGTCAGGAAACTTCTCCTCAGTTCTAAGTTGCTTCTCTCCTTGATTAGTTTCCACCCATTGCTTCTTGTTTTACCCTCAGGTGTCTTGGAGAATAGTTTGACTCCCTCTTCTTTGAGGCAACCCCTGAGATATTGGAACACTGCTATCATGTCTCCCCTGGTCCTTCTTTTCATCAAACTAGAACTATCCAGTTCCTGCATCCATTCTTCATATATTTTAGCCTCCCGTCCCCTAATCCTCTTGGTTGCTCTTCTCTGCACTCTTTCTAGAGTCTCCACAACTTTTTTACATCATGGCGACCAAAACTGGATGGAGGATTTGCAACTGGCCAATGGAGTAGCTACGCGTGGCTTATATGCTTCCTGCTCCTCCAGGCCTAAGTATCATTTGCATGCATTGGAATAATCGCTTTGTTTTCAAACGTAACCTTGAATCTTCTCGTGACATTAGCTTTCACTCATTATTTTTAGAACCTGACCTGCCGAAGAAAATAAAGGTAATGAATTTCATCAGTGAAGCTGCAAATTAGCTAATCCAATTATTATCTTGATCAATCACATCTATGATGTTGAAAATGGCCCATTGTAAGCACCAACTGTGGAAGCTGCTCAGTGGAATGGAAACAATGAAAACTTTGGGCGCTGTTCTCCTCTCTCGCGGTGAATGCCTGGAAGATCTGGTACAAGATAGTCAACATTTGCGTTGAAGGCACCTTCTGCTTCAGTGGCTGCTAGTTCCAAGCCTGGTTTAAAGATGGAGAGCCCAGATGGAGGGCGAGCTAGGACTTTACATGGGGCTGAACATCTCCTTCATCATCTAGGCCTGGGATGGCGAACCTATGGCACGCGTGCCACAGGTGGCACACGGAGCCGTATCTGAGGGCACACGAGGCATTGCCCTATGTCAGCTCCCGTGCATGCTGGCCAGCTGATTTTCAGCCTTCAGGAGGGCGGGGGAGGCCATTTTCACCCTCCCCAGGCTTCAGGAAAGCCGCTGGAGCCTCTGGATGGTTAAAAAAACCAGGGCCAACAGAAATCAGGGCCAACAGGGCCAACAGAAATCAGGGCCAACAGGGCCAACAGAAATCCAAACTGTGGTGTTTCTCTACTTTCAACTTGGATTCTTGAAGCTAATGGAAAGTAAGAGCCAACCTTGCTAAGATTTATGGGTGAAAGAAGGTGACCTACAGCCCATTTTCAAATGCACATCCCAATTTTGGGATTAGGTAAACACCAAGACATTTGTTTGGGAAATCTCTGAGGGTCCTAACCAAGTCAACCAACATTTAAGAAAACAATATGTTCTTTATTGCCCGCTTCATCGTGGTTTGAAGTCCTACAGTATCGCCACTCTAAAGTTGCTTTACTCTGTCTGAAAGCATCTATTTAAATTCAATTTTGAGTGGCGAAGAGACCAGTTGCCTCTATTTCCCAGCTGTTTGTTCTCTTTTTCAGAAGACCAAAATGTACTTAAAATGGCAATTCCATGGAGGAGGGAGAAGCCTAGCAGACACTGTAACTTAATTCCAAGCAGTAGCATTACGTTACCAATCTGGCATCCATGCAAACAGTAGAAAGTCCAAGTGTACTCATATTTCTAGAGTTAAGTGCAGAATGTTGCAAGGCTGTACTTCCTTCCTCCTTTATTCGTGCTTTACAAAATATCCTCTCCATCATCTGCATGATAGGCAAGTTATGGCTTTTCCTGTAAATCGATGAACATACATTCGTAAGGTCCTGTCCACTGCTTGGCTCGATTGCCCAATCCATGGCAAATATTGGAAACAACATCTCCCACTCTCTTCCCCTTTCCCTCTCCTTCACCCTCCAAATCAGGCTTCACTCCTGGTGACTACCTGGACAAGTCCTCAAAGACCGAGTGATTGGTCCCAAGATTACCCAATTTTGTACCTAAGGTGGAACTAGAACTCTGGGTTTCTAGCTTGATACTCTAACCACTACAGCAGACCAGTTCGTTCCCTTCTTTATTATAATTCTCTGCAGCTTTCTTCACTTGATTGCTTTCTCGTTTGAGAAAAGACATTCAGTGCAGGTCATAGCAGAGGTGCATGTCGTCTCTTAAGCCGGCAGAGGTGACGTTTTTCCCTGGCTCAAAAGTTTTGCATTACTTGGAAGTTAGCAAAAAGTTAGCATGAGTTTTCATGTGGGTGGATTCTTTTAAAACTTCCATTCCCAACTCCTTGGGGCAAAATACAGCTGGGAAATTTCCTGCTTCCGTTTGCAATGGAAGCGATATTCCTTATGGGCTGCACACGTTTCTTCCTCGCAGTGTGGAACCTCAGCGTTGGTTGTTCTTGCAAATCACGTATGGAATTTGAGATCGGCTGTTGGCAAGTGTGCTTGGAAGGTTAGTTTTTCAATTACGTTTTTTGTTTTGTTTTCAGCTTGAGCCCAGGGGACGCTCGGAAATGGGAGCCTTCTCTCAGAGTGCCAACGTGCCACTGTAGATCGGGCTTGTGCCATTCACTCTGCCAAGGAATATCGGCTCCTCCTGTTGCAGGATTCTCTGGGTCCAGCTGGAAGAAACGTCATTAAAGCTAGCCAAACATCTTTAGCATCTGAACAGTAATTGGGAGCTCAACAACAAGAATCGCCTTACACAAAAGGGAAAGGAACTTGCCCTGAGGAGATTTAAGGAATGAATCCAGCCTGTAAATTGGGTCTCTATTTTGGAAAAGTCTTTGTTTTCTAAAAGTAATTTCACACAATCAATATGTTACCTGATAATCTAGGTTTCGCAATGACTTCATTAATCGATATTAAATGCATTGTATATTATAGGGATCTTTTTTTTCTTTTTAGAATTTTATCCCCCCTTCTTTTAA